>JASPKZ010006440.1:0-600000 GCA_030220185.1 Diploptera punctata | reverse complement strand
TGGCAGTAAGAATAAAATACTATGAATAAATTATCGTAATTACTCAGCATGGGGTAATTACAAAGCACGTGGTGCCTAAAACACACAATATGAATGAAAAGCATTAACTTTATTTATAACACGAGCATGAAATGAAATCGTGACACAATGTGAATCCCATTTGTAGAAAGGATAACTAGCAATTTATGTGTTTTAAGTTTATGTTAAATTTAAACTAAAATTACTTAATAGTTCAAAAAACTCATAAACTGACGAAATAATTTCAATGTTACTCTTCGGGGATCAAAAGTAGTAGTAGCAATGGGATTTATTGGTATTTCGAGGAAAGGAACTACATTTTCATTTACATTGCACACGGATCCGTTTGTCCGTATGTGTAATTATTGTTCCATAAATAAACATAAAAAACAAATTCATAAAGAATGTATACACGTGTATACATCTACGTTCATACATAAAGAAGACATGAAAACAATGTATATAAGTAAGTCTAGGCCTACGGTACATACACAATAATACACATCTACATTCATACATAAAAAAGAGCATGTGCATAGATATAAATAAATTAAAAAAATATCTCATTATGTGCGATAATAAAAAAAACCTAAAGAACAGATTTATAAAACACACACACACGTCCACCCTCCGCAGATAACAAATGCACTAGCAGGCTAAGCAACAAGTTTACTTATTTTCTAATACAATTAAAAATGGGAAGCAAATACAATTAATATAACGGGGATAAACTTATAGAACGGTCCATTTCATTAACTGTCAATTCACCACAAATCTAATTCTGTAAAATACAAATCACATAGCACAAAACAATTATACTGCACATCATTCTAATATTGTCCTTAAATATGTTATCGTTAATTACATTGCTAAAACGATAACAAGAATGTAAAAAATAAAGTGGTCTTTACTTTTATTTGGAAGAAATTTCAATCAATAATGTATATTTGAATTATGGAGCACGATAGGAACTCTATAGTCTGTCCGTAGAATCTGTAGAGAAGCTGTTCGAAATTAGCCATCTGAACAGGAGGCGGGGAAACATGCACGGACAAAGAGGCCGCGGATGGAAGTTCAGGAGGGAGAACTAATCACGTGACACTACTCATTTTACTCTCTAGCTTCAAGCGAGAAACATATCGGAAATCTTGCTAATTTCTCCTCACATTCCACGGACAGACTTTACTTAACATTGGATACCATAATTCTTTATAACAGGATGATAAACAATGGTTAATCAACCAAGACCATATGTTCGCTTGAAAGCTGTGTTTTGTGAAGATTCTGAAAGGCACATACTTATTACTCAGTACAATTTGAGATCAGTGCAACGGTTCTTATGGATATGACCCACTTTAAAACTGATCACATATAGAAGTAAATAAGTTTTGGTGATACCAGATACGAACAGTCATAGATCAGGAAGAAATCAATAAAAATAAATTTTAAAAACAGTATTCTTTATTCTGATGTTTATCTCAAACTAGCCTCTTCAGTTATAGACTGACTTACTGTTAAGAAAAAAGTAGTAATTCATATTAAAAAGCCTTCTCCATATACGCGTACTCCCCCCCCCGGGATACCAGGTAATAAATCCGGGGGTTCCAGAGTAGTATTGGTGGTGAGCCATACCATGTCTTCTCGGGTTTTCCCTGCGATCTCCCGTTTTCCGAATTTCATCCCACCAATTTTCCGTTCCCTTCCCATAATGCATCTTGTTTCACATTCATTAATTTCAAACCACCCTTCAGTTGGAAAAGAAAAAAAATGTTAGTAATCCACAGGTGTCGAAAGTATGTGGTTGTGGATATCTAGTGAGGCCGGGTGCTGACTCATGACTCCGAGACTAGCAATTAAAAAAGGGCAAAAGGGGCCAACGAGAGGGTTATAATCCCTATTCGCGGCCGAGGTCGCAAGAAAATTGGGAGTAGAACCTGGTATGTCGGACCTGGAAGAGAACTTACGTTCCTCTCATCTCAATAATACTGGGGTAGCGCAATAGATATTTCAGGTCGCGTTGCTCAGGGCAGGTCTCATGTCCCAATTTGAATAAAGAACTAAAGATATATCAGAAATTATTGAAATGACCTTTAATCTTTATTACCAAAGTGATACTTCAACGAACATATTGAAGTAATGAATTTTAAGTAAAAAACACTGATTTGAGTCTTTCTTAAAGACATCTCAGTAATCCATATATTTGCTTCTCTCCCCCCCCCCTCTCTCTCTCTCTGTCTTAGATAATTTAACCTTTCCTTTTGTAGGTACGTATACATGTTACATGTCCTTCGACCCTTCCAGTAACACCACCTGTAGGGAGAGGATTTTAACTCTCGGTAAGATTTTTTTTTTACAAGACAAGGTTATGGAAATCCTCCCCAGATGAGTTAATCTATACCCGCGAGATTTAAGACAAGACTCATAAGTCATAATGAATAAGTCTGATTACGATGGCCAGGTGATGTTTGAAGGCTATTAAGCACGAGTTGCTTGACATGTCTTAAAGCTGAAGAGAACTCTCGTGCAGGAAACTTGCCCGAACAGAGATCGAACCCTGGCCCACTATGTCTTAGGCAACGACGTCATCCCTGGATTTCAGCGATGAAGTACACGATTATTTATAAAGGAAAATAAAAAAAAACTAGTGCGTTTTCTAAAGCCAACATTAAAATTAAACATTTGTTATCGGTTCCATCCTCTATTACCTTGTATTAAGAATAGCCTTACATTTTTTAAATTAACATTGGCTGCTTAACTCATATCCCAAATGGGAGTCAATGACCAATCACCTTTCAATAAATGTTGTTTTACAGTTAATGACAGTCGTGTTTCGATTTGATCTTTATCGAATTCCCTTTACCGCTTCTTGCTTTTCTGATAAGGAAAGCTCCTCCTTATGAATATTCTGAACAGGTCAGAGCATTATATTGCAGTGACTGATTCTCCAATAAATACATTGAATATAGCTAATAATGAACAGATTCCTTCGAACTACACATTTCATAATTGTGTGTTCAATAATTGTGTTTTTAAATAATGATTTAACTGGGTTGTTTACTAAAAAAATTAATAACCTATAATGTTGGTTATAATATATAGTTTGATGTGTTTCATTTTTTCTCCACTAGGCTGCATTATTACAACATTGCGATCATATTTGGCAATAAATAATAAGATAAAGCTGCAGCGAATAAACAAATGAAACATAACCACACATTTCTGATTTGTTTTCAAATATCGCCATTTACATCAAACAGGCTATATAAATATTTTAAAACATCGATAACTATATTTAAATTTCAAGTAATCAGCTTAATTTTATTCAATAAATAGTCCTAACAAATGCCAGTCTTGATTTGCAAATCCTTTAGATAAATTCATTCGTTATTTTGTGACTCGTGAATTTTTCGATGATTTGGTAATCATTACTTATGATAAGTTTGACCTGTTCTTATTCAAAATTGGTCATTAGAGGTTTTTAAATGTATATTTAATTAGGCCTACAAAATACTAAAGGAAGTATATGCATATAATGAAATTTACAAGGTGTTTTAAATACTCTATTATAGAAGCTAAATAAATTTAAATAAAAGTGTGATCTATGAAAAATCTGGAAAGTTGTAGAAATAAATAACTATGTAATGATATTTCTTAACTGATATAATTTCTAAATTCATATAGCCTATCTCAAACTGAAACAAATATTATTTTTTTTATTTAAAACTTATTTCAGTTTCACTTATGTTAAATTAAAATGTATTTTCGAATACAGAGGACTATTTATACAAAATTTTGTAAAAGTCATAATCATCACAGAATACTATTATTTCAGCAAAATGGCATAGGTCCTTACATTTTATTCACGATGAATACTTTACATGAGGTAACAAAATACTTGTAATATTATAAAATAAAATTGTACATAAATAAGCTTCTAAAACATTCTCAGATGATGTTGAAAACTCTCTTTTATTAAAATCATAAAATTTACAGCATAGTATTGATTTTGTGATCTATGAGATAAGAGATTGCTACCAATCTCACTGTCATTTCTTGAAAATTTAATAATAATAATAATAATAATAATAATAATAATAATAATAATAATAATAATGTTTAATTTATTCTGGCAGAGTAAAGGTCCGATTGAGAATAAGGCAAACTTTACATATCGGTGCATTGTTGAGATGTCCTCATAACGTTTACCAATACATTACATTAAATTTATTACACAATTAATTAATTTAAATTGAAGTATTCGAAAGCATCTTTGGGGCAGTGGAAGTAGGCCTACTACATGAAGCTCCTAATGGATGATGGATGGAGCGTGAAATAGAAAATGTTTACTTCAGAAAAATTACCGTCGATTTATTTATCCATTCTCACACATGTACATTGGATTTCCTGATAAATTATAGCTTTGTATAATTTTTTCTGAAAATAATTCAATATCAGTACTGTAAACTTAATACAAATGTCTCATAAACTAGAGATTCTTCATGTTATAAAGTACCGCAAGCACTTTCTATCTACAAATTTAAAATTGGGTCACCCGTTGCCTTACATGTGTGTACTTAATTTATTAAGTACAATATTCATTGTTACTAATTTGAAAAATCACTTTTTATGGTACAATGAACTTATGGAATTCATAACCTATTCCAATTTAAAGCAAATATTTTATAAAATTAATACGAAACTTTTTGCAATAATTAGTAAAATATACAAGTACCGTAAGTTGGGATTGGTTTATCTCTTGTAGATATATCTATACAATTTTAATGAAGCACATCTTCTATATACAATTAATATCCTTATAAAATACATACATTTAAGATTTTCAGAACATTTTCAACACATTGTTGTATACAACAAGCAGTGGTCTCGATGTCCCCTAAATAGCAAGCCCGGGGTTTCATCCCCAGTCGAGACAGGTTTCTTGGGTGAGCATTTTTCGGGATTTTTCCTCACCTGTAAAACAATGTCAGGAAACGTTAAGGTCCAAACGGTCCCCGAATAGCATCTGACCAACATAATCGTCATTATCACATTCTCCGTGTTTAGTACGAGTGGTGTGTTCATCTCAACTTGCCTCAGGGGAATTCCTTGATTGAAATGACCATCTTTCGAGTAGACCCTTCACGTCTTTATGTGGGAAAAAATGTATATGTATGATCCAAAGTTCAAAATCTCTTCCCGACAGATCGTGCAATTTTAAAGCCGGATGAGAGGTTAAACGACGATGGAGAAGAAGAAGTTGTATAGCATACAAATTGGCATTACTCTTAGAAGTAACTACTAAAGAATTTAATATAAATATATATTAAAATATACATTTAAAAATATTATTTTACACGAAACACATATCTACTTAATAAAACCATTAAAATGTTATATTATACCAAAATATTATGTAAACTAATCAGTAATATCGGACATGCCGGATGCCTAAGAGAGTATTATGTTATTCTTATATTAATTTTTAGTGAGTTTTTCTGAATACGTTTATAACAATAATAAACATTCCAATGTTTCTCTAAAATATGTAATAATACTTATTTATAAGTCATCATCATCATCATCATCATGAACAAATTCGTTTTAGGCCATGTGGCCTGTACAGTAAACCTAGCGAAGATGGTCTTGATCTTTCCACCGATGTTTTGGTCTTCCTTGGTCCCTATGTCCAGTTGGGATATATTGGAATGCCAATTTTGGAAGTCTATTTCTTGTAGGTAATTAAATTAAGCTGTATAATTCCCTAAGTGCAATGGTCCAGTGAAAACAATCATCTTCTTACTCTAGGGAGCGAGCTCGAGTTGCTACTCTCTCGTTGTCCAGAGACGTGAGGTAGAGGGATCAGCAGACAAGCGTCGTGAAGACGGGGCGGTTCCTAGCAACTCACAAAAATAATATTGTCACACAAATTGATCTGAATGTATTATTATTATTATTATTATTATTATTATTATTATTACGAGGGCGGATCGGAAAGTAACGCACAATATTTTTTTTCTGCCTTGGTATTGCAGCTAGAATGTTGAAATTTCACAGAGATATAGTTTGAAGTTTTCACTACAGATGGTATTTTTTTCTCAGGTGCACCTCTTGCGAGAGAAGCTTGAACTATGCAACAAAGATGGCGCGCATGCTACAGTCGTCCACCTGTGAGGAACAGAGAAGTGTTGTTCGATTTTTGTGGGCCAAAGGGCATAAACCCAGTGAATTCACAGGGACATGCGTGGCGTGTATGGGGATGATTGTATGGACCGTAGCAATGTCTCCAGGTGGTGCACATTCTTCCAAGAGGGACGCGTGAACCTTAGTGATTCGCCACGCTCCGGCCGGCCGACAACAGCAGCAATCCCGCAGAATGTCAGAGGCATTGAGGCGGCAATTCTGAACGACCGGCGTGTGCAACTGCGAGCCTTATCGCAGAAGTTCAAACATTTCCTATGGTGCGGTGTACGATATTGTTCATGAAAATTTGAAATTCCGTAAAGTTAGTGCTCGCTGGGTGCCTAAGAACCTGACAGACGACCACAAGGGCCAGCGAATGATGGCAAGCTTGGACCACTTAACGCGGTACACCGCACAAGGACATGACTTTCTGGAAGGAATCGTCACAGGTGATGAGTCGTGGGCATACCACTACACGCCCGAAACAAAGCAGGCATCAATGGAGTGGAAACATGCTGGTTCCCCAGTAAAGAAAAAATTCAAAGTGACTCAATCTGCCAGGAAAGTGCTTGTGACAGTGTTCTGGGATATGCATGGTGTTTTATTGGTGGACTTTGCTGAACACGGGACCACTGTGCGGCCTACATTAAAACTTTGGTGAAGTTGCGTCGTGCCATTCGTGACAAACGTCACAACATTAACGTTAAACTTCTTCATGACAATGCTCGCCCCCATGTTGCTGCTGTCGTTCGTCAGAAAATCGCCGAATTTGGTTGGGAGGTGCTCCAGCATCCACCATACAGTCCGGATCTTGCACCATCGTACTTTCATCTGTTTGGTCCCATGAAGCAATTCCTGGCCGGCAAACGCTTTGAGACAGATGTGGAAGTGAAATAAGCAGTGCGCAGATGGCTACACTCCAACCAAACGGACTTCTACGAACAGGGCATGTTGAAACTGGTAACACGGTGGGAAAAATGTGTTGAGAAAGTTGGTGACTATGTCGAAAAGTAGGTAAAAGATGTAAGTTCATTTGTGATTTTTTTCCTTTTTTTTACTATTAAACTTTTAAAAAAAATTATTGTGTGTTACTTTCCGATCCGCCCTCGTATTATTATTATCATCATCATAAAACTAAATATATGGTCACACGTAGAAATTCAGTATATAATGGAAATGGACAGCTAATGACAAATGAGGGAAATTTTGAGGAAGTGGCTGAATTCAAATACCTAGCAACAATAATCACAAATAGGAATGAGATGCACAAAGAAATTAAACATAGGCTCAATTCTGGAAATGCATGCTATTATGCATTGCAGAGACTTTTGATGTCCCAACTCCTTTCAAAAAACGTTAAGCTGAAAATATATAAAACTATTATTCTACCAGTTATATTATATGGGTGCGAAACATGGACTCTTACTTTAAGGGAGGAAAGGAAATTACAATTATTTGAGAATAAAGTACCGTACTTAGGAAAATTTTTGGACTAAAGAGAGATGAACAGACAGGTGAATGCAGAAGACTCCATAACAATGAACTACATGGTCTTTATAGGAAGCCAAATATAATAAGAACAGTTAAGTCTCGTAGACTGCGATGGGCAGGACATGTTGCACGTATGGGGAATGAAAGACGTGCCTGGAAACTTCTTGTAGGAAAGCCAGAAGGAAAATGCCCAGTTGGTAGACCAATAATGAGGTGGGAGAACAACATGAACTATGAGTTGAGGGAAGTAGATTATACAGGGAATGATTGGAAACATTAGCTCAGGATAGGGATGTATGGAGAGCTTATGTCCGCGCGGCCATGAACCTACGGGTTCGATAGTGCCAGTGAGTAAGTAAGTAAGTATTATCATTATTATTATAATCATCATCATCATTATATTAACTCCAAGGTTCGACAAGCCTAGAAGACCCTTGGCCTACCAGCCGACTGCTGGCATCACATCCATATGTGTTAATCACAGAGGTAGATAATCATTCAACCAATGTAGGGGTGACATATGGTCAGCATGTTGGGTCCCCCAGTCGTAATAGCTGGTTTTATCAACCTGGAGCTGCTACTTATTGTAGCTACCCAAATGCCTCACGATGCTGGGTGGACACCGTTCCCATACTGCCGAAATTTCATGAGAAAATTTCTTCCCCGATGGAGACTTGAACCAGCGCAAATCCCGTAGCTCTGCGCCAAGGCTTCTTGTATTAACCACTCGGTTACGGCGCGGGACATTATTATATTTTTCGAAATTGTATATAGATTATATCACAGACCTATAAATTACATTATAACAATATATAATAACAATAATAATAAGTATGAATCTCCAAGAAAACCAAATGGAACGAGGATCAGTTATCGTAGGAGAAAGAAAATTATTCCATAAGATCTATTGTATATTTTCTTAAACATTTTTCATTAG
This sequence comes from Diploptera punctata, assembly GCA_030220185.1. Taxonomy (NCBI): domain Eukaryota; kingdom Metazoa; phylum Arthropoda; class Insecta; order Blattodea; family Blaberidae; genus Diploptera; species Diploptera punctata. The sequence continues at coordinate 591,374 of JASPKZ010006440.1, read as the reverse complement.
CCTACTTTCACAAACAAAGAATTAAGTTAACTCTATTGAAAAAAAGTATATTCAACGAAAATATAGTTTAAGAAAATATTTCATATTTTTGCGTTAATATTATATAATGAAAAATTAACAAAAAATATAAAGATATATCTTTAATAATAACAAAAATAAATTTAAAAGTAATGTTATCTTATTGCAAATTAAGAACCATTACTGTTATCTTGTTGTATAATAAAATATGTCTGTACTGTATTATTGTCCTCCATAACAACTGACAAAATATGTCTGTACTGTATTATTGTCCTCCATAACAACTGACTGGTTATACTCTACATGAATTATGAAAATCAACCACCACTCTCCTGTTGAAGGAGGAAAAGTTATACATGAGGTCAACATTTTCCCTCAACTCCTCATCCACGTGCTCTCATCCCACAACTGCTCCGAAGCAAGTGCTCGCCAGTTGATGATGGAGGTATGCAGTAGCTCATGGAGGTATCCAGTAGCTGATTAAACATCACACAGTACACTTCTATATCCTGTCTGTAATTCACTGTACACATAACCACCGTTACACAATCTATTACAGATAGATTTTCTAGTTACTTCTACACTGTAAATCGGATATTCTGACGTCCCACATTCCTTCTACCGGTATTGGAGTTCCTTATTTTGTGCATACACCGCCCGCGTGGTTCAACCTCACCATGTGGTCTCATCGTTTTTATTTGGCCTTTCTGCTGTTATAAGAGCGTCTTCCATTCCGGTTTTATTTATCAGTTTTTTATACTTTATTCTATCGATCACGGGGACTTGTACTTTGCGTTGCATCCAACTCCCACAGGGCTGGATAAAACTGACAAATGTATGTACATTTTTAAGGACGTTGTAACTTCTTTAGCATGTTCTGTCATGAACGGCGGTCTACTGCAGATGTTGACCAATTAAAATACCAGTAAATTCTCGATCATCGGCTTTGCCTCTGTTATCCACTTTTTTTTTCGCTCTATAACTTCTCTGTCCTCTCTGTACACTACTTTCTGGAACACAACAACGAAAAATTACTTTCACAGTTTACAGTAGGTGATGAATGATAGCACAATACACTTGATATTCATTTTTAGTGCCAAACAATGTTTGTGTTAACGATAAGAGACCCTGGATATAATATGAAACTTGAAGAAACAAGCTATAAGCGAATTGCGGCATTGATTTGCAATGTTGGTAAAATTACTAGACCTATCCGTGTGATATTAGTTTTGACTCACTTAAATATTTATTTAGAGATAAGCTATGAAAATATTTACCGAAGCTAAACCGGACAAACTCATGTTGGAATGGCTTTAACAGAACAAAGCAGAGACTAGACGAATATTTGGCACAAATTGACTTAATAGATTAAATGTTTCATCAAAATTTTTAGGACTGAATGAGAACTTAATGCAACCTCCTGTTGGTTATCGCGATATAAACAGTATCATCAAAGAACAAAAGTTGAGTTTGGACAATAAGGCTGCTCTGAATTTTAAAATGATTATAGGAATTTGTTGCACGATACAATTTAGATCTGGAGGAAATAAGAAATCCAGACGATGAGTTACAGTTTTCCGGTTTGTGAGGAATGACAGTCGCACGGATTACATTGCTCCTAATGTAGCAATCTGCTCATAAATGCTTTAGCTATGGAGGGAAAGGATTATGCATCCGGTCATAAAGAAAGGATAACCATGCTTGTGATATCACGTAAAGTTAAGTGTAGCATAACGTACATTACATACAGGGAGTAAATGAAATGTACCGCACAAATTTAACTGCTTACAGAGGGACATTATACAAGTAATTTGAGATAGGGAACCAATGGTCTAAGAGGAAAAATGGGCGAGTTATAGGGAATCAAAGTAATTGATAATTAGTACAGATAAATCATCAGGAGAGCAAAATAGTAGATAAAATTATACTACTATAACCTCAGATCTTAGTATTAATTCCGAGATCCTGATGTCTAATAATTCAACAAAAGCGTAATTATGAAATAGTGGGTTATCAAATTCCTTAAAATTTCGAACTTAGCTGATGATTGCATGCCAGTACACTGGTTAAATCGGTACAATGTGAACCTTAGCTCAGAGTGAAACTCACAGAATCTATACAGTTAACATGTGGCTTAATGGTTAACGCGATGGATTTGAGATTCAAACACTGATGGTATAAATCACGGCAGGCCACTTCTTTCTTTCCATTTTTTTCCCCTGCATGTGTACTGTGATATGTTGAACTGAAATTTGTTACGTGTAGGCATGCGCAAAATACCTATTCCAGTATTGGTTATTACATTAACATCTGATTATAAGTTATTTCAGTATCAGTCGCATGACATGAAAGCATCGTGGAACATGTTTACAGTTATGCTGAACTTGCCGAAATGCATCGGATTTATGGTGCAGCACAAGGTAATGGTGAAAGAGCTGCTGCAATCTACGTGTAGCGGTATTGAATAGACGCCATCCTCACCGAACAACCTTCGAATCAGTTGATAGGTGTTTGCAGGAGCATGGGACGTTGAAGGTAAACAGAGTAGACGCTGGTGAAAGACCTACGCAACGCACTGCAGAGTTTGAAGAAAAATGTTCTTCATAGGGTGAAACATGATCCTTCTAATAGTACTCGTGCTGTTCCACGTGTAATGGGCATGAACAATAAAACAATATGGAAAGTCCTGCACGAAGACCAGCTCTATCCCTTTTATCTGCAAAAAAATACAAGCCTTACAGCCAGTGGACATCGCTCAATGGATACAATTTTGTAATAGGGCTTTTCTTCAGCCACCGCTCTTCGTTTCCTTGTTGTTATTCATTGATAAGGTAATATTAAATACGGATGGGCTAGTCCTGAATTCAAAGAACAGTCATATGTGGGATTATGAAAACCCTCATGCCATCTTTGAAAGAGGTCACCAGCAGAGATTTTCGGTGAACGTATAAGTAGGCGTAATTTATGACCACATAATTGTCCACTATGGCCTCTACCTTCTTCACCAGAGATTAAATGGTGTCATTTATAAGACTTTGTAGAGCACATCCTACCTAGATTGTTAGAAGAAGATCCTCTTCACATCAGGCTCCTCCCCATTTCTGCCAGAACGTGCGAAATCATTTGGAAGAAGTGTATCATGGTCGCTGGATATAGGAAGTGGTAGTTCAACTGTAGTGTGGTCAGCTCGCTCTCCATATCTCTGTCCACTTGATTATTTTTGTGGGGACACCTGAAAACACTGGTATATGCGACCCCTGTTGATACAGATGAACTGTAAATTGCACGCATAATCGCAGCATGTGATGTGATCCGCGAGGCACCTGCTATCTTGAACGGGTACGAGAATCCTTTAGCGACCGATATCGCCTATTTTGTGAAAATGGAGGTGACCAATTTGAACAATTTCTCTAATGAGTCTGCAGGTGCTTTACTTTTTTTCTGGTTTACACAAATGTATTGCTTCTTATTTCCCAATAACTCTATGTATGCCATATGTACATACCCTGACCTCTTCATGTAATTATTCTTGTGACCACTGCACAATCATTTATCTAAGTACGTACTGTAAGTACAATTGCACTTTTATTTACGAAACCTATTGTAATCTACAGTTGTGCATTATTATTACATTTCAAACAAATGTCTGTACTATACGTACGTGCCAAACATTTTACAAATTGAACCATAACTTGGACATTTTTATTCGTAGACCAATAGTGCATTATCTCAAATTGCTTATATAATATCCCTTTATATGTAGTTAAATTTGTGCGGTATAATTCATTTACACTCTGTATATTAATCACTTTAACTACAATCATTCAAAAAAACAATCATTCATTTTTTTGTTAAGCACCTCTAATGCTGTATTGTGTCTCACTTGCGGATTATCCAGGGTTTTTTAACTATCTGCAGTTTTCAAGTGATCAATTACCGCGGATAATCAATAATTTACTATATAATTCTAAACATATTTTATCTTTTTTTTCTCACCTACCGTGGCTGGTTGACTGAAAGTGATAATACTTATGGCCTTAACTCTGTTAAGATAAATAAAATATTATTATTATTATTATTATTATTATTATTATTATTAGCATTATTATTATTAACTCATTTGGTTTTCATACGTTTTAGGCCTTAATAAATCTGGTATTGTATGTTTTAGAGATGTACGGGTCACTTTCATTAATTCTATATTTTTAGTAATATTTTAAAAATTGAAACGCTTGACACTTTGATGAGAATATCTGTAACATATTATCGTTAATGTTATCATTAATATCTATCGCCGTGGCGTAATCATTACAGTCCGTTTTTTCCTCTCAGGCGACCAGAGTTCGATTCCCATATCAGGATTTTTTTGACCGGAAGTGTATCTTCATTTTCTTCCAAAATAAGTAGTAAATGCAAAACGGAAGGGGGAAATTTAAAAAAGTTAAATTACGTTTTCTGTTATCTAACAATTCAGAATTTAATTATAAATATCTGTTACGTCACTTAGCGTACCAATATATTTTCTCGGATCATATATTTTCTGTAAAAGCTAAATATACAATGTTAGTTAATTTCGAAAATATTTAAATTTGCTCTTTAATGGCTTCATGTAAGTGACTTCTAAGAATTAAGTAATATTAAAACTAACCTATTATGTTCATATTTGGTGCATGTTATAAGAAAATAAATTAAATCTTGCCGTTTCAAATACAAATTAAAATTGTAAATATTGAACTCAATTTTTAATAAAATGGATAATCTATCAATATTGCTAATAATTAATAATATATATGATGTACTCTTAAACAAACTAACAGACAAATATAAATATTTCAGAAACTTATTCACTATCAAAAACGTAAATTCAAAAATTTTACTATACAAAATTCCAATTTATTTATAGCTACTACATTTAAGGTGCACTTAATTAATTTATGTTATCCTTTAGAAAAAAGCAAAGAAGTGACTATTGAAATGTAATAACCTGACCAGCTACTGTTGTTAATATATGAGCGTAATTAATCACATTCTCTTTAGCTTGAATATCAGATGAAATAACACAAACTAAATTATCAGTGTTCCTCTAGGCAATCCCCTTTCCAAGCGATAAATGGTGGTAGGAGTTATTCATTATGTGTATGAATCATATTTTCATTTCCAAACTTTTTTTAGCAGCATTTGGCTCTTGTCCAGATTAAAAATTGAAACAGATTAATGGAAATTCACATGCTAAATACGTATTTTTAATATCATTATTTATAACTAATCCGTAAAATTGAAATTGTAATCGTTCTAACATTTACTCATTATTAAAAAAAGATTTACATGTGCTAAAAAGTAGAACATATTTTATTTTCTATGTAGTAAAAAATGAATACGTATAAAAAAATAAAACAAATTGTTTCAATGAAACATTTCTCCTCGTTTTCCATAACTAACCATTGTCGGTTGTCCCGAAATAATGCACTACAGCGGGAAAAGATCTGGTTAGCATCGCAAGAAGATAGTCCTGTATATTTCATCAAAGGGCTGTAAATTACACATAAAATTTCCATTTCACCAACGTCTACTTGCCCTTCCTAATCATTAGAAATTGTAAGAATTGTATGAAATTTCGCATGTTTGATAGAAGAATCTTTCCATTGCGGTGCTTGTAAAAATTCCATTAATGCCAGCAACATGTTCCTGCAAATGAGAATGCTTTATTTTGAACATTATATCACTAATCACTTCACTTAATGTATCGGTACAGTAGAAATCAAACAATTTATTTCGTTAATACTATACTAAATAAAACGAATCACCAACCGTTAGATTAAAAAATGTCAGCGCATTTCGGCTGCGAAGCTGCCATTCTTAAGATTGAATAATAACCCAATTAAAATCCTACCCTAACTTACATAAAAAATGTCATACATTTTAACACTACGTCACGTCATGTCACGTGATTTGCGTTGATAATAAGCCTGCTAATATCGCTAACGCAACTGCCGTTTCCCTCTACCTAGGAAAAGAGGACACTAACTGGAATAGGGATTTTGTCGTTATTCATAATTTAATCTTTAAATATCTCCAAGATTTCTAGAATATTAAGTTATTAAGTTATGTAGGTAGGAAATAACACTATGAGGTTGTGAACGTGAACGGCATTGAGAATGTCACAAATACAGTGGCGAAATCTGGATCTGCGAGGGAGTTACGAAGTATGAGGTGAGTCAAGAAACAACTCAACAAAATTAAAATAAACCTCATAGTGTTATTTCCTACCTACATAACTATCAAGTCATAGGAAAACAAGAATAACGTAAACAACAGTTGTGAACGTGAACAGAATTGAGAATGTCACAAATATAGTGGCGAAATCTGGATCTGCGAGGGAGTTAACAAGTATGAGGTGAGTCAAGAAACAACTCAACAAAATTAAAATAAACCTCATAGTGTTATTTCCTACCTACATAACTATCAAGTCATAGGAAAACAAGAATAACGTAAACAACAGTTGTGAACGTGAACAGAATTGAGAATGTCACAAATATAGTGGCGAAATCTGGATCTGCGAGGGAGTTAACAAGTATGAGGTGAGTCAAGAAACAACTCAACAAAATTAAAATAAACCTCATAGTGTTATTTCCTACCTACATAACTATCAAGTCATAGGAAAACAAGAATAACGTAAACAACAGTTGTGAACGTGAACAGAATTGAGAATGTCACAAATATAGTGGCGAAATCTGGATCTGCGAGGGAGTTAACAAGTATGAGGTGAGTCAAGAAACAACTCAACAAAATTAATAACCATTTACCGATCTAATTAGTATGATATTACTTATATCAATAATATGACTATTGTAATAAATATGTTGGGCAACGCAAGATTTATCGATTCTGTTGGATCTAAAATGAGCTATATACTACTTACATCTATTGGAAGCAGATCTTCTTGTTTCCCCAAAATATTTTTTACCAAAATTTTGACGACTAACTTCGTAAATACTGTATTTTCCGTCGAATCCACTTTATCTTTTAGATTTACAAGAAAACTGTTTAATCTCGATCCCCAAGTATAAACCACTCTAAGGTGCAATTCTTTAAATATTTTACTCAAAACTTTCGTCAAGAAGGGAGGATAATATGTAGTGACGTCAGACAGCCGATGGAAAATCCGGTACGTAACGAAATTAGCTGTCAAAATCGTGATAAAAATATGTTTCAGACAAAATCGTCAATTTCCACCAGGTTTAAGAAGTAGGTCTATGTAGATAATTTTAGCTTCTACAGAATCAATAAATCTAACATTGCCCAAGATATTTTTCACAATAGTCTATTAATGGCATAAGTAATGTTATGCTAATTAGACAAGTATATATATATGTATACATTTCTTAATGTTCTGGAAAGTTTGGATATCTACAAAATAAATATATAATTATGAATAACGACAAAGGCCCTATTCCAGTTGGTGCCATATTTTCCTTGGTTAAGGGAAAATACGGTTACGTTGGGGGAATTAGCAGGAAAACCACGTGACGTGACATAGCTTTAAATTTGGATGGCAAGTGTTTATTTAAGTTATAGCAGGATTTTAACTTTATTATTACTCAGTGTTGGGAATGTTAGCTTCGCTGTCAAGACGCGTCGAGGGTTTTTAACTTAACGGTTGGGGACTGATTTCATTATTAAATGGCCCTATCGTATTAACGAAATCAGTTAGAATCTACTGACTGACAACATGCTGACAAGTGAATTGCTCAACCTAATCAGAAATGAACAATTCACATTCGAGCTAGCACGTGGTCACGACACGACGAAATCCGTTTATCTTTGTGATTTCATTAACATGAAAAATGTTCGAATTTTGGATTAATTAAAAAAAATATAACAAACAAATAATTTATATCTCTTAGGAAAATATAATAGTTTTCTGTTTTATATTTTCTGTCTTAAATTGTGTCTTATTTGTATTACCAAATATATACATGTGTGTGTGTGTGTGTGTGTGTGTGTGTGTGTGTGTATTAAATAAATATCAGTTCCCTACTCATTATAAGGTCAAAGTCTTTAGTTTCAAAGTACCAATTTAAAAATGTATTAGATCTGTGTTGCTTTCAACATTTAATCCAAAATATATGTACTATATTCCACATTATTCTGAATAACCGGTGGATCAATGTACACCCAAGCATCGACTCACTATAGCTTTTTCACAAATGACATAGGGACACACCACGGACATAAACAAAAGTTAGTACTGTCTGTTTATGATTGAAAATGAAGAGTATGAATGCATATCTTACGCATGAAAGGTTCCGCACTTAATTTTCAATCATAACAAAACAATACTAACTTTGTTTCTCTTCGCAATGTGGACACGTGTGAAAAACCTGTAATCAATGCTTCCATAAATTAGAAGGCGTTATACATCAACCGACTAAGTGCCAATTAAAAAAATGACATTTTTATGTCATCTTGTTGAACTGGCTCATGAAGTAAGTGTACGCACACTTTTAGCGCCAAATCTTTAAATGTAGCATTATTATTAAAGAAAAATGTAAACGCATTCCGTCCTATCAGAGATTCTGTGTTTTGGAACAAACGGCTATGATACTAGATCTTCATAAATACTAATCCAAATTTTGCATCATGCAGTTTAGCTCCAAATGTTGCCGCTCTTATATTGTTGATACATAACTGAGTATTGTTGGTTTGGCACTACAATAGATAGTGAAGATTGTCAAGTCAGCGTATTTTTGTAATGTTGTAATGACGTGCAGAGCTCACAAAACTTTAGATATGATTTATAAGAACTGCCCTGAAAATAAAAAGGCATTTTCTGTCTCAACAGCAGGTATGTGAGAGTTCTATTTATTATGTGAATCATATTTTTCGTACATGAAGTCCATGTACTCCTAACTCATAAAGATAAAAAAGTCAGGCGCTTGTCAATTCAGAGGTCATTGTAACGGAGTTAGGAGATCCACTTGTTCATATGTTTGTAAAATACATTCTCATATTATTTTATTTTTGTGAAATGAAAAGTGTATATTTTTTTCTCAATTTGTTCTATGACAATTTAAATATGTATAAATTCCCATGTGAATAATTCATATTAAAAATATGAGATAAATTATATGTATTATTTACTGCTCCACTTTTTAAAAATATTGTTTATTTACATAAGTATATTATTAGTGATGTATAAGTTATGCCTTTCAAAAACGTATTATATTTCAAAATAAAAATTTAGTGTGCAAGTTGATGGATGTCCATCAACATTTTTTACTCTAAGCAATAACAAAATTTATTTCATAAAATTGTGACAGCATGCCTCTTTTTTTAAATTTTCCATATGTTTTTTTTCGTATGTACAGTAATTGTATGAAAAAATTGGATTTATTTAGAAAACATTATTCATTTAACAAGCACATTTGATAATATAATATGTATGAAATATTACAAAACAATACAATATATAAACACATATCAATAATACGTATATTGTGCATACAAACACTACTAATATTATGATAAAAGTTTTACGCTTGGCTGATTGATACATAATAAAATATTCCATACTAATACGCATCAACAGTGTAAAGCCCTCTTGCGGTGCTTAACTGATTAATGCAGAACGATTATGACACCATTCTCATTACGCCTACGTGTAATATTAGAATAATAACCGTTAAAATAGATATCAATTGTTTTTACTCATACAGTACGAATCAGTATATACAATACTATCATATAAGCGATTATCAAATCAGAAAGACTTAAACAGCTCTTGCTAGAGTTTAAAATGTAAAAAAAAAAACTTTTAAAAAGCATTTTTGTCGGAACGTACATAATGGCGCATAGCCGGTTGTTACATAACGCCGATCAAATGATCACTAAGGAACTTAGTTATAACGCGCAATGATTAATTATTTTTACATATGTTAATGTTCATCTAAGAAAAACAATATTATATAATATTTTGAATGTTTTCAGTTGGTTATAAACATTCGTTATATTTAGAATGAATGTTTGTGTGTGAATGGTGTACTTTGTTTTAATGTTGTGATGTCTAGGAGGAGACCCTGACATTGAGCTGATCACTCATTCTAGAAGGCCGTGCACGTACTTCTGTGGTAAAAAACATATATGTGTGATCTCTCTCCCGACAGGTCGTATCCGAGTTGCCTGTGCCATGTAAAAAGTATCATGTTAAAATGTAGTAAAGAAGAAGAATGTGTAAAGAAATAATATACTTCTAATGTCCTAATTTAATTATCTAAAATAACCAACCAGCAATGCATATTAAAACTATTCTTATTCCATTCCATTAACGCTGTTTAAGCCCTCTTCCACACTCCACTCGGGCCTTATAGTGGGTTCACACAGACACTTTTTGATCACACATGAACATGAAGGGTATCCCCGAGACAACATACTTGAACATACCTATCTAAAATCGAAAAATTTTCTTCTCACATTTTATTTCTTAGACTTACCTATTTTGTTTTTAAATCCACTATTAATGTCGATTTAACAGTTATATACAAACTTTACGCTTATATTAAATATAACAACATTAAAAAGTTATAATTATTATTTGAGGAAAATATTTGTAACAAACCTGTGTTTATGATGATCTTGATGAAGATCTTCGCGCTGTAGGCCGTGGTCGTGAGGCTTGTAGTTCCCCGACGTTTCGCCAAAGACTTCGTCTGGCATCCTCAAGGGCTGTCTTGAGACTGGCATTTCTGTGATGATGATTAAAGTATGGGACGAAATGTCCCTGACATTATAGGGTCTTACTTTTTTGCCCTCTTTGTCCAAGGATATAAATATTAGGTGGGTATCTTTAAAGGCGTTTCCTTACGATGGTCATACAAAACTCCATAGTAATTCCACCGGGAGGTCAAGCGTGGGCTGTTGTTCGGCGTTTCTGGAGGACGCCTCTGGTGAATGTAGGTTCATCAGTGCGCCGTCCCGGTCGCTGATTGGTTGGAGCTCCATCCGCAAGCCGCGCTTGAAGTCTTGGTCGAGTTGAATTAAAAAATTAAAATTTAGGTTGAATTTAGAATTTTGATGGTTACTTGAGGTGACGTTCCGAGGAGAAGTCGCTATTGGGTGGAGAAAATAAAAAGGGCTCTCTTCAGGGTGAGCTGACTGACGAAATTTAGAATTTAGAATAGCTTGATTAAAAATTAAATTTAAGATAAATATAATTAAAAATTAAATAAAAATATTTTTTTATTTTCAGGGAGTTATTGATTTACTGGTGGAGACTAGGGAACCACTCCGACATTTGTCTTTACGCTAGGGAAAACCACCAAAAACCCTAGCAGAGTGGCTGGAGTTTAATAAAAATGATCTAAAGTCAGCTTTCGCGAGTATAGAGCTATCATGGCTCTAAAGGTACGGTTTGAATGGGTCGTAATTATGTTTATTGCTGGAACAGACTTCATTTTTCGTTCTGAGGGTCTGTATTCTGTACTGGTTGTCTCGATGTTTTAAGAAGATTTGGATTTTTATTTTATCTGGTTGGTATCTGAGCTCGTGCTTTACTTTATCTAGTAGATCGTTGTAGAGCGACGTTTTGTGGGTTTGAGTCCGTGTAGTACGTTGTTCAACCTCCGGGATCGGATGGTTGGTTTGGGTCATTTTCCTTCTAGTGGCTCTAGAGGTTGACGTTTCTTCTGTGAGTTTGAAGTTGGAGAGAAGCCACGTGTCAGCAGCTTCTGGCTCGACTGGCATTGTAGCTGTTTGGACCTGAGTAGTAGTTACTTTAGGTGCCTTAGGAGGGGACTGAGTGGTCCTGTTTGGAGTCTTAAGTCGGCGGAATGGCTCGACTTTGACTTTAAAAAAGCAAAGCTTTTTTAATTTCGTTGCCTCTTGGGCTTTGGGTCCATCGTTCAGTGTTGCCAGAAACATGGGCAGTGGGCTCTTGGTCTTTCCGGAGGTCATATTGACTACCTTCAAGACCTCGGACCCTTGATCCTTGAGGTCCCCTTGGACCATCGTCGGATCGACACTGGAGTCGATGCCTTTTATGACGAATCGCACGATTTGCGTTCGACGGTTGTTCATAATATCGGCTGTGAGGCAGGGGATATTATGTTGGGCCAACAGCTGCTGGTATTTTTTGAGATCTGGCATTGAATCCAGTCTCACCCTGATTCCGGATCGACTTGGAGTGCAAATGAATGCACGCGATCCGTTTTTTGCGAACTCCGCGTTCGCAGCTGTCAATAGTGACGCATACTCGCGACGGATGAACAGAGCCGGAGCCTGTTTACGCCGGAGCGCTGATCCGGAGTCCTCCTCCCTCCCGACGCTTCGCCGTCATTTGCCGGCGAGGCAGCGGGTGGTAGGGGGGGCTCTAGGTTTGGACCTGGGAACAGGGGCTGTTGCGGTGGCCGGCCGATTGGTGTCAGACACGGTTAGCTTGGGTTTATTCGTAGACCTATGTCGCGTTCTACCGGCGATTGGGGACGAAGAGTCCATCGTTGACAGCCGGACGCAGTGCCTTTTTTCCTGAAAAGGAAAGCCGTCAGACGGTTTTGCTCTGTAGACCCGTTATTCACAGGTCATACGGCACTACGCCGGCAGCCAATGGCAGGCGCTCTTCCCCGCGGGGCTTTGCGTTCCAGCCGTATGCTGGTAGGAATCCTCTACGGCGATGACTCGCTGCGCTGGACCACTCCGCTGGCTGAAGACCTTCTTCAGGCATTTCTGTCCACTCCCTGTCCTATTTATACGTTCACCGCGATGTGTACGTAAGTTATATCTGCCTTCTGATTGGTAAGCGTTAGGGACTTCCATTGCTCCAATGAGATTGCTGTTTGATGGTCTAGTCGACTGTAGCGGTAGGGACTTGTGTTTTTTTTTTTCGTTAGGTCTAATAATGTAGTGAGCACTTACATTTTAAAGACAATTTGACATATCTTCCACTCTCTTTATTTTAGTTTTACCTCTCTCTTTATAGGTACGGCACGTTTGCTTCCCACTTGTCACATTAGCCTTACAGGGACAAAAATGTCGAGAAAGGATTTTTAACTCTGGATCTCACAAATACTTTTTTAACCACAAGAACATGGAGCGATAAGGTCATACCAGGACCACCTACGAGACAACACGAACATTTAATACAAGAAACATCATTCACTCAGTCATTAATTCTAAGGAAGGCGAATATGATATGGATTGTTTTATCATGAGGGCGATATGAAGTGGGCCTTAAAGTTTGTTAACTGAGATTTGTCTTAAAGGCAAAAAAAAAAAACTCCTTACCGGGGATAGAACACCAGACCGCTGAGATCGAGGGCATGACGTTACGTCGAAACCACATGAGTATACGATGTTCAGTATATATATATATATATATATATATATATATATATATACATACATAATGTTTTACGGAATTTCTTGGCACTGATGGAATTGTAACGCACATCTGAGGTTGGGACGCCTCAAAGACGAAGCTATGTTACCCCGATAATCTGATTGATAAATGATAACGACGCCCTAAGAAATTCTTTAAATCTAAACTTATACCAAATTCCGGACCACGGGAATTTCCTTCAAGAAAAATGTCTGACCAGCAATCTAACCGGGATCTCACGAACTGTAGTCAGAAGTTCTGGCCACAAGGACCATAAAGTTCGATGTATTGAGTATATAATAATGTTGACTTTTAACTCATGCCACAAATGCTAGTCAATGACCAATCACGTTTCAATGAATTTTGTTTCACAACCAATGACAGTCGTGTTTCACCTCGCTCTTTATCGATTTCTCTTTATCAGCTCCTGTTTTTGTGATAAAGAAAGCTCCTCCTTTTTAATGTTCTGAACAGGACAGAACATTATTTTTCTCCAACAAATACATTGAATATAGCAAATAATGACCAGATTCCTTGATTTTACTGAGTTCTTTACTAAAAAAATAAATGAATAACCCGTAATGTTGATTATGATATATAGTTTGATGTGTTTCATTATTTCTCCACTTGGGTACATTCTTGCAATATTGCGATCTTATTTGGCAATAAATAATATGATCTAGTTGCAGTGAATGATCATAACCTCACATTTCTGATTTGTTTTCAAACATCGCCGTTTACATTAAATACATAAATATTTTAAAATAACTATAGTTAAACAATGATTTGTGAGTAAACAGCTTAATTTTATTCGTTAAATAGTCCTAACAAATGCTACTCTTGATTTCCAAATTGTCTGGATAAATTCACTCCTCATTTCGTGAGTCGTGAATTTATCGATAATTTGGAAATCACTCGTGGCATTACTTATGATAAAGTATACCAATAACCCATTGCCAGAAAGGGTTACTAAGTTCCGAAAAGGAAACATCGCATGAATAATTAGCCTGTTTATTATCATTTTTTAAGTACTTTTGAACTTTTTACAAATTGGCAGCTAGAAATTACAGTAGGTAAGTCAAGTCGATTTAAAGTTCCTAGTCTCTACGATGAAGTATTGTATGGGATATTCTATACGGCCTTTTCATTAAATGAACTCACGATAATTTGATGGGAATTCAACAAACAGTGTGATTATAATAAATATACCTTATAAATATAAACGTTATAGAGGCCAGAATGTGACTTCTTATGTCAATTTGACGATAATGATGATTTTTTGTATGCCGTACACCTCAAGAAATGGAATTGAAAGGTTGTTTGCTGTTTATATCCAGGTTAATAACGAGGTTAAAAAAAGTAAAAAAAAAACAGTTCTACTATGTGAACGCGGAACTCATAAAAATATTTTCAATACACCTGCACAAATAATGGCATATATTTTTAATGCAGACAAGTCTTGAAGCTGAAATGTAGGATGAGCTTTCATTTACCCAATCAACTTTATCCCATTAAACGTAACGAACGTTTGATACTTGTCTCCAAAGCATTAAGTTATGTTTTTAAATAAAAAATGTACTTATGTGTAATTTCCAAACAAGGCCAAGTTAAGAAATGACGAGAAAATAATTTACAATTAAGCGTACAAGGTCCAAAATTTACTTCATTGAACTGAATCTGCAAAACTAATATGAATTTTCTGTTGCGAAATAAAACACTCACTAGTTCTATTTTTTTAAATTTAATTCTTCCCTTTGTAGGCATTTTTTTTCCATATCCCCGCCTCACGACCCTTATAGGGACACTATATTTAGGCAGAAGATTATTAACGCTGGATCACTTACTAACTTCTATGATCATACATGGACATGGAGAGCCTCCCAGGGTGACTTATGTTTGCTTGTTGGCTCGTCACCTTCCAGACAACGCGGACATTTTAGACAAAAGTCATTCACTCATATTAATACTAAACAAGATAGGCCTAATTATGAGGAATCTCAAGTTTTGTCCAATATTTTCTTTACCCCTTTTTAAATTCTAAGTTTGCAACACTACATTTAGTCATTAATGCTCATATGTTTGAGGATGGCGACGGTCTCTTTAGCCTCATAAAATTACTCCTGTTGAATGAAATAATACCAGCAATAAATAACAATGTAAACAAATCCAAAAAAAATAGTATAGAAGAGAGATTGTTTTATGTAGGTCGTAGAGATGTGGCTTGTTAGTGAGATTTACTGAGACCATAGACAGAACTCTGCTAATGATGCCGCTTACTACCATGTCACTTCTACGAGAAGAAATGCGTTAACTGGGACGTTTCTGCACAATGATAGTTCTTTTTGTGTTCCTCAGCGGCTCGTTCTATCGTTCTTCAAAGGGCGTGTTCTAAAAAATATAATATATTATATAATGCACTACAGTATACGCCAGTTATGGGTTATAAACAATATACACACACAAAATGTTTAACTTTATATGCTGTAAATATATCACAATACAAGATACTTATACCATTACATGGCTGTAAGTTGTACGTGGATGAAATGTTGCAATACTCGCAACTATGTGTGCGGTAAAAATCATATAAATCGAATCAATATATTACAGGCATATCGTTTTTAACACAATGAATAAACCGGTATTAGAATATCATGTACTCGAACCTCTCACAGTTCTCAGCTGCAGCTGAATCACATGCAACAGTTTTATAATTTCCTTGTTACTGAGTCTATGTGTAAATGTTTGTTTTACAAATTCTTACGCCAGTGCATATAATTTATCTTTGCAAGGATAAGAATGCTATTATAATTCAGTGTTGTCTTCAATTTGTTAAAAATTATTTAGTTGAAAAAATAAATCAGTTTATTTCTTTCTAGGAAAAAATATTTTAGTATCGACCTTCCATGATTAACAGAAATTAAAGTGGCGGATTGAAAGTATTTTGTAAGCGCAATTACAGATCAATTTTTCAATTTATATAATTTTACTCACTAAACAAGCAGTTAAAATAAATAGGTCTACAAGTATTAGTCCAGATTCTCCCAAGATTCGCAGCTACGATGCTGATGATTTATCGATGAACTATGGATCATGGGTGTATTAATATTGAAAAAAGTGAAGAATATTAAGGTATAAATTGAAAAAAAAATATATATATATATATATATATATATATATATATATATATATATATATAATTTAGACTAAACATATAGAGAGTGTAACGAAAAACTACTCACAGTTTAAAAGAGCTTTGATCATAGGAAAGATATGTTTACTCATACGAGTTGAGATTAGAAAATGTTTGATTGAGGTGTGGTTTACAAGTATAAATAATTATATTTTTCCTACCTGTTTGAATACAGGCCTCAAATAACATTACATGCATGGCACAGTTCTTATTAATGATGGTAGGTTTCTGCAAAATATGCTGACGAGTCATTTTCTTAGCATAAATTTTGAGGAAATAGATTACTGAAGTGAATTTCGATCATATTTTTAGATTATAAAAGACAAGTAACAAATGTTTGCAACCGAGGTGTGATTGACACAATCGTTGTCTCCACTCCGATGATCGCGGCTTTTACTCCCGGCGAGGTAGAACATTTAAAATCTCCACATTGCATCCCCTTATCTTGTGCTGTTTTGCCAGTGGTCCTGATGTGCTACTAATCACAGATCCAACACTCTGTACTTACAATATCTAGTATAGAGTTTCTGCTCCCTGTCAATCGGCCCTAGGCATTAGCTTGAGAAAAGCATGAAAATAGAGGAATAATAAAAATAATAAGAAAGAGAAAAATCTAACGAAACAATTATTTCTCATGTTTATACAACATTTTAAAATTGTATTGGTCTATATGAGGAAACCCTACGTATTATTTACATCATTAATACCCTCCTTAATTCTGAGACACATTTTTATATAATAGGCTATCAATTTTAATTTTGTTAAATATTTAGGCTTATCAATGAAATAGAAAAAAAACCATAGGTCCATTGCTAACCCAACAGAACCTACAATTTTGGAAGAATATTTATTTAAAAAAAGAAAACTACGTGGTTATGAATTTTTAAAACTGAACCGAGCCGACATGCGGATATAACCACCACCGGAAAAATTCATATCGTCCTGCCTACGGGGTCTCGCATTGAACTGATGGTGAGTATACGATCTCCCGAAATATGTTGTAGGTAATGAGAGAATAACTGTGTTTGTATTTCCGACATTTACAGATTTCGAGTACGTGCTGATATTTTATAACATTACAAAAACTATTCGACTATAAGAAACGTTATAAGAATTGATATACACAAGGAATATCCCAGTTAGAACTTTATAACATGTAGGGAGACATCCTACATAGACTCTGTCTAGCTGATTGGATAATTAAAACGATAATTAACTTTTTAACCTAATTAAGTTTTTATGTTTATTTTAAAATATTATCCCCTTCTTTCTTATGGTGATTATGGTGTCCACATGGCGTTGGGGATTATTTGAGCGTTAACGTTTCCTCACACTTGTCTTAAAGTTAAAGAAAATCCCTGTAAAAGTTACATAAAAACTTATTCCGACCGGGGATCGAACGCAATCCCGCTGCGTGGGAAGCAAAACGTTAACTCTAGATCATATCAGTAGAGCAATATAAATATGAAATATTTTTAATTAAACAAATTACCGGGTTCTATATGCGGGGTAAAATATGGCCTCTAATAAAACATTTTATGATTTCCGTACAATATTATCCAGTTATAAAACATCTCGTCCTGACCCTCTTAAAATGAACCTCGTCATTGGATCTATCTGCAGAAGAATTCAAATTATATTTACCAGATTATAGATCTAAGCTAATATACTACATGTTCATGTAGGCCTAATATAAAAGTGCACAAAGCTACTTTCTGAGCATGATCCACTTTGTTAATAATGGAATATGGTTTAACACCTGATAGGCGTCCAATGACGTTGCATTACCTACTCTTACCGTACACATTATGATTAGAGTTAATTCAGATCATATTTAGTTCAAAGTGAAGAATGTAGAATACTTTTGATAGAAGGAAGTAAAGAATGAAAATTTTTTTAAAGATGAGATGTTCCTAGGACGACAAAGATGGGAGGTTCACGAATGGATATAGGCCTATGACATCTTTGAAGATGTCTGCAATATACCTGCTTATATAATAGCAATATACGGAAACACTACGAAAGGACTCGTACACTTTATATAAATAAATATTTGTGTATTTGATATAATTATTCATCATTAACGTCTTGATCACCACATCACCACTCCTGCTGAAGACCTTTACAATTATAGACAAATTATAACAAGTACATTTGTTACATGTACTCCCTATAAATGGGCTTCGTTTTCATATTCCTAAATATTATAATTACAGTGAGGAGATTCAATTACAAAAAGGAATGAATTAACATCCATGTGAAGTTGCGTTTGGAAGTGAATAATCAACACTAACTTTTAATTTATTAACGGTATATTGTTATAATGTTATATAAGCTTTCAATAAATTCTAGAATTATAATGTAGGGCCTACATCATTAATTATTTAACAATTTATTTTCATTACTGTGTCATTAGTAAATAAGATAAAACTTTTTTAATAATTTGATTCTAAGTGTCTTCTTAAAGCAGTGTTCAAATAATTATATTACTAATTGTTTTTCAATCATGAAGACCTTTTATTTGTAACGCGTAAAGAGTTTACTTACATAATACTAAATGAGAAATATATACACAAAATGAAGTCTGTCTTCGTGTGTACCAGTATTCGGCCAATATACTACACTGTAGGCCCTACGTCTTCATTATTGAAACATGCCATGAACATTCTAACCATGTTTAGCAATGACAGATTCAGGTATCGTAGTCTAGATGTAAGTTCAAAAAAGGCATTTTTTTACTCTCACATCATACAAGAATTATACCAAAAGGAAGTCTAGCAAAAATAGAAATACGGTATATAAAAAGCGATTAAACACAGTGGAGAAAATATGCTTGACTTAATAAATTATGATTACATATTTCAATTCTGTATTACCGCTTCACTTCCACTTCGGTACTCAGGGATAATTTCCCGGAAGGGTATGCGATTTTCAGATTCCAACTTGGGTTGGGTATGTATCCCTCACCTTGAAATGTCCTCTGCTGTCTTAGTTCGGTGGCCGTAGCATACAGCCACGGGAGGTCGCCATTACTTTTTAATGTGTGATTGAAGAGCAGAAAGCTCGTTGGCTTGCCCAGGACATTAGCTTACAAGACGCATTGTGATAAAAAGGGGAGGATAAGAAATACATATTTTTTTACAAATGCCGCAGATTATCTTTCGGCATTCCTAGTTTCTCTCCTGGCATGGCATACTTGTAACCCACGTCTGAGGTTGGGGCGCCTGGAAGGCGGGGTTACGTTGCCCCGATGATATGATGGGTGATGATGATGATGATGATGATGATGATAGTGGTGCGCCAGGAGAGTCCCTAATTCTAAGCTTAATCTAAGATAAATATGAATGATGATGATTGCGATGGCAATATGATTTCGGGGACCGTTTGGACCTTGAAGTTTTCCTAACATTTGTCTTACAGGTGAGGAAAAACCCCGATAAAAACCTCACCCAGAAAAACTGTCCCGACCGGGGATCGAACCCGGGCCCGCTGCGTGACGAGGCAGCACGCTACCTCGATACCACACCGGTGGACAGAAATAAATATAATTCTGTATAAAATACACACAAATTGTTATTCAATTATCTTTAAAAATAAGTTGTAATGAAGAGTGAGCTCCAATAATTTAATAGATCTCAACTTGCAGATATAGGAAGG
The DNA here is from genome assembly GCA_030220185.1 of Diploptera punctata. Classification (NCBI taxonomy): domain Eukaryota; kingdom Metazoa; phylum Arthropoda; class Insecta; order Blattodea; family Blaberidae; genus Diploptera; species Diploptera punctata. The sequence continues at coordinate 571,137 of JASPKZ010006440.1, read as the reverse complement.
AACAAAAATAAATTACCATAAAGGAATGAAGTCTTATTTGGTTGCAATCTCTATATTAGAAATTTACGATAGTATCTAACATAAAAACAACTTTTAGCAGCTACCACTCAAGGCATATCTATACATGGTGTAAAGATAGAACATTAAAATTGGATTCTTATACCACTGAATTTATCAAATTCGTGCATCCATCACTAGCATAAACAACACCCGTTTAATGAACAATGTTGTATCATTTCATTTTCGAAACAAAACATGATTACGTGTTTACAACTTCTGGAAGATCACAATAAACCACACAGCACATGCAAACAACCTATGATCAGGATACACACACCTTCGCTTCACGGCGTTTTCTTAGAACAATGATTACAATGCCCTGTAAGATAGCTTTATAGCCAAACATATAATTCTTGTAATTACTGTAATAACGTTGCTTTACAGAAATAATAAATATGCATAACTAAACTCCTTCGTGTTTTTAAAATATCTAAATGGCAGATTTGTCAGAAGTTCATAGTATTATGGTAATACTGAGATTCTGTTTATTCTTTTTATTGTAGAAATAATTTAAAGTGTGTAGTGATAAACAACAACTATGGTTCATGAACCCGCAGTTCCAATACCACTTTCACTGAAACCCTCCACTGGTACCTATCCTAATGCAAATCGTATCTCCGATATCCAGTCATCTAATATCCATTCCGTTCCATTAACTTAGTGTAACATCTCACCTTATGTGCCCGGGCCTCAAACAACCTGTCGAGAGAGGGATTTTAAATTGTAGATCACACAAACGTTTCTGGCCACACAAGGTCATGGAATGCTTCCCCGAATGACTGATCAGGGCTTCTTCCGAGACAACACAACATGAAGACGAAAGCATACACATTCATATTAAACAATGTGGATGTGATTATGATTGCCCGACAATTACCTAACATCCATCCGAATATGTCTAGGCCTTCCTAAAGGACTTACTCAATACACATTTGAAAGTATTTGTACTCGTCCATTCCAGCTACACGAACAGCCTTTCAATTTCCTACACTTAATAATCCTGATAAAATTTTGATAATTATATAAATTATATTAACTTTGTTAAGTATCCTATATATCCTATGCCTTATGGGATCTGTTAACTATCAGTAATAATAATATTAATAATAATAATAATAATAATAATAATAATAAATACGGAAGTGAAATTTGGATTTTAAATAAAAGACACTCGCATAAACTTCAAGTAAGCCAAATGCGCTTCTTACGATCATTGTTAGGAGTTAATAGACTGGATCACCAAAGGAACACTATTATCAGAGGAAAACTTGGAGTAACAAGTTTAAATGAAGATATACAAAGATCCCAACAAGAATGGAAAAATCATCTGAGGAGAATGGCAAGAAATAGACTTCCAAAATTGGCATTCCAATATACCCCAACTGGACATAGGGACCAAGGAAGACTAAAACATCGGTGGAAAGATCAAGACCATCTTCGCTAGGTTTACCGTACAGGCCACATGGCCTAAAACGAATTTGTTCATGATGATGATGATGATGATGATGATGATGATAATAATAAGTATTATTATCATTATTATTTAACGTTACACATTCATTGTTGGAGCTTATGGTTGGTAATTTATTAAGAATATCGATTCTATTCAACTATATAATCATTCTCTTTGAATCATAAAACAATCTGCTCTTCTACGTATAGTCGTCATACGATGCAGCATTCTCATGAAATTTGAAATTAACTTGTCTTGAAAATACAGGGAACACATATATGTATCCACCATTGAATTTGAAGAAGAAACCAAAAGTTCATTCCATAGATTCTTTGAAACAGTCTATGAATTTTTCAAGCGCCTTGCATAAATAATGTATTTTTTTATGTCTTGTTAAAATTCAAATTTTATTTAATGAACTCTTGCAGAAATTATTTATAAAATTGGAAACCAAGACGTAAAAATTGTTAAAAGATTTTTAGATTCAGTACTATATGTTCATAATACGTGTTTGTGATTCACTAATCTTCCACCAGGTGCAAGTAGCATATGTTTAAACCACGACATGAAGAGGTTTTTTCGCTTTGTCTCGACTCGTCGTAAGTGTGGATAATTAAAAATAAACTATTGATCTACAATTATTACAATTACATATCCAATATATAAACCCAGCATATTGTTATATGTATTCATCATCATCAACATTGTCGTGACGGTCCTTTTAGTTTGACCTTAGCCTCCCTCATAACAACTATCCATTCTCTTCGATCAGTGGCCTTATTTCTCCAATTTTTACTCCAATCTTCCGTATGTCCGCCTGTACATTCTTATATGTATTAGCAATGTATAATCGTAGGACAACAATATTTTTAAATCCCTAGTTATTTGATTAGGCTGAACGTTATTCGTCAGATCCCAGGACCAACCTCTGTACCGAGTAACTAGCCTGAGGGCTTAGTTACAAAACAAATGCTGGGTTGTAATTTCGTTAAGAACACCCACTTCATCATAATCACCAATTCACACAAATAAAACTAAATTTGCTAACTTCCTCAGAGAGCGCATGAAAAACACAGCATACTTGATAACCTAAAGGTCATAGATACGATATTGCCCTTATACGTTAAAGCGTTAATAAATAATAATGTAATCAAGAACTGAAATAAAATATTAAGCTCATAAGCCGATATAAAATGTATAGTTCCTTGTTTTCGATGTAAATTCGAATTCTTATGTAAATTTAACGTAAAAACCGGACCTTATAAATTATTTTACTGAAAGAACAGTTAGAAATCTATGAACACTATCTGGCTAACCTTGAATAGCATCATATAATGTTTTCACGCGAAGTACATGTACAAAAATAGTTATTACAAAATAATAGTTATTTTTTAATTTAATTATAAGTATTGCACTTACAAAAAAAATAGTTAAGATAATAATGAAATATTTTCCAGTGTAAAATTCTTTATCACGCACTATAAAAACAATATGATAACGTCGTTTATTGCAAAAATAACATGGAAGAAAAGTCGTTTATAATAAATTACGATGATGTAATTTAACCTACAAGTATACTCTTACTAAATACTTTCAAATGTAATAATTATATATGCTAGCTTTATGACGGTTACTGCAAACTATCAATATAGCAATATTAGATTTATATTTTATCCTATATCTCCGAGATCTATTTTTATGGGAAAAGTGAAATTACAATAATTATTGTATATTATGGAATGTAGGTTGAAAAATGCTATATGCTTAGAGTAATAAATTATTTTCATTATGCTGCGTTCATACCAGCCATAAAAATAGCTTGTAACGATGATAATAACTATTGCGGAGGCATACCGGTACAATTGTAAAAGGAAGCTGAGCCAACTTCACTTCAATATAATTGAGTCAAAATGTAGCCTGTATTTAATTATAAAATGTTTGAGTTAAATGATTTAAAGTAGGTTTAGTTTTATTAAATAAACAGTCTGTACGGTAAAATATATATTATTTTATAGTAAGAAATCTATGGATTTTATGTTTAAAGTTTTTATAAAACATATAAGTAAGATGTCGTCTAACGACTTACGCTTAACCAGCTTCCATAACAACCAATTTAAACGTTGAAATATCAAATAAAATTACATTACAATTTTTGCTGATTAAATATTTTTAAAAGAAGACATATTTAACCATTTCCTTTGAATTAAAAAAATATATGTTAGGATTTCATGTTAGAGATGGTTTAATTTAAATATATTCGATTTTTTCCCTTTTCTTTCTTTTTAATGTTGAAATTACATAGACTTTTAATAATATATTGCACTAACCATCCTGTAAAAAACAGTTATTTTTACTCTTTAACAATAAATAAATAAGTTACCGACCAATTTTATTCTTAATTGTTTGTGCACCTTTAGTTATATTAAAGCTAGGTTACTTGTAGATAAAACAAACTGCTATTGATTATAACCAAGGTTCTCTAACTAAAAAGTGTAAATAAATGCAAAAGTTATTTTCTACCTTTAAAAAAACAAACGGAAATCAACTCATTAAATTGGTAGATTCAATTTTTATGTTGAGCGTGTTGTTTAAAGAGAAAGAGCAAAGTGGCATAAACCAGTTCGGAATTCATCACAACCTTCTTCAGATATTTTAACATATTGAGGTTCTCCTAACATCAATCAAAGGTATAACGATTGTTAACACTGATTTTTCTTTACTTCATTCATATTAAACGCCTTAAATTCAACGTCATATCGTGTCTACATTTTTTTTAATTTAATGATAGTATGAAACGGTAAATATAATAAAATGAATCTTGGAAATGATATTTGAACCCTGCATTTGCCTTGACGAATAGAGAAAACCAGAAGAAAAAAAACTGAGTCTGGTTGGTTGGCACTTGGATTTGTACCCGGGACCTCCCGAATACGAGTCTCAAACGCCTGGGCCATTTGATCAGTACTGATTTATGCCTATTTATAGACTGTCGTATATTTAGATGAAGATAAAGTGACTGTGGTATCAAATATATTTTTAAATTTCCGATAAGGACAACCACGATTATATAATTAGTTAATGTTATTTTTCTTTTTCACTAAATAACTGCAACATATTAAATGTGATTAAATGTAACGAAATACAAACATATATTCAATGGTGAACTCGACTCATGATATTTATCGATCTTGTACCAAATGACAAAATCCAGGCGGAATCTCTTCATATATTAATATATTTTCAAAATTCATGATTGTAGTTAAATTGTTGCCTCTTTGAATGTTCTGTGAATTAATATAATCTTTTTTCGTAATTTATTTTAGGGTACCCAGGAATGAATTTTGAATCTCCAAAACTGGTGATGGTATTTCTATCAAATTTTTATCACAAATGTCAACCAGTATGAATTTTTTTTCTAAATTTCAAGTGATTTGTTCTATTAGTTCTCAAGTTACAATTTTTTACTTTATTTAATTATAAATGTTGCAGTGCAGTTTTCATTATTTTGTTCCAATATTTTCTCTGGATATTCATTATACTCATTGTTTCCAAATTTGCATTGGGGTTTTCTGTGCTGTTAATACTTTTGAGTAACAATTTTTTTAAATTGATTTTTCATTTTGACGGAAACTGAGATATCTATGACAATATAAAAATTATAATCATAATCGTTTCTAGTATGATTAAAATCCAGTGTATGTTTGATTCTTTATACTCATACTGATAAGTGCGGAACATTTCTATTGAGTAAGGCAAAAACTGCTGTGCAAGGTACTTTTTTAAATGGGCATGTGCTTGAAAAATACATTTGGGAAAAAAGTTTTCCATGCTTCTGACTGCTTTAGTAACATACAATTCCCATTTCTGTTTTGAAACAAATATTTTTTTTTGGACATTTGTGTAAAACTGTATGGTGGAGACTGTTCATTAGCATTTTTGGGTTTTTTCTTTTATGCATCTCTCCATCTGATCTATATACATCCGATTGCCAACTTCTGATATATTGGTATAATTTTTGCCACTACTTTTGGGGAGTTTAAAAATGGCCGCTAGGACTTTATTAATGGCAAAATAGCAATAAGTTATATATTTTCTTGAACTGGAAGTTTAGGAGAACTTTTTGAGAGATAAAACACAAAATTTATATTTTGGTCAGTTTTCACTCAAATGTCAATCATTGATACCCTTAATATATTAGTATCTTGATATTAAAAATTATTTATTTAGGTCAGTTACCTCTTTTAAATGTCATACGTAATCATAATAAGTTTTGAATTTCTAAAGAAAAGGAAACATTCAATAATTTCTAATTTCATTTTTTTTTCAGGTATGATTCTATATGTTTGCCAGTCTATGCCGTAAGTAATTATTATATTAATAAAAATGATATACATTAATACTGCATTTTATAAAACAAATACTTTCTTCAAGATATTAATTATATCAATGATAACGTCACCGAAATTTATACTCATAACCATTATGGTAATAACAATTGAAATACGAAAACAAGATTAAATAAATTTTTTTTTTAATTACAGACAGGGCCTTTTACAATTATGTTAAATTAAATATAATTGTTTATTTTAATGATTTGTTGGAATGTAGTCAGAAGTCACAGGGAACATTTTTAGGACATCAATTCACAAAATATAAAATTTAACATATCAAAACTTACAGTGATCATATAACTGTCATATATATATATATATATATATATATACACAGAACGTTCGGAAATCCCATTATAAACTTCCAGGGCTTGTAGAGGAGACTGAGTAGATAACATTTTGGTTAGGAGCCCTAGATCATAAATGTACCGTTTTCTATCTGCAAGTGCAAGTTTAAATGAAATATTTGAATAACCTGCTTTTACTGAGTGTATAAAATTTACCTCTACTGTAAGCAAACAGGTTGACAAGCTTAATAGTACTTAGCTTACGTCATTATCCGCACGACGATTTCGTGATACCTATCCTGCCTCTCATAGCACATCTTCGAAAGTGAGTCTCATGGGTCTCATGATTGATGCATCGGCGTAACCAGGCTCAATGCTACCAGAATTTGCATTGTCGTAACCTCGCTCAATGCTACCAGAAATTGCACCGTATAGGTGCTGGATCAAACCGTTATTGTTGATAACTATTTTGATTGGAAAGCATAGATTGTTCAAATTGTGACATCTTTGCCCGGGCCCATAGAGGCAAAGAGGAATTCAACTTTCTTTACTCAATTCTCCCAATACGTAAGTTTTCTGAGTTATAAAATACAATCGTGGAAGCTTTGGGATAAAGGAACTCACACCCGCTTGAGCAAGCTTTTGGAATTTGACTTAGATATCTGACTAATGCTAACCACAGAATGAATAGGCATAAGTAAAAAAGCACAACTAAAGCTTTTAATGCGAGTCAAAATGTAGTCAGAAATAATATAAAGATAAATAAATAAATATTCGATTTACAAAGAAAAGAAATCATAATAGATCATCTATACAAAAGAAAATATGATATAAATTAACATACATACATACATACATACATACATACATACATTATCACTCACTCTAGTCCAGCCTCGGGTTGGGGGAAATACTGTCCTAGCGTCCCCACCCTGGCTTACTGGACTAAACAAACTAAACCAGCTCTCCTAAGCTGTTCTGACCAGACTCCATCGGTGACTAAGTAGATGATGATTCGATGTTACAAAGCACAGCTATTTATGAGAGTTCACCGGGAGAGGGGGGAATGCGCGATAGCACAGGGTGCGCACTGAAGAAAGAAAGGGATAGATAGGAAAGCATTTGACACTGTTCATAAAGATGACACTCGATATGGAGACGCGATGACGTATAGTTTGCGCAGTAAGACGTAATTCGGTGATATAGTGTTAGTGCAGATAATGGGAGATCTGTTCGTTTGCTTAATCAAGAGCGTTATCCACATCCTGTGACTCCATCGCATATCCTGTTCGCTAAAGTTATTCAATACTCCTGGAAAGAGATAATTTCACCGTCAACTAGGGTTGACTGTGATGCTCCAAGGAGGCGTAACACTCCCTGTTTTGAAGAGGACCTACTGCATCACATTGAAGAGACCCCGTCAACCAGTACTCGAAACATTGCGTGCAATGGGTGTGCCTCATACCATCTGGAAGGTTCCCCATGATCAGGAACTACATTATATCCCCGGTGGTATATGAGATGGGTCTCGCCGATTTTCCACTACATGCTAATTACGACTATTCCTACACCGTTGTATGGACGAGCCCAGTTTCATCAACAAATACTATTTGAATTTAGGATCTTTGGAGAAGCTGTTTTAAACTCGAGAAACAGCCATGTTTGGGATGACGAAAAACCTAACACCAGGCATGTCTACGGATTCCACCAGCGTTTTGGCATTAATGTGTGGTCAGATTTTGTGAACGGTTGTTTGATTGGCCACACCTACTTCCACCCCGCCTAACGAGCATCCTGGAAGAAATATTGGGTGCATTTTTGGAAGATGTATCATTGGATATTCGTCGACGTCTCTAGTTTCAAGACGATGGCGCCCACTCCATTTAGGTAATAACCTTAACCGATGTGTCTGTCAGAGATAGATAAGACTGATAAGATTTTTAAATGTAACAATGCAACTAGTAACTGTGTTGTCTTAACAATTTAAATAATTTATATAGTTGTCCCAGAATTCGGTGGCAATAATTACAATTATTGTAGATGAAACTGAGACAAGCATCTTGAGATAAGGTCTGCAATGCTACATTTCAAAGTTAGGAGACTTTTCCAGTACTGATAAATCTGTAGAAAATGAATTTGTGTGTAATTTATCTCGTTAATACAACATTTGTGGTCCGGTCAGTAGGAAAAAATCTAGTATCTATGCACAATATTTTCATAAATAAAAGCTTCCATTTTTTTTTAGTAAAATTGTACTTGCGGAAGGAACGTTCACGTCAATGAAAGCAGTTCTGCTTACTCCAACATCACGTCATCAAGACTACATCATTCCTCTTTTTCACAACAGAAGTAGTCTGACCGTTACTCCATCAAATAACGCCGAATTTCGTTCATCCCTACCACTACATCACGTAATATTACATTATGTGGAATTTGGAACTCATAGACCTCAAAATATTTTACTGAAGTTCCTCTATTATGTTTGAAAATAATACGGGTGAATCCTGGGGCATTCTACATCTTCATACTTTTTTATTATTTTTGATGCCTTTTAAGCGCTTAGATAATTAAACTTTTAAACCGAATTACAAATATTCCGAGTTCAAAACCCAGTGCCGATCGATTTAATTGATGTTTTGTGTGTTTTCGTAAGTCGAGAAGGTAAATCCTGGTTTAGAATTTCATTATCTGTTTTATTGTCTCGTCTCATAGTTCGCTAACTATATCAGTTTAATTTTATAATTGAAAAAGAATACAGATAGCAATAATTTAGGTACACAGATAATTAGTATAGCCTACATCCAATTATCCTAGATGCGATGTGACCAAAGATGTCCGAAAAACATAAAACATGTCTGGAAAAAGAAAACATAAAATATTAAATAGTTAAGCCTACTCTGTTCTAAGACTTAAGAATAAGAAACTTTAAGCTGTATACATTTATTATAAATACCGAATATCACTGTTAAACAGCTTACAAAGATGTGTAAGCAAGGAGACCATTAATAACTGGCCTCATATACATATTTTATTACAATATCATTGACTTGCAAAAATGCCACCGGCAAGATTTTGGTTTAAAGTTACGAAATTATCGAGAAAGACAAATTATCTGTCGACAGAAAGCATACTGACATTATTTTTGATATGTCTTTAAGGAGGTTACAAAATTGCTAACAAGATGTGTGAAATTATTGAAAGGCCCCAGCAATTAATTTAAATACAAATTAACTTAAAGAATATAAAGTTCCCAACTGTAACGTTACTAACGAGAATACAAATTATGGTTATGCTAATTATGAGCTGATTATTAATCTTCATTCTTAGTGAAAATTAAAAAAATACATTCTCATACAATCAATCTGTGTTATCTTATCTGTGAGTTACAACAATTACAGAACTTGCTTCAAGTTTTTATTTTAACGCAGTATTATTTCATTCGCACTTGTTGTTCCCGACAAATCCGTTAATGCTACTATTTTATTCTCAAGACTGATCCAATTCTCATATTTTTTCTTGATCTTCTATTCCTTAGACTTTTACGAACTTCTGGTGCATAAGGGTGTGTGTGTATGTGTAGTGTTTCGGAATTAAACAGAAGAAAGTTATCTTATTGTAGAGGGAATGCAGACAAAAATTTGAATTAACAGATAATTATAATTTTAATATTTATATACCGTACCAAATATAAAAAAATTAAAAAACTACGTGAATATTGATTCAGAAAATCAGGTACGGAACTGAACATTGTTAAAACAGAAAAATATTAACAGTCTTTGCTTGTTTTTATGTCGTTTTATTATCTGCGAACTACCTTTATAGAACTTACTTGAAGTTTTTATTTTGGGGTAATATGATTGCAGAGAAAGACCTGCCCCCGGGCAGAATTACTATGGATGGATGGATGGATGGATTATTTCATCCATTTTGATGTTCCAACAGATTTGTTACTGCAGTTATGTAATTGTTAAAGACATACCGGTATCTAATCTTTATGGTCTTCCTTGATCTTCCATTCTTTAAATATTTTTGAACTTCTGTTATCATGATATCAGAGTACACAAAAATAAATATATATGTATGAATGTTTATGGTTATAGAGGGATTGCAAACAAACAATGAAAAAACGTGTAATTTTAATGAAATATTTATTTAGGAAATGTGAAAAAATAATTAGGAAAGACTTAAAGTGAATAGTGATACAGAAAACAAGTTCGGAAATGAAAAGATGAAAAGGAGAAATGTATTGGAATCGAGCGCAAGTTTGATTTTTTAGCTAGAAGGCATACTTTACTCACCTGTCTGCACCACTCTCACTTAATTTTATTCCTCGAGCAGTCAGCAACAGCTGCTTGTTAAAAATCTGGAAAATTACCCACATTTTTCACTCCTCTACATTATTTTAATACTAACTTCAAGGGTATTTTATCCACATATATATATATATATATATGTGTGTGTGTGTGTGTGTGTGTGTGTGTGTGTGTGTGTGTGTGTGTGTGTGTGTGTGTGTTTGTATATATATAATTGTCTTATTACCATCACAGTGAGTTCATAATGATCCATAGTAATTCTGCCCGAAGGCAGGTCCTTCACTGCAATCATAGCATTTTCATGCTATGCTTGCAGCTTTACTAGGGAATTGTGCAGGTGTGGTAGCTTCCCGTTTCTTTCCACACCGGTCAAGGATGATGATGATGATAATGATAAGGATGATCATGATGATGATGGCCATATGATTTCGGGTACCGTTTGGGCCTTAAAGTTTTCCTGACATTTGTCTTACAGGTGAGGAAAAACCCCGATAAAAACCTCACCCAGAAAAACTGCCCCGACCGGGGATCGAACCCGGGCCCGCTGTGTGACAAAGCAGCACGCTACCCGGAGACCACAGCGGTGGACTTCATAATGATATACAACAAAAAAATAAATATTTAGTATATCCAAATTCTGGGTTAAATTTACTTTCTAAAATAGACTATAGCAATTTATATAAAAGTATTTATAAACTACTATAGTCTCTTCAAAGAATTGAAAAGAAGCCATTATAATAATGAATTGTCTTTGTCACCTTTTAAAATTATATTTTGATTTCAATCTTATTTATAGGCATTATAATATCAAAGGTCATATCGCGTCTATTTTTAATGATATTATGAAATGATGAATATGATCCTGGTAATGAAATTCCAACACAGAATTTCCATTGACCACCGATAAAAATTAGGAGGGGGGGGGGGAAACTCAGCCAGATTGGTCGGCTTCGGGATTTGAATTCGGCAAGTCCTTAATACGCTTCTCAATGGTACCGCTTGAACTAACACGCGTGGTACTAATTTTTTGTTTCAATAGCCCAGGTATCAAATATTTGAAAATAAATCCGAAGGTAATTGCGATTCTTATATTGACTTAAGTTGCTTTTTCGTTCTTTAAATAACTATATATATATATATATATATATATGTATATACATACATTTGTATGCTTATAATAAAGTGGCATTAGAATAAAATTACGCTAGTCCGATTTTTGTGAGTTTTATTTTGTAGATTTATATCTCAAGAATACAGCATTTTTCTTTCTCTATCTTAAGGTAAAACTTCGTGTTAGCTCATTTCTTATGGCAGATATTCCTCGGCCAGGAATATTGCAAATCTATGATTTATTGTTAATATTTGGCATCAATAAATTCTCATTAAAAGTTTTTTTTTCAGATTTATATATGTTTACCCTGTAACCACAGGTTAATTTATATAATATTATTTTGTAAATTAATCCCAACTTAATAAATAGACGGCCTATAAAAAGTAATTTTAAACTCACGCTCTAGAATGTCTATTTTTTCTGATAATGGAAATCTCCTACCTGAAAGTATTTTTAAAATATAGTGAACACTAGTAATGCAACATTAATATACAGGATCTTCTTAGTGATGATATTTATGCGAAATGTTTTTTATTTTTACGCATTAAAAAGTATGCGGAAATGATTTAAATGTTAAGTGGCCCTTTCACATACAATTTGAGTTGTATTTGATAATGTATGGGTATGTATATTCCGGAGGAAAATGCTTATTTCATATTTTTAATGCATAAATGCATATTTTAATCCTAAATCTGATATTAAATTATAATTTTCCCTTCAGCTATATAGCTAGTAATTAATTAGTTATTAATTAATACTTTTTTAAATTAATAAAGTGTCTGCAATCCATTGGATATAAGTGTAACGTGTATATTTACATTTGCGTAAGAGCGGAATACCCGTGGCCCTTGAGGCTAAAATCGTATTTCATAAGCTTAGTGAAGTATTAAATAAAAATCCTGGTTAGAACAGAATTTGTCAAATTAGCAAAATGCTCTCTAGTGTCAGTCAAAAAACTGTAACCGAAGAGGAGTTCACTGAAGAAGAATAGTGATGTTCTTGATATGCACCTGTGACAGCATGTGATGTAGAAAGGACAATTTTCTTTACTAACAGACGAAGAAACTTGACTCAAAAAAGCATCATGAAAACTTTCCTTATCTACTGTAACAGCCAGAAATAAGCTAAGATTACCCATAAAGCAAATAATTTATTTTATTAAATCTGTTTTTGCATATTTAGGGTGCATATTTTCTACATTTTTATACGTATTTGCATGCATATTTAGTTCTTTATTTTGCATACAAATCCGGGCTCTAGTGATGATATACACATATTATCACCTAAAACTGCATTGAATGTCAGTTTTTATAATTTTTGTTGTTGATTGGGTTTTATGTGATAATATACAGGGCAAGTCAAAATGTTGTGCAGGTTTTCAGAAATTTATTATGTGAAATGTAATGAACATATAATATTTTCTACATTTTTATACGTATTTGCATGCATATTTAGTTCTTTATTTTGCATACAAATCCGGGCTCTAGTGATGATATACACATATTATCACCTAAAACTGCATTGAATGTCAGTTTTTATAATTTTTGTTGTTGATTGGGTTTTATGTGATAATATACAGGGCAAGTCAAAATGTTGTGCAGGTTTTCAGAAATTTATTATGTGAAATGTAATGAACATATAATATTGTGAGACATATTGTATGAAAGGTAAACTCTCAAAGTTTTTTTTTAAATATTCACAGATGTTCTATGTGAGCGCCTTTTGTTACACGACAGATGTCAAGCCGATATTCAATCTCCTGCCAAACTTTCTGTAGCAGTCCGCGGTCGATATCAGCAATGGCTGCTGTGATGCGGGCACGCAGTTCATGCAGTGTTGTTGGAAGTGGTGGTACGTAAACATGATCCTTTACAAGACCCCACATGAAGAAATCACACGGGGTTAGATCTGGTGAACGAGGTGGCCAATGAATGAGTTGTTGATCACCCTGAGATGCACGGCCTATCCAGCGTTGTGGTAAAGCCGTATTCAAATGGTCTCGAACACTGCCATGGTAATGTGGAGGGGCACCATCCAACTGCAGAATGAAATCTGGACTATCCGCTTCAAGCTGCGGAAGGAGCCATTGTTGTAGCATATCAAGGAAAACATGTCCGTTCACAGTACGTTCATGAAAGAAAAAGGGCCCATAAACCTTTGCATGGGAAATGGCACAAAAGACATTCACTTTCGGAGAATCGCGTTGATGTTCCAGAGTTGCATGGGGGTTACCAGTTCCCCAAATCCTTACATTGTGTCTATTCACTTTTCCTGAAAGGTGGAAAGTCGCTTCATCACTGTAAACTACCCTCTCATGGAACTCATTCTCTTCCATTAATGCGAGAAAATCAACACAGAAGGACGCTCGCAAAGCATAATCGGCGGGTTTTAAGGCTTGAACCAGTTGCAAGTGGTAGGGTTTCATCTGTAAACGTTTCCGGAGAATCCGCCATACAGTTTTTTGTGGTAGTTGAAGTTCTGTCGCTCCCCGGTAGGTGGATTTCTGTGGACTCCGCACGAAGCATGTGCGAACGCGTTCGACTGTCTCTTCACTCGTCGACGGACGGCCAGTCGATTTTCGTTTACAGATACAGCCTGAATCCCTAAATTGTGTGTACCACTTACGAATGGATCTCCCATCCGGCGGGTCTTTATCGTATCTGGTACGGAAATGTCGTTGAACACTAGTCACAGAGTTGTTTACATGGTAATCAAGCACACAGAAAGACTTCTGATCCCCAGTCAATGCCATTTTCCTTTACTGCTCTGCTGTTGACATCTTGCGGGTGAACGCGGAACTTTAGAAGTGGACAACTAAACTTTGAGAGTTTACCTTTCATACAATATGTCTCACGATATTATATGTTCATTACATTTCACATAATAAATTTCTGAAAACCTGCACAACATTTTGACTTGCCCTGTATGTAACTAGTAAAGAGAATTTGAAACTTTTCAGTACCGATTCCAATATGGCTATGAGAAATAACCACTATTATTCATGAACCATTCTTTTATAAAAGCAACTCGCAAGATCCTTTGTGGCAAGCAATATCATATACTTCATATATTAGGCCCATATCTGACAAGGTCAACCTATTACGTCTATTGATCGTATTCAAGTTATTCTTCTTTTATAACAATAAAAATCTTATAAGAAATGAGTTCGATGACGGAAGCTACGGCGAACAATATGTCCGGCTAGATTCCAGATTCCGTGTTCGACTTCTGGTTATACTATAGCATTTTTACTTGTATATGGGCTTCGGAATACGGTGTACTCAGCTCCGTAACTGTTAGGTTAGAGAAAAGAATTTCAAGTATAGTTGAGGCACTTCGTCAACTAAGCAATAACTGGACTTTGAAATTAAGAAGGCAGTGCTCTGCCTTTCCAGATGTTTACAAACAATCTATACTCAGTGTGCACGGCACCTAAATAGCTTTGATCGTTGCCTTAATTTTGAAGTCTACACACGATTCCTCGTACTGTCCTCTGCAAGTCTATGATTGCAGCCTCTTTAGTCTTTCTGGGTCTTCGGAACTATTATTATCAAGGATTTATTTTTTATTTATTCATTTTTGTAGCGAATGGCAGATAGTTATTTCCATGGTTCACATTTCGGTTTGTTCGCATAATTTCATTTGTATTTCTGATTGTACAGGTCGAATGCCGTATGTTAGAACTGCTGAAAGATTATATAGGCTAAAAATATGCGATATATACATTCATCAACCCTTAAATTGACAGAATACTAGTTTCTCGAGCAAACAGAAGCACAGAAAATACTAAACACTTGCTAAGTTGCGGATCCCATCCTATTCATGCACAGTTAAATAGCGGACTAATGTTCATTACAGCTTTTGTGGTTGTTTCTGTTTGCAGTTAGATGCTTTGCTTATATGTTGATTGACAAATTAAAAAAAAACATTGTTGCTGATTTTATAGGAATTACGTAGGTCTTTTTGTATTCAGCGAGCCCCACTTACAAAAATATATCTCGCAATTGGTTGATATCAGGAACCATGTCTATATGAACTTTTTTGCATCTTTAATTTTCTCTTTTTATTCCAACATTACGGACCATCCCTTATTAAACACTGTGTGTAATAACAAAGAAAGGCGTTCTGTAACTTTTATAACCCTGGTGTAATGTAATTAAAACAATTCACTCGTAAATATCATCAGTCGGAAACTCTACTAGAAATTGTATTTATAATGTGAAATCTAACCTTTTGAACTTTATACATTTAAAATTAAAACTTTACAACTTTCCTATTGTTGTGTTATAGGCGGGGGTCCAATTTCATAATGACGTCTGTGTTCGATAAGTTGAAAAAGAGGGAGTTGAATGTAACCTGAAGCAATTTCACGGCGTGGAACCTCAATTAGAGTCTTTATACCATCGACAAAATTACGAAGAGACGTGGCCATGTACAACTGGGTTGTAATAATTAATTTTTATAATTATAGGCCTATAATAATTTAAATTTACATATTATACGATATGTCTTCATAACTATATATTTTCTTTTCCTTACCCATACCTCTTCATTTGTTGGTATTCGTTTGCGAGTTCCATACTTTCGGACAAATATAACACTTTTCTTCAATAATACAAATACTTCATTCTATTCCTCTATCTTTTACTCTCTCTCTCTCTCTCTCTCTCTCTCTCTCTCTCTCTCTCTCTGCTTCTTTATGCCTTTCTAGGCACTTTTACGTGACCAAGGTCTCATTGGCCTTACAGGAACACGACCCGTCGGGAAAGGACTTTTACCTCTAAATCACATATACAGGCCTATTTTAAGCATACAAGGACATGGAGGGATTCCAGGATGAGTGATCAGCTTTATTCCGGGGCAATCTCCAAGATAGCACAAACAAACGCAAGGCACACCATTCAATACGTTCAAACTAAACAAGATGATGTTCACGTACCGTTTGTATCTCAAGAAGTGCTGATATTTATGTTAGAGTCAGCAAAATCACCTAATAAATTCATCCTGTTTCAAACCGGGATAGAATTCATCGCTTGCTTGACAATAATGTAACTCCAGTCAGCAGACATGACAAAATTAATGTTCTTAGAATTAGTTATAATGTTTATCATCAAATCTCTGTAACGGAAAAATTACTCTACAAAATCTTGTTTCAAAACGATATACCGCCATATTGGATTTTCAAATCAATCATGTTTTTATTATTATTATTATTATTATTATTATTATTATTATTATTATTATTATTATTATTATTATTATTATTAATTATCAATATCATCTTTTTACATGATTGCAGTCACAGCTAATTAACGATCACACCCTGACGTTATGAAAATAATTATTACGATGTTTTTACATCTTCCATATTAATAACAAGCAGAGATTCTTCAGACATAGTATTTTCATAAATAAAATCATTATACTTTAGTTCCTTGTACAAAACGTATAATTATTTTATTCTTTTTTCACCCTAGACTACAAGAGTTCAATATTCGGTTCAGCTTGCAAATCATGCGTATTTCAGTATAAAAATCTGTCAGACAGTACATAATCTTCATAACTACATCATACCTGAGGCCAGTAGTTTCGAAACCTGTGATTCAGTTTAGCAACTTCCTTTTTCCGGCAGCCGCTGTTAGAGGCTTCGCTTCATCTGCAGGCGTTATTCACAAGTGGAAAATACATAAACTTAGTGTTTGCATTAACGTCGTAAATATAACAAAAAGAGAAATCACTACAGTAACACGAAATATCGCAACGTCCAATGACAGTGTCATTGTCCTAACACATTACAGTAGAAGAAGGCGATTTATGCGTAGTAGAGAAGATATTATGAAAGTAGAGTTTACATTACACAATACAAGCAGGTTGGTTTCGTATTGCGTAACATAATGCAAGATGCTAGATATGTCCTAAAGCTTAATAAATTAGAGACAATTGCAAAAATAAATGCCTATATATTAATCCTAAATTGTGTATAAATATTTCAAGTCTCTCCGTCGCCGTGGCCAGAGTTCAATTCTCGGCGTTATAGGGAGGTTCAAATTTACACCTTGGGTGTGATTACCTGTCCTGTCTTTGCATTCGTGTCAAAAATAAAAAATAAAAATGTTGAAAACAGTTAAAGAAGAAAAACAAGGAAAAAGTATTATTTTAAATAATATAACCTACAAATTAATCTAAAGATATTTCATTGAGTAAATTTATGTAGACAATCATTGTTTATTAAGGTGTAACTTAAATATATATATATATATATATATATATTATATATATATATGTATGTATGTATGTGTGTGTGTGTGTGTGTGTGTTTAAAATGTTGGAAAGTTATATGCTATACATATTATGCATTTTTAAAAATAGAAAGCTTCTATATGTATGTTGATGGAACTAGGAAGAAAAAAACTATTTTTTCAAACAAAACGCAGGGAATATACAAGTGAATTCTCCAGAGGAAAAAGTGGTAGTCAGATTTTAAAGAAAATTTAAATTCAGAAATTGAATAACTTTTACCTTAACGAGAAGATTTTATTATTAAATTGACCAGTGAATAGCTTCCAATTTTACCTACAGTTTGAATTAAATGAACTGCATTCCTCGGGCTTACCTCCTTCTCCTCTGGAGTCTTAAACGATCTCCCCAAATTAATTTTAAAATAACACTTATCTTAAGGAAACCAATACCGTAAAAATATCTCAAGGTCTCTCAGTTGTATAAATTCTATGAGACTTAGAATAATGACACCAAAAATAATATAAAGAAACGAGGAAATTACTGAGATTAAATAAACTGAATTCAGAGTAACTCATTTAATAAGGTGTTTGAGAAGTTCAACACTGTGGCAGACTGGAATAAGGCATCAGAGCATTGGTTCGAGTATCCATTCAGGAAAAATTTTCATATGGTATTTAGGTCAGTGTATGTACTGGAGTACGAATCTAGGTAGCTACGATAAGTTCCGGTTCCGGGCTGAGAAACTAACTACAATGACAGCAAGTCACACCTACTGGCAGGTGATCGTCCACTACTGTGATCGACACATTTAGATATGTAGCTGGTAAGAACATTAAGGGTCAATTTCACCAACAGAGGTAACTGTATTACGCCAGTTCTACCCGTGTATAATGCATAGTGGCGTAATACAGTTACCTCTGTTGGTGAAACCGACCCTAAGAGGGAGACGCCAGAAGTTTGGCGAGCAGCGATATGTTACTTGCTTACAGAAACTTCCGGACTTTATACAATATAGAAACGTGAAATATAATCACAAACAAAACATAGACATCTGTACGTTATCCGCTCTTAGAGTGACCCTAACATAAACAAACGTCAATTGTATCCTTCCGCCATTCGCGCCACAATTACTGTCACATTTGGACAAGGAAGATGGCGACACAGCAACAGAAGACTCGACATTTTCATCCAATTTTTTTTTCATGAGAATCGACTGAAGCATAGTATAAATGCATCACTCATATGTAATAAACTATTTAAAGCTGTAATTATTGGTTAGGTATATTTTAGAATATTTTCTAGTTTTGAATATTATTTTCTTTCCCGAAGAATAACAAGCATATTCAGAGGACATATTTAAAGAAGGGAACTACTTTTTCGCGTACTTGTTGCTTCTACATCGTACGTCGGTGTCCATAACCAATGAAAAGCGAGCAGGTCACATGGTTTTGTTTTGATGAGGGTCACTTTAAGTACGCACAGCCTTTAGTAAGAGATTTGAAACAAAATACGGGTACTTCATCAAACAGTTATTTACGACATACTCCAGAGACACAAGTTATTATGCTTCTTTACTTCCAACCATAGGTATTTTATTCTTTTTATCTTTGTCTTCGAAAAGACCCAAAACATTAATAAAACTGTTAACTGAAAGATCAACATACCTTGATCTGGACCTGGCCAACTAAGCCCGGAAGCACATAGTCTTTTGTGAACCAACAATTCTCTGGCACTGCTGTACTAAACAATACTAACGACAAATCACGTGTAGGCCTATATAGAATTAATAGAGCAGCAATGCGTAAACCATAAAACCCTTATTTAATTATGTTTCAATTTCAGTTCATTTCATACAGTGAAATATCACGTTATAATTTATAACTTTCTTCTTAAGGAAAATATTAAAAATCTTGTTTATGCATTATTGGCTCACTACGATGGTTGTCTGTTTATATAAAAGCAGATTCCGCGCGACAGTGCTTCACAATGATTAATATGCGGCATTATTACAGTCGGCATCTTTATATTTAATTATTTATAACAGCTCCGGGGAAACAAAGCGAACCGCTGGATATCCATCACAGTGAGGCTACAACAAATATAATTCTCCACGTCAAAAGTACAGTATATGAAACTATAATTTAAAGTAACATATTGCTGATGTTTGCAGAAATAGATTGTAGACCCCAGTTTCGAACCTCAGAATTGATCTGAATCCTTATCTTGTTCCAAATCGTTGGGCTTCATTTATTATTTATTTATGTAGTGATATTTATAGAAAAAATGTCTCCAATCAAGAAGATTTTAAAATCCTTGAATGGTCAAAATAGTTTCATTATGGAGTTAATTGTAGCGGTTTTTATATTCAGAATTTAGAAATCAAGAGGATATAATTGGATCTGCCTCTGGCAATGCTAATACAAGAACTTTGTAATATCTTGCGTAATAGCATTGTCTCTAATAGTGGATCCAGGTTCTTGGCATCCTTTATCACTCGTTTGACGACTACAAGTTGCTGGCCCTGTGAGGTCAACTTAATGAAGGTAAAAGCTTCATTTGTATCTATAACTAGCTGCGGCATCAGTAAACAAGATATCATTCACCTTCTCCAATTAGAGAGTGCATTTTATGGAAAGGGACAGAGCTCTGTACCCAATAATTTTAATAATTATACTGTTTAAATAGTTCATTCAATATGATTTCATACGAGTACCTTTATCCTCTCAAATTGTAGATTATTTATTCACAACGTTTTTCTGTCTAACTTTATTTTATGTTATTTTCCTATTTTATATTTTTTTTTTTTTTTATAAATACAATGATGTATAAATAGCTACAAGCGCAGACTCGTGAGGCTTTTAAATTTCTTACCTCATCGGTAATCGAACTTGAGTCTCCTAGATAAAAGGTAGCAACTTTGCTGAGTAGGCCTACACCACAGCGACGGTCATACATTAATCAATAACTACAATGTTTTAATGTTCTCAAGATTTCTTAACAAACGTTTATTCAATGTATAAACCTACCGCGAATTATTATTAATGTTATTAAATTAATTTTGTTTCCTTATTTTATTACAGTGTCCACCGCTGGAGGTAGCGTGCTGCCTTGTCACGCAGCGGGCCCGGGTTCGATCCCCGATCGGGACAGTTTTTCTGGGTGAGGTTTTCATCGGGTTTTTCATCACCTGTAAGACAAATGTCAGGAAAATTTTGAGTTTTGAGGCCCAAACGGTCCCCGAAATCATATGGCCATCGTCATCATCATCATCCTTATCATTATCATCATTCACCGGTGTGGAACGAAACGGGAAGCTACCACACTTACAATTCCCTAGTAAAGCTGCAAACATAGCATGAAAGTGCTATGATTGCAGTGAAGCACCTGCCTTCGGGCAGAATTACTATGGATGGATTTTATTACTATTCTTATTATTGTTGTTCCTGTTATTAATTTTAATTCCCCTTTTTATAATAACATTTATAATAATAATAATAATTATTATTATTATTATTATTATTATTATTATATTATTATTATTATTATTATTATTATTACCATCATCGTAGTAGTTGTATTCTTCATCTGCTTACAATATTCGCAGTTGTTTCTGTTCCTATTCAGTAGTCAGGCTCAGTAGCATTCCGTTATACCATAGTAGCGCTAAGAAGCGACGCATAATCAAGCAACTAGCCCCGATCAGAGAGTTAGCAACATTTAGACCTACATATGACTTCAACTAGTGTCAACAACATAGTAAAATACTATTATATTTTTCTGAATCATGTTTTCTTCCTGAGCTAAGCTCGGGGAAGCACGAGTGTCATGGTCGGACTTTATAATACCCTTCTACCTTCTCCAGATCTGCCTAGGTTTTTTTATTTTTATTGTTAATTTATTTATGGATTTGTCACTATTATTTTATCATTCGAGTTATTGATCATCCCACTCTATTCTCCTGCTCTTTTGTCCATTTGAAATATGTTCAGTTTTAAGTATTTTAAGACACTTTTCACTTGTGACATGGGTCGCTTAAATTTATGTTTGCTATTCCCATTGGAAATATTAATTTAGCCTGTTTTCTATGTATCATTTTTCTTTCTTTTCTGCCTGTGGTCAAGTTTCTGGAAAAAAAAAGTGTTATACTGTAGATTTTCGCGGATGTAATTATGATCAAGAAAGGTTTCTCGGGTTTTCCGTATCATGGATTCAAGGTTGGCCTCAGGTCACTGATTCCGACATTTCGATATGGTCCCACATTCAATGACAATGCCATATGGGATCATGTCGAAACGTCGGAATCAGTGGCCGGAGGCCAACTTTGAATCCATGACGCGGAAAACCCAAGAAACGTGTCCTAATGATATATATATATATATATATATATATATATTCTCTTTCGACTCAAACTTCAAACTTAACGGGCCAAAAGGCGGAAGCCTTGGTACCCGTGGATGGCCGCGGCCATCCTAAAGAGATGTCTGTAGCCGCATCAGCACATTGTTGCTGCTGCCGCATTCAGCAATTCCCGATGTTCTCATATAATTATATAGTCTGTTTTCAATCGACGCAATGTCTCCTTTTTTCCTTTTTCTGTCTATAGTCAAGTTTCTAATATATATATATATATATATATATAATTCAATATAAATAAAAATATATCAGACACTAATATACATTAATAGAGAAAGTACTACGTATGTATTACATTTGTAAGTGAATAAAAATGGCTAGACGTCATGGCTAATTAATTAATTTAATGACCCTCTTTATAAAGTGGTGACAGTGCAAAATGCAGTTCTAAGCAAAAGTGCAAAATGTTCTAATTAACATTACGTAATGTAAACTGCGTAAAGAAAATGACGTGCGTTTTTTATTAGCTTGTTACAATATTTTCTGTATGTAAACCAAATTAGGTCCGCTCACAGGTACAGCATATCACATTCTGATCTTGTCCTTTCTCAACCGTTTAAAAGTTAATCATGTGATGTCCTTGAATTCGAAATATTTCCTGCTATTCTTCTCATACCATATAACACGTCACTACCAGTACCACTATTAATGCTACTAACTACTACTACTACTTACTTACTCACTGGCACTATCAAACCCGTAGGTTCGTGGCCGCGCGGACATAAGATCTCCATACATCCCTATCCAGAGCTAGTGCTTTCCAATCATTCCGTGTATAATCTACTTCCCTCAAATCATAGTTAATGTTGTTCTCCCACCTCATTCTTGGTCTACCAACTGGGCGTTTTCCCTCTGTTTTTTTTCTTTTGTAAGACCCAAATCGCGTAGCAAATCGTTTAATTCCTATTAATTCATAGAACGCGGGTTGTTGTATTTTGATTTGAGGAACAAATTGAAATCATCTTCTGTGCTGGAGGTGGGAAGCAGTGCATATATTACTCTCTCGTAATGTTGTTGGTGGTTTTAGAATTGTAATATCTTGCCCATGTGCTGGCAGTTTATTTTTTCCGCGGTTTTTCGTCGGAAACTCTGTAATGTAACCAGGATGAACCATACCCTCAGTTAAACACAATGACAAAGTAGTATAAAGTATAATAATTTATTATATTATACTTTAGGTGTTTACATATTTTAATACAATATGTATGTACCACATACAATAGGTAGACCCCCCGTTCTCGTTTTTTGTGTCAAAAATAGAATTGAGCAAAATATGTACGCAATACGCAAAAAAATTGTAACATTTCCGTTATTTACTTGACTTATTTGCATTACAATATATCATGCCGCAAAATATTCGCAGGCCTGTGATAATAACCTAATCCATCCATAGTAATTCTGCCCGAAGGCAGGTCCTTCCCTGCAATCATAGCATTTTCATGCTATGCTTGCAGCTTTACTAGGGAATTGTGTAGGTGTGGTGGCTTCCCGTTGCTTTCCACACCGGCGAAGGATGATTGTGATGATTATAATGATAAGGATGATGGCCATATGATTTCGGGGACCGTTTGGGCCTTAAAGTTTTCCTGACATTTGTCTTACAGGTGAGGAAAAACCCCGATAAAAACCTCACCCAGAAAAACTGCCCCGACCGGGGATCGAACCCGGGCCCGCTGCGTGACAAGGCAGCACGCTACCTCAAGACCACAGGGGTGGACAATAACCTAATAATGATAATAATAATAATAATAATAATAACAATAATAATAATAATAATAATAATAATAATAAATAATAATATAATAATAATAATAATAATAATAACAATAATAATAAATAATGATAACAATAATAATAATATAATATTAATAATAACATAATAATAATAATAATAACTATAATAATAACAATAATTAATAATAATAAAATAATAAAATGATATACAATGATAACAGTATTTCGTAATCATAAAAATAAAAAACCTATTTCTATTTGTAATGTCTGCAGAGGCTACGTAAATTTCAATATTCTACCGTACTTCCCGTAATTAGCTATGGCTGCCCTGAAACTAAAACTTGCCCATCTACATTGCCGTCTTGGTGCCGAAGCAAGCCAGTAACTGTAATGTGGAGAATTGCTCACTACAATGCGGTACAACACAGTATTCATGAGAAAAATGTTTGCCTCTCCATGATGGTAGGTGTGCCAGCAACGCATATCTAGAGATCCTGTTCTCGTGGTGGGTGTGTCAGTAGAATCTATAACGTTCAATTTTGGGGAGGTAACGTGTTTGATTCCCGCTAGAATAGGAGATTTTAAATCTCCCACATTCGGGTTCCCCGTTCGAATAAGTTTTCCTTGTTTAAAAACGCTTGTTGTCCCCTGCGCATCCAGGAATATCCGGCTATTGTAAATCTATCCCCCCCTATACTATCGTTCAGCGTCTCATGTGCTCCTATGGAGAGTGTAATCTCCCTACAATAAGAGGATACCTATATATATATATACGATATACATATATTATTTAAGAGTACCAGATGCCCCCTATAATACCAAATATAATCATACAGGTCATTATAGATACCATGAGAAATCCTGAACGTATAAAAATCATTAGTAAAAATATCCGGGAAAACTATAGAAGCAAACAGGGAATCTTTCGTTCCTTCTGAAAACTTTTTTTATTACGTATATGTGTTTTTTATACATGTTCATCTACCGTCTTCCGCAATTCCCAGGTGTCACACCCGTACAAAAAACATTGAGAAACATCATTCATCTTAGTCCATTAACGACAATTCTATGTAATTTGCCGTGAACTGTTTTGGCCTCAAGAGAAACACCACCCAACAGTATTTTTGAGTAACCGTACGCCGATCCTCTATTACCCTCGACAGGTTGATAGCTAACATTTGTTTGAGTTTCCCCTATAATATCTCACTCGATGAAGATGTTGCATCCCCACTTGATTCATAACATCAACCTAGTATGTATTCCTCTAAAGGTTCCTTGTGTAATTTATTCTAAACGCGTCTTAATTTTTCAAGGTCTAGTAGTGTCCCCCGTATCCTGCAGTTCTCTGCCTTATTAACATGGTTAATACCATCCTGGTCGCTAACCTTATACCAATAAGTTGGCTTCCAATGTAACCAAAACACCTGTAGATGCCCAAATTGTTATGACCAGTAGAGACGTTGAGGAGTCCGGTTAAGAGTAATCTGCTGTTTGAAACTGGGTGGCATCTCTGTAGGAGATGTAATTTACGGCTCGACTAAACAGGCAGACTGCTTCATAAGAACTACTGACCTAATAGAAACAATTTTATACTTCTATTAAAGAAAGACCTATTAGAGCGCTCTGAGAAGTTCACCGACCCTAATATTTTAGTGACACAACAATTGCTGACTCATCGTACATCGGATTCTAGAATGAGGACAACACTGCCATCTGACCAATACCTGTCATAAAGATATCACATAGTTGAAGCAAATTTCACACTTGAAATATGGAAATGTTTAAAGCATAGAGTATAGTTTTTATGTTGCTGTAAACTATGACCTTGACAACGTATAATAATAACTCATAAACCTGATGTTATGATTAACCGAGTTGAACTTATACACCAGAAAAGATGAAAATGCGAGATAGTGTAAATTGCTAGATAATTTTTCATACCATTATTAGACTCGGATGTTGTGGTGTGGTCGTTAGAGACCCTGATTTTCCTCTGACTAAACATATTCGACTGCAGGCGAAGTAGAAGACTGTAACCTCTACCTTGGGCCCGGGTTAATGTGCCAAGTCTTGTGATATTTTGTTCTGACTCCAGAATTGGGCCGGACATTTTGGGAGTATCTGTCAGTTTGCAACTGTTTGAAGTGCTTTTCTTCCTGTGTTCTTGTTCCTAGCTCATGATTTTGGCTATAAGTAGGGTAAGTCCTAGTCTCGAAAAAAAAGAGGAAAGGTGAAACAACGAATAATAAAAAAAAGGTACTATTTGATACAGATAACAAATTTGAAAGTTCGATACTCGATGTTCTATATAGGCCTAACATATATACATTTAAACAGTAATAGGTTTATGATAAAACATCACTTAGATATTTTAATTTAAAATTGGTTTAAGTTATATCTACATAGCTTAATCTAGCATACATAAAACATACATATTTCCTTCTTTTAAACAATTAAATTTATAACTAACTAACTAACTCACTGGCACTGTCGAGCCCGTAGGTTCATGGCCGGGCGGACATAAGCTCTCCATACATCCCTATCCTGAGATAATGTTTTCCAATCATCCCCTATATAATCTACTTCCCTCAAATCATAGTTACTGTTATTCTTCAACCTCATTCTTGGTCTACCAACTGCGCGTTTTCCCTCTGGTTTTCCTACAAGAAGCTTCCATGCACGTCTTTCATTCCCCATTCGTGCCACATGTCCTGTCCATCGTAGTCTACGAGACTTATCTGTTCTCATTATATCTGGATTCCTATAAAGACCATGTAATTCACTGTTATGTAGTCTTCTCCATTCACCTGTCTGTTCATATCTCTGTGCTCTAAAAAAATTCTAAGAACTTTATTTTCAAATACTGGTAACCTCCTTTCCTCCCTTAAAGTAAGAATCCATGTTTCGCATCCATATAATATAACTGGTGGAATAATAGTTTTATATATTTTCAATTTTACGTTTTTTGAAAGGAGTTGGGAAGTCAAGAGTCTCTGTATTTCCAGAATTGAGCCTATGTTTAATTTCCTTGATTATTGTTTTTGATTATTGTTCCTAGATATTTGAATTCAGCCACTTCCTCAAAATTTCCCTCATTTATCATTAGCTGTCCATTTCCATTATATATGGATTTCAAAAGTATCCCAAAAACCGTTTGCCTATACGCACCCTACTCTTTGTGCACATTCTTATAAGTCTAACAAATTTTTTGGAATTCCAAACTCTGGCAGGAAACTATATAACTTCTCCCCCTTAATTGAATCGTATGCCTTTTTGAAGTCCACGTATAGTTGATGTACAGTATCATTATATTCCCATTTCTCTTCTAAAATCTGTTTTAAGCTAATAATCTGATCTGTTGTACACCTGTTTCTTCTAATTCCACATTGATGATCTCCTAAAATGTCATCAATATAAAGAGTAAGTCTGCTTTTTCCATTCGTCTGGAAGAGCTTCTTTATCCCAAATCATATTAAACAACTGGCGTATTTTGTCCATCAATTTTTCTACCCCTGATTTTAATAGTTCTGCTGGGATCTCATCTGAACCTAATGCTTTATAAGGATTCAATTTTTCTATCGCCATTTCAATCTCCAATGCATTTGGTTCTGCGATTAGCATTATTTTAAGGTTATCTCTAATATACATTACATAAACTAATGAATAGACTGAGTTACATGGTTATTAATTAAAGAAATGAAATACGCTAATATTAATACTATAATTAACTATAACTTGCATCATATCAATCTTATGGGCAGAGAGAAAATTACTACACGGTGTGCAATTTACAAGAACAAGGTTTGTTGAAAAAATAGCATTTTTCTGTTGCAAGTTCCTAGCCAACAATCCAGTTTGAATTGCGAGACCGAACAAGTGGTATTATCAACTAGCATTTTTCTGTTTCTCCATGGCTGCTTCCTTGAACTAGTACTAAACATTTCCTAAAGCAACCAACTGCAATATAACCAGTTAATTCAAATGTCATACGTTTTTAATGTTCCACTAATTAAATGTCAAATTGTAATATTTTATAAATTTCACTTTTATTTAAAAAATATAAAAATGTACTTATCTCAAGATTAAAATACTCGATTATTCATGATAAAAATTTGCATATAGGAAACCATGTTCTTCTGGAATTGCACAACTAGACACTGCATTTTTCTAGTTTTACTTGTCTGCAGAGAGTTGGGATATAAATGTCAAATATGATTGATATCAATAAACGCAATATGATTTTATAATAATACGGTATTTCTAGAAATTTATAAAAATGCTATCCATGTTTTCGTAGGTAACTGGAATTCGTCTTTTTTTTATATGTCTATTTATTTTCAACAAATACACGGTACAATAAAAAAAAAGACTGCTGTGGTCTTGAGGTAGCGTACTGCCTTCTCATGCAGCGGGCCAGAGTTCGATCCCCGGTCGGGACAGTTTCCTGGGTGAGGGTTTTCCTTACCTGTAAGACAAATACCAGTAAATTTTGAGGCCCAAACTGTCCTCGAATATCTTATGGCCATCGCAATCATCATAATTCATATTAATCTTAGATAGGCTTAGGATTAGGGACTCTCCTGGCGCACCATTATCATCATCATCATATCATCGGGACAACGTAAACCCGCCTTCCAGGCGCCCCAACCTCAGAAGTTGGCTACAATTACGCCATTGGCAGGAGGGAACTCCAGAAATGTCCAAAAGGACAAACTGGGGCACTAAAAAATAAAAAAAAATTAAAAAATTAGAGAGAAAAACTAAATAAAAAGTCGAACATAATTTGTTATGTATTAGCCTATGTTATTTCATCACTTTTTCTATCTAATTTATCTCATTGGCTCACTGGAAGAGTTTATACTATTATTATTATTATCATTATTATTATTATTATTATTATTATTATTATTCATCACTCCAGGGATTAGGCAATTGCCCGTTCCGACTTCATAATGCATCAGCCCAACGTCTTCTAGGTCTTACAACATCACGCCTTCCTCTTGCTTGATAATTTCTTGCTAACAATGGATATTTCTCCTTACTCATTCCATCCATGTGATCAATCCATTTCTGTCTGTAATTCGTGACTTTATCCAATAAAGGCTGTACTTTCAATTCTTCTCTTATATCCTCATTTCTTATTCTATCAAGTCTTGTACATCCTTTAACTTGTCTTAGGAACCGCATCTCTGCCGTCTGTATTCCATCCCTCTGTCTTTTCACTGGAGCCCAAGTTTCACATCCATACAATATTGTGGGAACCGCCATAACATTATACATTTTTATCTTGGTTTCTTTTCTAATTTTATTTTTGAATGTTCTATGTATTGTTCCACACACCGTCTGAAATCTATTTATTTTGGAGTCAATACCTCTTTCCACATTGTAGCCAACATCACAGCCCAAATATTTGAAACTAGACACCTGTTCTATACTTTGATTTTCTAAAATAATTTTGGATCTCACTGGATCTCTTCCTCTAAAAGCCATGGTCTTCGTTTTCCTTACAGAAATCTTTAGATCGTATAATTTACATATTTCATTTAATGCATGCATTGGTTTCTGTAAGTCGTCTTTATTTTTCTGTATTATGATTACATCGTCAGCAAATAGAAGATTATTTATGCACACTTTATTATCCATTCTTATTCCTGGATTTACTAAAACTTTCCATTTATTTAAAATATCGTCTATATATATATATATATATATATATATATATATATATTAAGCAAAGTGGGTGATAAACTACATCCTTGTCGTAATCCAGTATTTGTTTTGATTGCATCTGTTCTTTTTGAATCCGGTATCTATAATTATATTTGTGTCTTCATATAATTTCTTTATTGTTTCAACAAGGCACAGCGGGTATCCTTTCATTCGTAATATTTCCCATAATTTTTGTCTGTTTACTCGATCGAAAGCCTTATTCAAATCTATAAATCCTATGTGAGTTTCTAAGATTATTATTATTATTATGTTAATTATTACTATTAATCTCATTTACATATTATGTAAGTTATTCTGAAAGATGCTATGTTATCGTCCTCAAAGGAAAAAAATCTTTGGATCGTCTGCCAAACGATAGAGTGGAACCATAACAAGGGGCCACTCCGTATAACAAGATGAGGATTATTATGTTAATGACAACAAAATCAAATATGAAACCTCTGGAATATTATAAGTACAAAGGATCTCACCTTTGTTCCAAATTGCACAATTCTTTATTCTCAAAACTCGAAATGTTGAAAGTGCTTAATTTTACACATTTTATAAGCTTTATTTATTTCTAGCATGCTTATACAATTATAAATTGTTAACATCTATCGCTGCGCTCTCTGGGTAGCGTCCCTGGCTCGTACGCAGTGGACTCGAGTGTGATCCCTGCACAGGTCGACTTTATTGGGTCATGGTATTTTTCGCAGTTTTTCTTCAACTGAAAGAGATTTTTTAGAAAATGTTACGATACAAACAGTCCTCTAACATCATATGGTCACCATTATTGTTTTTTAATTTTTTTTTGTTCTTTCCTTGCCATCTGTATATTGTGTAAGCCTACGCCTATTATGTATTATTAATTAAGGTGTATAATAAGGTGGGCCGAAAAACTGATTTTTTATTTCGAAGTTGTAATAGCGCGGAAAAGTTACGAATTATATAGATAAAAGAAAATAATGAAAATCAAAATCGGTCGACATCTTCCGGTCGCGCAAGGCTCTAAAGTTTGACAAAATATGAAACAACTCCATTTTTGAGATTATTTTTTAAAATTCTTTAATTAGATGTTTTCGTAATGTTATAGTTTGTAACGTCTTCACATAGAACCTAAAACATTTTGTTTTAATTTGGTTTAGATCAGTTGATATCTTCCAGTGCGGCATAAGCTCCAAAATTTGCCAGAATAATGAACAAGTTATATTTTTACGCATTTTTGGTATTTGATAAATAACTTCCAGAGTATTGATTGTCAGATCCCAAAGATAGACATATACGTGCTTAGCAAAGATCAGCAATACCTACTTGATATTTAAAAAAAGAAATAATTGCAAAAATGAATTTTTTTTCATATTTTGCAAACTTCAGAGCCTTTACGCGACCGGAAGATGTCAACCGATTTTGATAATTTAAAAATATTTTTTAGTTATATAATTCGCAACTTTTCTGCGCTATTACAACTTCGAAATAAAATAATGAGTTTTTCGGCCCACCCTACTGTATAATTCATCCTAGTGAAGTGCAAAAGAAGACCTTACAGTCTTAAGCCAATCAGGTACAATAAATTATTATTATTATTATCATTATCATCATATTCGCCGTGTTTAGTAAGAATGTGTGTTTCGTCTTAATGTCTTGGAAGAGGCCCTGACATTCGAGGAATCCCTCCATGTTCTTTTGTGGTCAAAAGATATGCGTATGATCCACAGTTTAAAATCCTTGCCCCCTAGAGGTCGTGCCCGTATGGTGTGTGACACGTAAAAAGTACCTAAAGTTGAGAGGTTAAAGAAGAAGATAAATTGTTAGGGATTTACAATTTGCAGGTGTAATTCTTATCGAGTGTGTAAATTAGATGTTTTCAATAAAATATTATTTAATTCGGTTACCCAGTTGTGATCTCCTTTTACTTCATGTTAATGTTTTAGCGACGCTTTTTAACAGCATTATTGGCGTCGCAATTAAATTTGAGGCGTCAATGGCCAAACAAATCTCATAAGAAGCTATTTTTTTTCAAAGTTGAGGTTCTTTTATGTGCTATAAATCTATGACACGTAATGCTGAACCTTCGTTTGCATTTTAAAATAAATCATGGAAAAATACCAGTTGCTATGTAATTTAACAACTAGCATTTTTCTAGCTTTACTTGTCTACAGGGAGCTGTCAAATGTGATTAATACTGTTGAACATACATGATTATTCATAAAGATACATGATTTAATATAAATCCAATATATACAGGATATGAATAAAAATTTTATACATATTTCTTTTTCTATCGAGTGCAGTTTCTCTCTTAATTAAAACATGTTTTCTCTTTCATATATTTTCCTGTCATCGCTAGTTTTTACTTTTATCTACAAGTAAAAATATTAACGTTCCCTTTATAAAGCGTGTACCAATTATCAAATACCCGATAAAATCATTTCGCTATTATTTGTCATGTTAGTTTGACAGCTTCTCTATCACTAAACAAGCCCCGGTACAACGTTTAGAAGTGAATTTCCTAGTTGTCATTTTTTCATTGTTTTTGCTAACTATAAGGTGACTATCAGGAAATATGACAATATCTCCATCAGTAAATGAGCCAACATTTAATTATTGTTCGGTTCAATTTTTCTGCTCAAGGATTTTTTTTACATTTTCTTCAAATATGAGACAACTATAAAAAGTTTTAGGAGAAAAATTTCCCGGAAAATCATATGACATTTATCACAATCACAACATTTACATAAAGTTTTATTTAAATAAATAAGTGATAAAATCAAGATTATGAACAGAAGCTTGTTGATAATGGTATTCTCACTTCTTTGGCTCTTAATTATGATTTTAAAAAAATAGTATAGATAGGCCTACACTATACGTAATGTCATACATATATTGCAAAACGAAATATATAACTAAATTTCAGATGCTGTTGAAAAATGTTGGTCTACTGTACTTTGTAATAAAATAATGACTTATTCAAGTGTACGGGACTCGCCGCGCCGTAGTTCAGTGACAATGAAGCTAATGAATATTCAGACTTCTTAAGGTCGAGTTTGACTCGTAATTGGTCAAGGAAAGCTGAACATGGCGATGATTCCCGATCAGGCACCATGTCCCTGGGTCCGATTCATCCTCTAACTGAAATGAGTACCAGATTATGTTTTGGGAATAAAGGCTGACTTCACGCAGAGTTGACAATCAGTCTAGCTTATCGTGAAGTTCGTCTAATAAGGGTGGGAGCTTTAACCTTGTACTACACCAAAGGACTCCTCAGACCTGTAGTGGGAACATATTTTACTCTTATATAGGTCATTTAATTACGTAAATTGAAATGGAAAGAAGCCAACTGTATGTGTATATATATATAATCATCATCATGGACAAATTCGTTTTAGGTCATGTGGCCTGTACAGTAAAACCTAGCGAAGATGGTCTTGATCTTTCCACCGATGTTTTGGTCTTCCTTGGTCTCTATGTCCAGTTGGGGTATATTGGAATGCCAATTTTGGAAGTCTATTTCTTGCCATTCTCCTCAGATGATTTTTCCATTCTTGTTGGTATCTTTGTATATCTTCATTTAAACTTGTTACTCCAAGTTTTCCTCTGATAATAGTGTTCCTTTGGCGATCCAGTCTATTAACTCCTAACAATGATCGTAAGAAGCGCATTTGGCTTATATATATATTGGCATTTATTACATATGTTACCTGTTTAGAGAATATTTGAGAGAAACTAAGCATAATAGTTATACATTTCAATAAATAAGATTGATAAATAGGCCCTATTAAGTAATAATTTATTGCTTTTGGGGTATTTCTTGACATTTATTGGACATTACATGACGGCAAGTAGATATTGCCTGGACTGCGTATGTTTGATGAAATATACTGGAACGTGGGCTAAATTATTAGTGGACTTTATAATCCCATAGACATCACAATGAGTGGATCATGCGTTGTGGGTAAAAAATTCTGAAGATTTTTTTGTCCACGGTATACAGTACCGAACATGTCAACATATGATAATTGTAAGTGTCCTGCTTTTAATTGCATTCAAGATGCACACTGCAACATGAGAAGTGTGTTGTCAGTAGAATCGCAATGAGTGACTGTTTGGGGTATGTTTAAAATGGTTGTCAGATTATTCATTTAAGCTTTGATTACTTGAAGGGAACGGATCACTTAAAATTTACCAGCGGTTTGCATGTTTTTCTCCGAATACAATTCTCAGCTGAGGAGATGACAAGGTAGGATTGCCTAATTCATTCATTATTATGAGCACAGGAATTCTCAGCATATTTTCCGCATGTAGACTTAACTAGGATGAGCTGTCTATAGTGGCTAATGTAATCATACCAGC
Organism: Diploptera punctata; assembly: GCA_030220185.1. NCBI lineage: Eukaryota > Metazoa > Arthropoda > Insecta > Blattodea > Blaberidae > Diploptera > Diploptera punctata. The sequence goes on along the minus strand of JASPKZ010006440.1, from coordinate 537,076 downwards.
ACCAAATAGTTCATCTATTTTAATATAACTCGTAACACATTCTATCTTCTTGAGATATGAGAATTTTCTTACACCCTGTAGTTATGGCTGGCATAATAAAAATACTTAACTTTCTCTTACTCATTAATCGTTACACTTACATGCACTAGAATATAATAAAAATCTTCAAAAGAGCATTTGTCAAAGTAATGGCAAGTCAGTGAACTGAATTTCTTAGTTGTAGCAATTGGAGAAATGTTTTATGATCTATTTACAAAATTTATTACGAGCAATCATCCGATGAAAAAAAAGTTTAATTATTTTCACGTACTGGATTTCATTAAAAACAACGGCATGACGTACCACATGGCTACCAGCTTAAGTTCAAAGCGTGGGTGTAAAAATAACCTGTTCTTTTAAAGCATTGCACTTAGTTTCACTTGCCCATAAATTGTCGCTAATTTCCAAAGTGGTAATTCTTTATCAACCAGTCACGCTCCACTAAAACAATACATCATTGAGAAAGTCAGAGTGGCGGATCCAAGTTAAACATTTCCATTGTAGCTAATAATGTGTAAATAGCATTAGTCTAAATGCTTGTACTTAAATTGAAAAATGAACGTACAATAATAATAATGACAGCCTCAAAAGAATTTAAAAGTAAAGTGATCCCACTCCAGGCCAATGGAGACTTTTGGGGTAGAAGGAGGTTAAGGCTCCCACCTATTCTAGACAATCGGCACTTGATGTCAGCCCTGCGTGACGGCCGCCTGAACAAGCGTCTGGTACTCATTTACGTTAGAGGCTGAGTCGACCCCAGGGCCATGGTGCCACCAGAAGGTTTTGGGCCAGTTTAAAAATCCTGACCACACCGGGACTCGAACCCTCGACCTTCCGGTTTATAGCGCATATCTTAACCTCTACGCTACGGCGTTTAACGAAAGTAAAATTGAAAACAGTATTGATAAGTGATAAGATCCAGTGAAATTCAACTGTTGATGTAACTTACTGCTATCTCCACTTTTCATTGCGTGGTCCGAGTTTGATTCCCATGAGTATGTGAATGTAGGAGATGTAGAAATTTCCACCTTAGGACTACTGTCAATATGTGGGTGTTCTTGCTTTGAATTGTCACCTGCTGTATTCGGTATTAATCGTGAAATGCTGCTAACCACTTTTTGTTGTGTGGTTATCTTGTGCGAAAAGTGAAATTATTGATCCCTGCTAACAGGCAATCGACACAAGGCATTTGTATCTTAGTCCCAAGGGAGATGGAAGCGCTACAGAACACGGTTTATGAAATAAAGGAGGATTAAAATGAAAAATATATTTTATAATATATTTGAATCCGTCGTGGTTGCTTAACTTATTCCAATATATGACTCTGTGACAAATTTCATTTCGAGACTCTTACGACCACATCAATTCCTTTCGTTGCATTTATATCTCCATTACATTGTTTAATAAACGAATTGAGTGTTTTTAGCTAAATGGCAACTGAAACTAAAAGAAAATTTTGCCATATGGATTTCAATTTCGTTACAAAACGTTAGCACAACGACGTAATTCGTATTCAACCCTGATTAATAATTATGTATACAAAATAGTATAATGAAAATATATTAAATTTATACAATACATTTTTAAGATAAGTTGAAGAAGCACTTTTGCCTCATTTTTTTGTATGATAGTCGTCAAATGTTGTCTATTTTAAAGACAAATTGTAATACTTCGTGTGACTTCTTCAAGATTCTAATTTCATATTCACTGCATTAACATTTAAGTCATTATGCTATTTTGTAAGGATAAAAAATGTTTTATGAACATCATAACCTATGTAGAGTAGTAGAGAGATAACATATGACTTTAATGAAGATTGTTGTTCTCAAGCTGAGTTGAATCGAGAAGGCGGTAACAAATTGTTCAATAAAACACAAACTCGTTATTTTAATCTGTAATATCGAGGAATTGCCATAGTAATAGATAGAATCTCTCATTGTCCTAATCCTTTAAAAAAGACAACCAAACTCACTATAATAATTATCGTGAAATTTTTATCTTTTTTTCATAAATCCAACATTCTTTTAATAACTTCATAAATATATTTAATTTATTATTACCAATATGGTTTTTCCAGAAATAGATGATCGATTGATCAAACATTTAGTATCCGGCAAATTTTATAAAATAAATGGGAATAGAGTCAGATCTTAACTCTAGGTTTTATACAGTACGTATGCAAAATATGAACCCATCTCAGTGCTTCCTATACCAATCTCATTTTAATATTTGATCATACGTATGAAATATAAACAACTTTAATAACTGACAATTCGGATATATTTTGTTTAAATCTCCGAGTCCCTCATATAAAATTCCTTGTCTTAAGTCTCTGCAATCAGGTAAATTTATTCGGAATAATTCATTTACGCTGGGTATACCATCTTCGTGGTTTGTCTTTCTTTATTTAAACATAAGTGTTAATATTATTATTGTTATTATTATTATTATTTATATTATGTGTTGAAATAAATGTGTAGTTAACTGTGAACATGGGTACCGAAAATATGTATATTAATTGTAAAAGCCGGAATAATAAATAATAAATAAAAAATTATTATTATTATTATTATTATTAACATCATTATTAAGGGCATTGTAAAATCCGGGAGGTTTATGGCCCCACGGACATAGGCTCTCCAAACATTCCTCTCTTCAAATAATATTTTCTACTCATTCCCTTTACAATTCACTTCCCTCAAATCTTGGCCTTCTGCAGGACAGTCTTCCTTTGACTTTCCTACAAGATTTTTGTTTATGCTCATTCGTTATTTGTGCCACTTAACTATCCATCGCTATCTACTAGAGTTTAATAGTCTTATTACATTTGGTTTCCTATAAAGGTCATGTAGCTATTTTTTTACTCGTTCATCTCTCTGCTGTATGTTTGATCCAATATTTTCCCCCGTAGTTTTTTATTTTCAAATGCACACAATCTGTTCATCTCTCTTATAGTAAGAGACCACGTTGGGATAATAGCATGCATTTCCAAAGTTGAATCCACGTTTAATTTCTTTCTGCACTTCATTCACGTTTATGATTTTTATTCCTAAGTATTCAAATATCGTCACTTCTTCAAAATGTTCCTCAGTTATTATTAATTTTGGCGGTTCCGTGGCGCAAGCGATTAGACGCTCGCCTGTCATCGCTGAAGTCCCGAAATCGAGTCTCGGTTACTCCATGTGGATTTCATGGTGGACGAAACGGAGCTTGGGCAGGTTTTCCCGGGGTTCCTCTCATTTTCCCCTACCAAAAAATGTATTCCACCATTTCTCCACACTCATCTCATCCAATTCGTTTCATTTCATTCATCCGCCCCTGTGACGGTGCGTCAGGGATTGTTGACCGGCACCTTTATATTTCACAGGTCTCTATAAATATAGGGGCTTCATTTCATCTCATCCCTCGATCCGACCCTGAATTGTACACGTAGAGTTTATTTATTTTATTATTAATTATCAATTTCATTTCATTAGTATTGACTTCAAGCCAAGTTAATAAGTGGAGCCTACTGCTATTTTGAGTATAATAAGATATATATATATATATATATATATATATAGGCCTATATATTAGTTTTATTTAATGGAATGTATGTATTTGCTTTTATATCCTCTTTTGTTATTAAGTATCCATTCCCTACTAACAATGCACTTATACATGTGACACATGATTGTTTATTTATGCTGGTATTAGTTTCCAAAAGCAGTTTTTTTTTTATTTAACAGGGTGTCTATGTTCGATTGCAGTATTTCTTCGCTATCGTCTAATAATACCACATCGGCAGTATTGTCACTCTTTAGTTTTATTAAGTATCGGACGCAAATAGCTTGCCTCAAACGTTATATTTAATATCACGTTCATAATTAACTGATATGGCACGGAATAAATCCCATTATAACGTCTTCTTAGTAGAAACAACCTGTTTTACGGGCTAATATTAATAAGATGTTCTCTGACACAGATATACAGAAAATGGACTGGGATTGTCTGAGTAGCACAATTGATTACCGGTAGTACGCCACGAGTAAAAATGGAGATTTGGGTTCAAATCCCGGTTCGGATATGATTTCTCTATAGTTGTATTAATCACGGTATATACCAATAGCCGTCTAACAGCATTGAGCTTTTGCCCATCTAATGATTTGTTTGCATGCTCTATTGTTATTATTATTATTATTAGTTAATAATTGTTATCTCGGAGTTAGAGCACCTGTTGACCTATTACAGTCTTACCACTACCCGGATGCCTTCGAGTCATTACTCAAGGAGGATAAATAATGTATGTGTTCTCAACGAAATAATAGGGATCTCGTAACAAGAGCTGTAGATGTACTAACTCGGTACCGGTAATGATAATTTCCTCGTACGTATGTCAGAACAAAGACATTATGCAGAGTGGAATTAATAAAAGTGTGCAGATGATCTACATGAATTCCTTTGGGTAATACAATCAATAGGCCTATATCCGATAGACTTTGGGTCGGAAATATGTTTTTTTTTCGAGAAAAAAAATCACGAGATAGGCCCTATATTTAGTACACTACTTTAAATCAGAGGTGGCTTGATTTCCACACAGTAGTTAAGGGAGCATGAAATAGAACTACTTTTCTCTTCTTTTTACATGCTTTATATTAGCTTGACCTGTATCTATCTATGTAACAGAATTTTTCAACACGATTTTCACCCACTTAAAAACATTGGATCGACTTGCAACTTTGTATACTTGTAAAGGACCAATGACAATACAGTAATTTGAAATTTTTTTTCTATGATCCTGGCCAGGATCATCAGGACATCAAAAAATAAAGACCGGTATAATAGGTTGCGGACGTATCGACTTTTTTGTCCATCGTTATGGTACCTCAGATGGTACAGTGGTGGACTGTAGTGGTATATAATTTCAGTAATCCACACATCGCTGGTTCAAATCCGGCCCGGAGGATTTTTTAGAAGACTATTACTTTTTGCTCATACTACAATAGTATTGAATTTAAAGATATATGCATTTTTAGAAAACCAAACTAAAAAAAATATAGTTTAAAAAACTAAAACAACACGCTTTATTAGAAATCTAACTAAAAAATGAAAAATAATTTTAATTTCCAACACGCTTGGGATAAAATTAAAGTGGTCAACAAAAAAATAATCTCCAACACATCTAGAATAAAACTAGAGTTATCTACAAAAAAAATAATTTTACCATCAAAAGCGTGGGGTGCTTTTTATGGTTTTTACGTTTTCTTCTTAGAGACTTTACTTTTACCAATATCTGTTTATTATCAAATATATTAAATGATATAGAGCACCCCACGCTTTTGATGGTATTTTTATTGTAGATAACTCTAGTTTTATTCGATATGTGTAGTGGAAGATTTTTTCTTGCCCACTTTAATTTTATCCCAAGCGTGTTGGAAATTAAAATTATTTTTCATTTTTCAGTTCGGTTTTCTAATAAAGCGTGTTGTTTTAGTTTTTTTAATATTATTTATTTTATTCATAAAATGCGTAGGTCCTACCGTGTGAAAAATCAGGTAAATAGTCGCCATTATAAAATAATTTACAAATCAACTTTTGTATTATTTTCAGAAAACAAAACATTTGTGATGCAAAAATCTTTAACTTTTTTATTACATTCACCCCATAGTTAAAATCTGTTCAATAATATTTTCCATAAATTGTTTTGAAAGGAATATCAGAGTCTTAATTTATTAGGAGTTGAACCTCTGTATATGGCTAAGTGTAAACATAAATTGCATTTGTCGCTTAAAAGTAGGGATACATAATTATAGCAAACCAAGGAGGAGAATAATTCTTCCGTAGCAGCAATTGCTTAAGGCGCCCTTTCTCCAGTCTCCATTAAGTTGCATGAAATGAGCTGTTAATTCCATCGCCACCACCCGGGGTGCGATTGCGAGTCACCTCATTAGTGGATACGACCACAAAAAGCTAATGAGCCTTGCAGCTTCCAGTGTGAAACTTGCATAACTCAGAGCCCACTAACCAAATTCTTTCATTTTTTTTACAAAAAAGTCAAAAGCCACGCCTCTTTTAAAACATTTATAATTAGCATCCTTTTAATTTTAATGTATGTTGTTAATCTGATTGTTTTTTAAATGGAAACTTTAGAGGTTTTTGACTTGGTAAGATGAGAAACGACTTGACACATTGTTTAAGGTTTTCGACGACCGGGATTTTAATTAAAATTACTTTGAGGTTATTGTGATTAAAACACAAGTTCAAGGTAACAAATTCTGAAAATCCAACTTTCACTTAAATTATATCGCATTATCTGATTATTGTAATTGAAGCAAATGATCCGAGTGAATGCAGTTAATCTTGCCGACAACAGATTTGCATTTTAAATACAATTGGTCCCATTAATTTTGGTCTTCGGTTTTGAACATTTTTACACTTCAAACTTGTTCAATGTATTAGTCAATTTGTTGACAACTAATTGCATATAATATTAGAAATACATCACTTAGTTCCCGAAATTGAACAACTTCTCTATCATGAAATACCTTTACAACAATTCTTATTATGGAGTTTAGTGTTAACAATCTTGGGAATCTGGCTAGAATAGAGAATAATGATTAAGATGCCAAATAACGTATTAATTTGTCGTACATATTAACTGTTAAAAGGGAATTATTTAATATTAATGCTAAATACAAATTAATGTTTTTTAATCCGTTTTTCTTGAATAAAGACTGTCATAAAAAGAGCACGCTACTATAAGTTAGTATAAGGCCGAACCGAACATTCATGAGAGCAGCTGTAACTTATATCAATAAGCTGTGTAAGTACATTTTTATGAAACTATATTTTTCTTTCCATATGTATTAGCTGAGAATAAAACTGCAGGGAGGGGCTCGAGGAACGCATTATAACTGCTACTCTATCTATAGTTGAAGTTAATTCATATTCATGAAAGTCTGCAAAAATGTGTTAAAAACTAAAGACTGCTTTAAACGTTGACTTATAGGTATTGTATGATAATTCGAGCATATTTTTACTTTAATGGATTTAATCAAGAACTTTTTTTTTATCTGCCGAGAAAGGTAAGGTAAGGTATTTATCTCTCTTCGTCTAGTTTCGTGTACCCGTTCCGGATGTCGAGTTTGAAGTAGGCCTACTTCTATGTGAATAAGAGACAATTATTTTAATTTCATTCAAGTCTATTAATACATTAGTGTCAATATGATATAGTGTTTATGAGAAATTCAGTTTCAGTCAATATATTGTAATTATGTAGTGTATAACTGCTGGAAAACACTATGTTTGAAACTTGTATATATATTATTATAATTATATGATCATTATATATTGTGTAATTGCTGGCGAATTGTATGCATAAAATTTGGCAAGAAGAGTAGAAATATTTTTAATATTAGCAATCTGAAAAAAAAGTTAATTATAAATCGCAAGAATAAATTTATCATAAGATGACGCAGAACAATAATCATTTGTTTAATAATAATTATAGCACTGCCTACATTACTGGCCAGATTGTCGAGATAGTTTATGTCAAACTAAGTAAGACCTTGGCATTAAGAAGTATTGTAAAGATACCATATTTCATTATTGAAGAAGTTGTTTGTACTGTATTCTCTTTCAGTGTATTAATTGATGTCTTTGTAATGTTAAAAACAACTAGTTTTCAACTAATTGAGTAATAAATTAAAAATAATAAGTTGGAAGATTAAAAGAAGGTATTATTTTCTGGCGGGTAATAAAATGGAGGATATTTCAAATCTTATAATTTAGAAATATATAATATTCTATTTTTATTAAAATTAATAATTGTAGTGTACTGCACCATAGCGTGTTTGGGTTCGATCCCCTACAGGGTAGACATTTTTAATCTCGGGTCAGGGTTGTGTCCTTTTACTCCTGATGTCGTCTGCGTTCTTCAGTAGTGACTCTATCATCTTCACAAATCCTGTGCATTTATTACTGTGTGTTTTTATTGTTCCCTACGTACAGATAACAAATAAAATGTTAGGTTGTAATTTAATTTTTAAAAAATAATTTAATCACATTCCCAAAATTGTTTTGAGTTTTTCTTCTTCTTCTTCTTCTTCTTCTTCACGATTTACGCTTATTTACTAGCCTGTTCCGGCTCCAAATTGCTGCTCTTTCCATCTTTTCCTTAGTTGTTTTTATAAGGCAAATATTTATATAATTAATGCTACTGAATTATCGTTTAGACACATTCAGGATTTGATTCCTTAATCTCTATCTCTCCGCCTTAGATTAATCTCTCATTTTGGGAATGCTTTAACGTCTCCCACGTCTTCCAATCTTACAGGAACAAACATGCCTGGAAAAGATTTTTATTAATTTATTTTATTGATGCGTTGATTTCTTATTGATAACTTCAGTCCTCTCACCTTATACTCCATTCATCAAAAGCTCTTAATAATATATTTTATCTTAAACCAATCGCTATAAAATTACAAAAGTTGCCTGAAATATAAAATACCACACTTCAAATGAACATATAACTTAAGCCCAAACTGACTAATGTACCTACATATAATTGAGTAAAATTACAAAATATTTTTTCGTATGGTACAAAAAGTAATGAAATTAACCCATTATTTACTGCACAAACTAAATATTCAATGTAAAAGTGATAATTTAATTTAAGTTACATAGAAAGTATTATAGAAAAATTAAGTAAATAAGAAAATATAAGATATATTTATTTGATACATGAATTTGTTAGTACAGTATTTATTATAAGCTAATAAATGCCTTTATATTTTATTTGTCATAAGTAATGCCACGAGTGATTTCCAAATGATCGATAAATTCACGACTCACGAAGTAAATTTATCTAGAGATTTTGGAAATCAAAAGTGGCATTTGTTAGGACTATTTAACGAATACAATTAAGCTCTTTATTAAAAAATAATTATTTGAATATAGTTACCGGTGTTTTAAAATATTTATATAGTTAATGTAAACGGCGATGTTTGAAAACAAATTAGAAATGTGAGGTTGTGTATATTCACTGCAACTCGATCATATTATTTATTGCCAAATAGGATCGCAATATTGTAAGAATGCACTCTAGTGGAGAAATAATGAAACACATCAAACTATTATAATCAACATTATAGGTTAATCATTTATATTTTGAATAAACAACTCAGTAAAATCACTGAATCTATTCATTATTTGCTATATTCAATGTATTTGTTGGAGAAAAATAATGGTCTAACCTGTTCAGAATACTAAAAAAAAAAGACCTTTCTTTATCACGAAAGCAGGAGCTGATAAAGAGAAATCGATGAAGAGCAAGGTGAAACACGACTGTCATTGGTGTAAAACAGAATTCATTGAAACGTGATTGGTCATTGACTACCATTTGCAACATGAGTTAAATAGTCAATGATAATGCTTGACAATCTCTGATGGAACGTGGGAGGGAATTCCAAGATATAATAACTAAAAGAGGGAAATGTGAATCTTCAATCCTGAATGACGTAGAGGAACGTCCGGTAATTTGGACTCCTGTTTTGTATTTGTTGTTTTCCTTCTTTTAATTAAGGTATTTGAATTTTGTTTAATTACAGTGATTATCATTAGTGTTGCAACTATGAAATAGCATTGTTATTTTATTCAAATATGGAAACATCTTCATAATTTATAAACTTTTTTACATTACAAGAAAGGTCCACTTTAACCTCCATATTCGTATAAAGTGGACAACAGAGTCCACCTTAGCTTTTAGTATATTTTCAAGTTTATTTACTCTATTCATTTATACGGACAGGCGCAGATTAATCTGAAAATACTTATGACTGATCATAATTAAAAAGCTTTGATATTTATTTAATGTTTAAAAAAATTATTGTTAATTATAACATTCACATGTCATTCAACTGCGGAGAGCGACGGTCTTTGGGTTCAGTAAAATTACAAGGATAGTAAATAAAATTAATTAAGCGAATGTTTTTATACAGATAGCATCCTCATTGAAAAAATATACGTATTCGTGTAAAGTGGTCCCAGAGGGTCCACATTAACCGAATTCCTTTGTTATGTTTATTTTTTATACAACCACCATGTCACATAATATCAAACCAAACCCGTCAGTATATTAAAACAGCATCTACATAATATAATATATTTGGGAGTTTTTTCAACATTTGTAATATTCAATAGCAGAAATTAAGAATTGATTCTTAGCTTGAAAAGTTGTCATTTTCATAAATATCACAAATAAACCCTTCTTCGCACAAAGAATAAAAGGAACTGGCCTTGAACCTGTCTATGTTGATGAGGGAAGAAGTTAAAATATTTTCTGCTCGAGGACAGGACCAATTAGAGAAGATATTAACAGGGTTCACTCAAACAGAAGGTCCACATTATCCGAACTTCCCTATACGTATTTTCTTGACCACACAATGGCATGGATGGCTTCCCGGGATGGGTGATCAGCTCAATGTGGGAAATACCTCCGAGTTAGCATTATCGAAAAGGAGAATCTCTCAAACATTCGTACTAAACGAGGCGAATGTGAATGTCTAATTAAGATGACCAATTGGTGTTTGGGAATTATTTGTGCCTTGAAGTTTTCTAATATTTGTCATTTCATAATATCATTGAATTAAATTAGTGAACTCTACAGAAAATCACACAATAAACACAACAATACAAGTATGCAAACTATTGAATACAATCAAAGATTCTAGAAACAACATGACGTTAGATGTAAGAGCTTCAATAAAATAAATAAAGAAAGAGAAGGTAGACAAACAATCAAATAGTTAACTTAAGAGTCATTTAAGAATTGACATTTGAAACTCGATTCAGAAAGCCCTGGGTTTAAATCCCGTTGAAGAGCAATATGACTGAGTTATTTTACCTGTCAATGCAAATGCTGAGTTGGAATTTCTTTACCAGTCCCATTCCATCATATTCATTTTATTGTAGGCCTATCTTTAAAATAATATATATATATATATATATATATATATATATATATATCTAGTAGTCATTACTTTCCATATGTAATAACAAGTTTGGCATAAAACTTTGGTTTGACGAAAATGTCAAGAAACATTTGAATCACCGTGTGTATATATATATATATATATATATATATATACACACACACACACGGTGATTCAAAAGTTTCTTGACATTTTCGTCAAACCAAAGTTTTATGCCAAACTTGTTATTACATATGGAAAGTAATGACTACTAGATGATCTTTCTTGTATACAGCGAAACACTTTTGTCAGCATGGCTGGCGTGTGATTGTAGCTACCGCTGTAGCTATTCGGTTTCTCAATTGCTGTAAGATGTTGATCTTCAGTTCATACACTTTGGACTTAACGAAACCCCAAACAAAGAAGTCTAGTAGTGAGATCTGGAGAGCGTGCCGCCCAAATTCTCGGTGAACCACGACCCATCCACCTACCAGGGAAAACTTGGTTGACGTAGTCACGAGCAATGAGGGCAAAATGGGGTGGTGCACCATCTCGTTGGTAAACCACAGTATCTTGTACAGCATCCTGTGCCAGCTACGGTCAAGATAGTTACATCCAGTTACTGTTGTTTCCACAAACATGAACGTTATTCTCAGCCACACATTTACCTTCGGTGTGTCTCTCTGAAACTCTTGGATGGCGTTTGGCTGTTCGTCTGCCCTACTGACATGTCCACATGTGTGGAATATTGTCTGAGCAACACATGTTCCATGAGGTCTTCATTTTCAATGACATTTAACAGGTCATCACACACAGCTTGTCGAGCTACATAGTCTTGTGCATTATCTGGATGATAAGGGCGTTTGTTCAGTTTGAAGCGCAAGGTACGCCATACAGTGCTTTGGGACATACCCTGCTCTCAGCTTAGTCTTCTGGTTGTTGCACCGAGACTTCGTGAGATGGCATCCTGTATGGTTTGAACGTCTTCTGGTGTTGTAGCCGGCGTCCCTCTACGCGCCTCATCAGCAACTGAACCCGTCCGTTTCATTTTCAGTACCATATAGCTATTAGCTTGCCTGCTAGGACTTGGTTTTCTCAACTTTTTAGTAAATTTTCGTATACGAGCGAAAACGACAGTTAATCTTTCCTCTGTTGTAGCATAGTTTCCAAATACATATAACAAAAATACATAAATTAACGATATGAGGGAAATGTCAAGAGACTTTTTAATCACCCTGTGTGTATGTATGTGTGTATATATATATATATATTAAGCGCTATGTGACCTTGGATGCTGAAGGCGTCTATAAATAAGAAAAACAAAACGTTTCTCTTGAGAAAGTTTAGTAAACGTGACGTAGGTTTTAAAATGATCAGATAATACTGCGGTAAAGATTTTTTTATCAAAGTTGTATGGCCTGTTCACATTCCAAGACGTCCAGTAGGTGCAATTATCAGAGGGAGATTATTGAGACAATCCACACATGACATAATGTTTTAATTATAATTATTATTACGCCCACATGGAGATGGCGTCTGAAGAAGATGGACTCTTCTTTCCCGTCGCCCCTGGGCTGACAATTCAAATAAGATGTGGGCAGTCTGGACAAGCGCTGTGCTGCATTATAATATTCCTCTATACCTCAGGGGTGTCAAACATCCCGGTCAAATTATGTAGAAATCTGAAGACATTTAAACATCTCCAATGTATTAACTCCGAGAGTCAGGGATGGCATAATGTAATCTATCAAACTTAATTTCAATTTTCCTAACCTATTTCGATAATTATCATTTTTCTCATAAATTATGTTGATTAAGGTGCCACAGTTGTTATTTAAAGATATGTGTTTGTAGACAAGAATTGTGCAGTGCCGCATGGTTCAAGTTATTTTATTAGAGTAATCAGTGTTCTATTGAATTATTTTAACACAAGTAGATATTGAATTAGCGGATCCATTTGATATTTACGAATTTGGCTTCGCTTCGCCTGTAAACATCCAGTTTCATCCGCTAAAGCCTTCCTTTGCGAGTGAATGAACTAGGATCCACAGCATGAACTTAAAAAAAATTGACATAGTGAGGAATAGAACTCAGACCTTTGTGTTGCTTACCAGAATACCAATCATTATAACACCGAAGGAGTTTAATTGAATTGTACCCTTTATCAAACATTAAATAAATAAGATTCGATTATGATATTTGAAAACTGTTCTTATATTAAGGCATGTAATAGAATTTCTCGCTGATATAGCCTGCTGAATTTTCTCGAAAAAAAATACCAACATTTGCAGAAGTTATGGACATTACAATAACATTGTATTACAAAATTAATATCTTCTCATGTATGAGGGCCTCGAGAAGGGTTTTCTTGTTTAAATTAATTAATATTGTGCGTATGTTATTGATGTTATTTCAATAGCATAGTTTAAAAATATTCTTTCCTAACATTTGTCTATTCTCTATGACGTATTGATAATATAATATATTTCTCTAAATTTTTGCCATCTTCTATTATTATCCATGTTTTCCTTACCTTGATTATTATTGTTATTTTATTATTATTATTATTACTATTATTATTATTATTATTATTATTATTGATCTCAGTTTATATCTATAAAGACAAAAATACTCATGTATAAATTTCTCCTTACACCAGTGTTAACAAATGCAACAGAAACTTGGACCATGTTGAAATCTGATGATGAATTATTAGGGCGTTTTGAAAGGAAGATACTGAGATCCATTTTTGGTGCCGTGAAAGAAAATAATGCATGGAGAAAGAGATACAATAATGAATTGTATAAACTATACAATCAGCCAGATATTCTGAATTTTGTTAAAGTTAATAGATTGGCATGGGCTGGACACATTATTCGTATGGACAACAAAAGAATTACAAAAAGAATTTACAATGAGCAACCTCTATTGACCTGAAAAGTTGGAAGATTAAATTAAGATGCGAGGATAGTATAATTCAAGATATTAAGATTTTGAAAATAAAAAACTGGAAGAATGAAGGTCAGAACAGGGAAATCTGGCATAAGCTTCTAAAGGCGTCCAAGGCCCACATGGAGCTATCGAGCCAATTATGATTATTATTATTATTATTATTATTATTATTATTATTATTATTATTATTATTCAAACTGGTTACTTCAAATTAGACATGGATACATACGTTTCTTGATTTTCATCGTTGATCTACATTTTTGCGCCTTGTGTAATATTCAACAATTTTCCTAAAGTTGACAACTGTTAGCAGGAATTGTCTTCTTTAACTAAATATGTGTATAATTATGCGATCCATTTTCTGTAGGTCGGAGTCAATTACGTAGTTATATGTGTTGCGGGGAACTATAGGCACAGTTATCACTTATTGCAGTTTCCCTAAGTAAGAATTTCCACAACTAAATCTATGCATTTTAAGTGTTCATCTATTTTTGTTTTGTGAAAATTCTATGTTACCGATACCTATATCATTCAAGTAGCTCATTTCGTTTGTGATATCTGTACTGTTACGTCTGGTATATTATTATTATTATTGTTATTACTATTATTATTATTATTATTATTATTATTATCATCGGCATCCATTAAATGTTTATGTATCTCCTTTACAACTTTGATTTATGCTATCAGGAAGCAATTTTATATGATAATAAATAAATAAACAAACAACAATTAATCCACGCTTTTGCTCATTTTGAATGAAAACATTGTTCATCCCTAGTTAATTTAATGTTGTCTGAATAAAAAAAAATCTACCATAGCAAATTGCAGATTTAAAAAGTAGATGTTCTAATTTTGAAAATAATATGCCTATAGATAATGCTGTAAGGATTTATATAATTTCGCCATTGTGACACTTAAAAGTTATGAATGGCTTTTAAGAAGTATGCGACCTTAAACATCACATGGTTTGAAATTGAGGTGCGGAAGGAAAGCATGTAATTATTGTTGTGGAAGGGATATTTAAGTAGATGGAGTGGTGAATAATGATGCGGGAGCGATCCCTTGCATGAATATATTTCATGCTACACACGATTTGGCTGTCTATAACGCAACGCTGTACAAAAGCTAAATGGATGCACAACTTGTCGAGGAAGTTGTACTAATGTACATCATGAGTCGGGATAGGTCTATGTTAGTCTAAACCAGTTCCCATCTAACTGTAGGGCACATATTTCAGGCACCCACACTGTATTTGGGCGTATTCATAATACATCTATTGTTGACCTCATGAGTGTAGGTTAAATAATCTTTCGTTATATGTTTATTCTCATCACATCTTCCTGGGTCACGTTATCCGGTCATTCATTCTGTACAAAATTGGCCAAAATTACAAAAGCCGAATTATGGGTTCTCAGATCTGCAAAATAGTACTGGCCTTATGGATAACGAGGACACCCGTTGTCACATCATATTACAAACGTGTGTGTGTGTGTGTGTGAGAGAGAGAGAGAGAGAGATAGAGAGAGAGAGAGAGAGAGAGAGACTTAGCGATAACTCATTCTGTTTCTCTGTTTCTTACACAAAGCGTAGCTCTTTGAAAATTAACGGTACATTCTATTTATTACTATAATAATAATAATAATAATAATAGTAATAATAATAATAATTATTAATATTATTACTAATATTACTATTATTATTATTATTATTATTATTATTATTATTATTATTATTATTATTATTATTATTATTATTATTATTATTGTCATCTCGTAGACTGCGATGGGCAGGACATGTTGCACGTATGCGGAATGGGAGACTTGCATGGAAGCTTCTTGTAGGAAAGCCAGAGGGAAAACGCCCAGTTGGTAGACCAAGAATGAGGTGGGAGAATAACATTATCTATGATTTGAAGGAAGTAGATTATACAGGGAATGATTGGAAAGCATTAGCTCAGGATAGGGATGTATGGAGAGCTTATGTCCGCGCAGCCATGAACCTACGGGTTCGATAGTGCCAGTGAGTAAGTAAGTCATCTGCTTTCAAAAAGCGTTAAACCGAACATTTAAAATAAGTGTTATTCTTCCAGTTACATCATATGGATGCGAAAAATGGTATTTTACTTTAAGGGAAAAAAGGAGAGCACGAGTATTTAAGAATAAAGTTCGTAGGACATTTTTTGGACCAAAGATATGAAGAGATCGGTGAATGGAGAAGTCTACTTAACAGTTAGCTACATGGTATTTATAGAGAAGTCAGATATAATAAGAACAGTTAATTCGCGTAGACTGCGATGGGCAGGACATGTGGCACGAATGGGGAATAAAAGAGGTATATGGAAGCTTCCTGTAGGGAAACCAGAATGAAAACACCCAGTTGATAGACCAAGAATGGGGTGGGAGAATAGCATTAACCATAATTTGAGGGAAGTAGGTTATACACGGATTGATTTGAAAACATTATCTGAGGATAAAGATGTAAGGGAAGCTTATATCCACGCGGCCATGATAATACCAGTGAGTTAGATAGTTATAATTATTATTACTATTATTATTATTATTATTATTATTATTATTATTATTATTATTATTATTATTATTATTATTTGTCCAATGACTCCAGATCGTCTTACGATACTTTTTTCATTGTCTCCTGGCATTGGCGGAACTACGTCAGTGAATGGGGCGCTAGAAAGCGGAGTTGGGTTACCAAGGTGATATGAATGTCTAGGATTACATGAACCATCTTGATAGTCGAAAAGGAATTGGCTGCCAGGAAACCCCAGGTGGGTGCTATGTCACCGTCACAAATAATGATGATATGATGGTGATAAATTATAACGAAGCTCAAAGAAAGTCTCAAAACTAAACATGACCTAAATTCCAGACTATTGGATGACCATAGGAATAATGTCTATTAAGGAAAAATTCGTGCGGTGTAACCGGAAAAATCCGAAAACTCAGGAACTATAGTCAAAAGATCTAAGAACAAAATCATGAAGCTGGTCACAATAACAATAATAATAACAACCTTAATAATTATAACGTATAATTAATGTTGAATGTTGAGATAACCTTCTCGACATTATTTCACAAGCCAAACTCTCTATTTGTTCAGGACGCTTCCGCGAAATATAATCAAATATTTTCAGCACCATTTGTCCTTCTTTACTAATAATAGTTTCACTTTGTTTCCGTTTCGTTGGAGTTTCTTGTGCCTTATGCACTCCTGTTGTTTGTCGCCACTGTATGCAACAGAAATACCTTGTATGATGATGGTAATTAAAGACAGCCGCTGTTGGCTCAATTGAGCAGAAATCCTCAACATTTTAATAAATCAAAAATAATAATAATTATTAGGAATGTAATAAATTTTAATGTATTTTATAGCCTCTCATTTATTAATAAAATACTAGCAGTATTAAATATTGTATAATTTAGTTTTCAATAGAAAAGAAATAAATGAAGTTCGCATATTATACAGTGCTATTTCATAGACCTGGAAACCCTTACAGAAATTCGTCATTGTAGAACGTAGGGCATATAATAAAATATAAAAAACTTTCTTCCTCTATCAACTTCTTCAATAGGTTGAACTCCTTGGAACACTATTACGCTCTACTTGCCATCACTTCCTCAAATAATTAGATGAACTGCAGAATAAATGAACAATAATGAATGGTGATCAAATAAAACCCTTGCTATAGCGGAGACAGAAAATGCGTACATACGGACTGGAGAATATTGGATTCCCAATTGCTTACAAGACATTAACTTTGGAGCTCAGAGTTTTAAGATTTTTGTAGTGTCCTATTCTCTCTCTAAATATTGTAACACCTGTAGCCTATACAATATACATTCAGCGATTTGACCTGCCGTGTTCAAAAGTTTGAAATTCATTACAATAATAATAATAATAATAATAACAATAACAATAAACAATATTATTTAGATATGATAAAGAATAGTCACTTAGCTCCGATAGCATCCCGATCGAAGATTTGGCAACTTAAGACACCGACTTAAGATCACATAGCTTAACACAACCTATCTATATTATAGTGACCAATTCGTTATTCCGAATATTAAGTAGCTACCCTTCACCAGGGCGAATTTCTCACTTCGTTCCAAACCCAACGGACATACATAACTGGGAATCAATTGTTCGCGGAACCTCGAAAATTGTAAATTTAAATCGTAGAGGCGGTGAAAATAATTAAGGTATACTTTTAAAATATGAATCGTTAACTGACATCAAAAGATAGATAGAATGAACATCATCATAAAATAATATAATTCAATACAATATTATGTAAAATGTAACAAGGGAGAGAAAATTACACGTGAAGTGGGATCTGAATACAAAGTACATAGCTTTACTCACTGAATTCTACAATTGAGCTAAATGCACTCCAGAGAATAAAATCATGAATTGCATCTCAAACTATTTGGGTCTACTGATAAACATTTGAATAGGATATATCACTGGGTAAATCCAATTATAAACACCTTATGTGGTTTTGTTAACTGCAGCAAACAGATAATCTGATTTGAAAATATCGATTCTCATATAATTTTCGTAATTACTGATGTAACAGCGAAACACTATTGCAATAGCTCCCCCGGTAGTGCGCAGAGTTATGGGACTCTAAGGAGTTGTGGCTAATAGTTCGATAGTTGATCGTAAACACGCAAAGCTATAGATTTTTATTCAAATCTTGACTCAGTTGATTTTTTTCTGATTTTTTGTTGCATTATCATAAAATTCTCGATTAAGAGTATGGATAAGTACTTTATAGAAGCATCCTTAAAAAACTTTCTTATTAAGGTTTAGCTTCGTCAGTTTAATTAGCCAAAGTCAACAGATGACTAGTCTGGAAGTATGAAACTACAAGCTAATATCTCATTCGCGCTTTCCCTATGTCCAACTTTTAATTTCATGCCTATAGGTACATTTATTTGTCCTACACCTTTCCGATCCTATCAGGTCATATTGGATGAAATTTTTTAACTCTATCACGTACATACATACTTTTTTTAACACAAGAACATGGTGTCCTCTGAGACATCCCAGACGATGCGCGACGTCAATTATTTAAGACACTATATATATATATATATATATATATATATATATATATATATATATATTCATACTAAATAAGCTATTAAGATATGGATATTATGTTATCCAAACGGTATCAGGAAAAAATCACCCCGAAAAAATCACCCAGGAGACATGACTCGCCCAGTGATCGAATCCGGGCCCTGCAGCCAAGGCAACGATATTACTTTGAATAGCGTGAATTCAAACAAGTATCAAATATAAAAAAAATACAATATGATACAAACCAAGTGTTAGGGCTGAATGTACATCAAAACCCGAAGCTGCAGTGACAAATAATTTCCAGTTTCCACACGTCCACATGAAAAATCTAAGATCTAGTCTAACATTTATCTAGTTAGTGCACAAAAGGAATTTCATGCATCTCTACTTTCTTAAGTTGGTAATTCATGGCCCGGTCTCGTCTTCAAGCTCAAGGACTTTAGCTGATCATTACGTCATATGTCACATGTAATGGCCCAACAGAGAAGATGCTAATTCTTCAGGAATTCCCCACATTGTGCATTCTAAGTTTGTCACTTGGTAATAATGTTTCGCATTTATATCCACATAGAATTTCTAACATATTGAATATATAACATTTTAAATCAATATTTGTCTTTCATTTCGCTTCTTCTACTAAAAATGTCGCTGTTATTATACTGCTAACAACCTAAGATCTGTAGATTGTGCTTACCATAAAACATAAATTATTATCTTTCTACATTGGGACAGTATAGGCTAGAAATAGGAAATTGGCGTGACGCAATGGTTCTTTAGTTATTAAGAGCCAATTCTGAAATATTTCCAACATTATGTGCTTTTTTCAGCTCAAAGTTACATTCGACGCTGTAAATGATACCACAATATTATCTAATCCTTAATGTGGTTGTTTTGAAATTGCTGAATGCATGCCGTCTTAAAGTAATCAAAAACTGCGAGCATTTATTCTCACAATTATAAAATATTTAATTTGAATATTATTCTCTCGGAAATAAATATTTTTTAGTATTCATCTTATTCTTATTTCGGGTATTAAATTCGATGTTGTTTTTACCTGTGTTACAGCAAATTATTATGACATGATTCTTTTATGAGGTAAAATGCCTTAGGAGGCTCTTGGGGTAGTAGGAGGTTGATGTCAGCCCTCCGTGACTGCCGCCTTTTCCCAGAACAAGTATCTGGTACTCATTTCTATTAGAGGATGAATCGATCCCTTCGTCAGAAGGTTTGGGTCAGTTTAAAAACCCTGACCCCACCGGGACTCGAACCCTCGATCTGTCGACTTGTAGCGTATTTCCTTAATCACTACCCTATGGCGTGCCCCATTATTTTATAAGAGTTATGTAAAAATAGCAACATTCATACAAACGTATGAACAGTTAACTGTTAAGGAATGATAGAACAAATACTTAACACTTAATACAGGCTTTTCCACTTTACAGCAATTTGCCCTCGATTCCTGCTTTCCAGAGATTCCTATCTTCCCATTGACCATCTTCTATACCCCTCTTCATCATGGTATCATATATTCCCTCATACCATGTTCTTCTACTTCCCCCCTCTTCCTTCTGCCTGGTACCATCCAATCCAACATCTGTTTAGGCCACTGGTCTTCCGACATCCGTTGTACATGTCCATACCACTGTAGATTTCTCTTTGTTATCCTATCGATAACAGTTTCTTGTGCATCCATTTCTTGTCTGATATATGTATTTCGAATATGTTGTAGCCTGGATATTCTCGTACTTCTCCGTGATCCATCCATTTCTGTCGCCAAGATTATTTTCTGCATTCTGTCATTTATTGTCAAACTTTCTGATCCATATGTAAGTATACTTTCTATTATTGTCTGTATAATCTCTTTTTTTTTGTTTCTCTGGTCAAATTTCTATTCCATAAAAAACATTCAGGGATCTAATCGCCTTCCTTGCACAATTTACTCTGTTAATGATATATTTTTCACAAATACCAGATTTATCTATTATAGATCCAAGATATTTAAATGCTTCAACACATTTAATTATCATATTATTTATTTGTAGGTCTTTTGAATTTCCTCCGATTACCATATATTCTGTTTTAATATAATTTATCTTCAGTCCACCTACCTCAAATGCATCGACCACCTTTCTGAGCATATATTCTATATCTTCTTTATCTAGTCTTATTATAATCTGGTCATCAGCAAATAATAAATTGTGCTGTAAATGGCCATTAATGTTGATTCCCATTCCCCTACATGACTTATTCCATTTCATTAATACATCTTCTAAATATATCTTGAACAATGTTGGTGACATCCCGCATCCTTGTCTTAATCCTTTATATATATATATATATATATATATATGTGTGTGTGTGTGTGTGTGTGTGTGTGTGTGTACAAAGACGCATATACGAACTATTTACGTATATTCTAGTAACTTATGCATGCCAAACAAGAGCGGTCTTGTTGAGTAGAATAAAGCGTTCGCTACTGACATTTTTAGTTCATACAGGATCATTTTTTTATTATAACTTGACTTAAATTCACTTTGTTTTCAACGAGCTGTATGTTAAATTATGTTTCTAAACGAATGAGCTGAAATAGACCAGAATCAGATCATTGCGCATATCATAAAATCACTTCTATTGCCTCAATCTATAAAAATAAATCTGAATGTTTTAAGAGTCTCAGATGTGCACTAAAAGTGACGAGTTATGCACAGAAGCACCATAGCCTCTGAATAGTGAAATAATATTAAATGTCTTTAAGATGCACCAATGTCCTAGATTAGATTTTTTGATTTCTAACAAACAAGTCTGCCCATTGTCTTTAGAGGTCCAAGACATATTGAAGTATTTAGCCCTCTTGTTCTGCTATGAACTGAATTCTGTATTACCTACATTGGTGTGTTTTGAAATCAATTTATTTCTTACACTTTAGACGATCTTTCGAAAATAAAACGCCCTAGATACATGCTGGAAAATCCTGTCAACTTTAATATCATACATTCTGAATTACTCGACTCCCTATACTATATATAGTAAAGTATACCCATATGGAAACGAACGGATATAAATCTGCTGCTTCGTTGACGATTATCTACTTTAACTTTGTATCATTGTAACACTGGAGATATTAATGAATTTAGTTCTTGTTTAAGGCTGCTAGGAACTTCTTCGGTTAATTAATATTGCACATGAAAATTTCCTCAATAAAAATAATATATTATTAACAGCAAAACTGTTTAAAAATATATAGAGTTCTCCAAAAATATCCTGGAATTTATAACTTAATTTAGAAAATACCACTTGTTGATTTTCAATACAACAGAATTTATATATTGAGTATATGCTTAATATTACGTATTTAAACAATGTTTATATCAATTATTACTGCATTATTTCACCAATAATTTTGATTACCAAATTATTATTCGTCGTTTTCCTTGGAGGAATATTAGTAATATTCATTTCCTTAACTATATCAACATCAAATGACATTTCAAGTGGTTTTTTCAGTAATTTATACGCCTATTAACAGCAAGAATTATTTAAAACTTATAAATAAATCTTCTTAACTTATTACTGCATTCACAGATTGTTCAAGTATTCTAATTTAATTTATTTTCCGTAACCACATTTATGAAAATGTACAGCCTTTGAAATAAATTGATGACGCAACTCTTGATGATGGAAAGTTAAAGTTTTGATGAACGATTCACACCAGTAAGTTAATACGTGTTCTGTCTCCATTGAGTTAAAATCGGGTGGCGTAAGCTTTTCTTCATGCAGTAATTGATCGTTTCAGTGGAGAGTGGGTAAGATGCCGACGCGGGCCCAGTTTCGATCCGGGTCACAATGAATTTTATTTTAATAAAGTGTTTAATTTTCATAATGCTACACATTACCAGCTTCGTTAAATAAATAAATGTGTATATCCATCCATCGGCGGTAATTCTGCCCGAAGGCAGGTCCTTCACTGCAATCATAGAATTTTCATGCTATGATTGCAGCTTTACTAGGGAATTGCAGGTGTGGTAGCTTCCCGTTGCTTTCCACACCGATGAAGGATGATGATGATGATGATGATGGCCATATGACTTCGGGGACCGTTTAGGCCTTAAAGTTTTCCTGACATTCGTCTTACAGGTGAGGAAAAACCCCGATAAAAACCTCACCCAGAAAAACTGTCCCGACCAGGGATCTAACTCGGGCCCGCTGCGTGACAAGGCAGCACGCTACATGTGTATATAAAGGGAAATAAATTAATTAAAGGAAACAGATCATATATAGAAAATGAATAACGAACGTAACATCTCATTACTTCGTTTACAAAACCGAAGATATAACAAGATTTTTTATTTCCACAACTAATACAAAATGCGTCTTATTAATTGAAAGTCAAGATAATATTTAATTTCAACATACGAGTACGTCCTGGAGTATTGCATCGCTTCATATATACTGTTTCTAGCAGAGACGGTTGTGCTCTAGAGGAGGGGCGTTTGTTTCCCCTGTATGAGGTCGCGTGTTCGATACCGCTGCCATGCTCTTCTCTCTCTCTCTCTCTCTCTCTCTCTCTCTCTCTCTCTTCCTCTCTCTCTCTCTCTCTCTCTCTCTCTCTCGTCCT
Source organism: Diploptera punctata (assembly GCA_030220185.1). Taxonomy (NCBI): domain Eukaryota; kingdom Metazoa; phylum Arthropoda; class Insecta; order Blattodea; family Blaberidae; genus Diploptera; species Diploptera punctata. The sequence goes on along the minus strand of JASPKZ010006440.1, from coordinate 513,412 downwards.
TATTTCAACTCATTTTGTGTGTTTTCTTTTATTTGTTTTGCTTTGTTTTAATTACATCATTTACCGCACTGCTTATTTATGCGAAAATATTTTCCTTTGCACGACACACAATGAAATAGAACTGATTTTAATATCTCAAATAGTTGTATACTTGTGAACCAAGTAGCTGACCTCTGTTCATGCGCAATGACTTCGTTCTGGGACTTAAAAATTACCTGTGCGCCATCAATTATTTCAAAGGCTGTACAATTAGTTCGTGAAACTTCACATATATCACTACCTAGACGAAAACTACGACACACTAGGACTTTTAATCCCCGATGCACTACCACTATAGGCATCTTCAGACCTGACGTACTACACATATCCATAATGAAACCTACTTGCGATGGACCAATAGATGAATTTGACTCAGACCACAGCCACTACAACCACATAGATCTCAGACCAAAAACTTAAGATAAAGAGGACTGGGCTGTCTTCAGACAAATCATAAACAACTCAATATCACTTAACATAACTATAGAAAACACTCAAGGTTTAGACAACGCAACGAAGACTTTACAATACACACTCTACCAAGCATACAAGGATATGATATAATTGACATAATGAAACGACAAACAAACAGACATACCAGACCTATAAGACCTTTTCAGACAAAAAAGACAAGCAAGGAAACAATGGCAGAGACGTAGACTTCCACAATACAAGCAGCACCTAAACTACCTAACTAACGAATACAGACTTCAATACATAAAAACAAACAAGACCAACTTAACCAAACCCTAAGTACTGCAATGGAAACCAATAAAACCTGTCAAATAATCAAACGATTTACAAAACTAATGAAACAGAGAAATTACGCAATACATGGACAAAACGGTCTGGTCTACGACAACAACAACAAAGTCGAAGCAATAGCTCGAACCTACGAAAATAAATTAAGATCACGAATTAACGACATAACACACGAATATTTTCATACAAGCAGTAGACGACAAGTCAAACGCCTGCTAAACAACAGAAACAACTCAACTAATAGTAACGACACCTTCCGAGGTCAAGAAGGTCATGTTAAAAAATTCACAACGGCAAAGAACCAGGACAAGACAGACTCCCAATCACAGCACTAAAATAACTGCCTCAGAACACCTGACTAAACTGTACAACTCTGCACTACTACGTCACTTCTCATACCCACTCAATCACCACTATACTTAAATCCAATACAATTCACTCTTTACACAACCTACCGCCCCATAAGCCTCCTTGAACACATATGAGAAGTGCTTGAGCGGCTAATACTATATAGACTTCAACTATACTTCACTAATAAAATACCGGACATGCAATTCGCTTTCAAATCAGAACACTCGACTACATTACAAATGGTGAGACTCAGCGACAACATAGCACAAGGATTTCTGAACAGGTCACATACCACTGCAGTGTTTTTTTTTTTTGGCATCGAAAAGGGCTTCGACACCGTCTGGCATATGGGTCCCCTACACAAAATGACAAAAATCGACATACTCGACACACTGATACATCTCACACATCTCTAAAAAAATAGACTTCCAAGTGACAGTAAATGGAAAAATTCTCCAACTTGCATCCCATCAAAGCAGGCGTTTCCCAACGCTCGGTGCTGGCATAATACTCTACAATATCTACATGCACGAGATACCAACTTCCGGACGAACCACAATTGCACAATTTGCCGATGACACTGCTATATACACAACTGTCTCAGATATAAGCACAACTGCAGACAACGTACTGAGATACATTAACAAAATCACATCACGGTTGTCAAAATGGCAAATAAAACGTAACATCGACAAAACAGAAGCAATAGCAATCACACGCAGACGAATTACACCGACACAAATCACGATAAACAACACCCATCCCCGTGCAAAGATTCAGTTAACTATTTAGGCGTTCACTTAGACAAGAAATCATATTCAAACAACATATATCTTACCTCAAACAAAACACTACAAAAACTTTTCCAGATCTACTCAATTATAACACACGTACACCAACCAGACGACAAAAGACTATACTTTACAAAACCCTACTCCGAACTACAATACTACCCGTCAGCCCAGCATGGCAACATGCAGCTCCAGGTTTTTTTTTTTTTTTTTGGGGGCGCATGAAGCGCCACCCAGTGTGCCGCGTTGGAACCAGGAGCAGCTCCCTGGCGGCGAATACCTTTGTGACTATCGAGTTGGGGTTTAGTCACTTAGCCTGCGCTTATTTAGCGGCGTTGTTGTTTAGCTAAAATTGATGTTGACGGGAGGTGAAATGAGTTGTTACCTTGCTAGAGCAGGGCATCGTAAACCACCTGGCCGGGCAAGCAGAAAGTCCGAAAGCCGACCAGGAGGAATGAGCCACGCTACTCCAGCTGCAGCACAGCTCTCATTTCATGAAACTGGGACATCAAGATCTGGGGAATATGTTCCGATGAACTGCACGCAGCTGTAACGCATGCGCTATGTTGCGAACAATGGGATTAGTATGATTTTGAATAACATGAAACATGTTATCCACACGTTGTTCAATTATAGTCGCAATATAAGGCATTTGCGATATGTTGTGAAGCTCTGCGATTCTCGTGTATAGAAGGGCCGAAAAAATAATTTTGAGACATTTGTTCTGTATTATCTGGACTTTCTTTTTGTGACAATAAGCGAGGATGTTACAGGCTTTACAACCGTACAGCAACATGCTACGGATCACAGCTGAATAAAGAGTCAGTTTGATCCGTGTTGACAGTGTAGGTGACTTGAAAAATGGATAAAGTAAGGCAATTGCCGCATTTGATTTATGAATAAGATGCCGAATATGAATTTTGAACGTAAGCCTGGAATCCAAATGGATCCCAAGATACTTGACTGAAGGCTCTGGTCGGAATTGGTGAGTTCCCAAGATGAGTTGGATTTGGCTTCGTCTACTAGCAGCTCCAGGTCATCTACAAAACCTACAGATCCTACAAAACAGGGTAGCCCGAATAATTACTAATAAAAATCAACGTACCCCATTAGCCTATCTACACTACACACTGTACTTATCCTACACACAACTAGATGCTCAGTAGAAGACTAGCGAGGAATGAGGGGAAGGTGTTACCTCCATGTATCCCCATTGTACGTTATGACTCTAGTATGACGTCACGCATAGCTATCGCTCTTCAACTCTGAGAGCATATATTTTAACCCCTATGGTTAGTATTAATCACATGGTACTAATTAAAATTAGATATTTAAGCATTAATTGCTAAAATTGCAGCAAAAATGCCGTGCTTGAACTCATTTTAACCAACAAAAGTAAAGAAAGCTGATAGTGACATAGTTAAATTGCTATCTATGAAGCCACGCGAAATGATATCATAATCAAATGTATCTCCTCTAATGACTAAGAAAACTCTATCTCGAGTAACAACCCTTCATTTTCTTAAGTTAGGATATTCCAATACAAACTGCGCCAGAAAGACTGGGGAGACTTATTGTTTGGAAAAAAAAATACAAAAATCACTTGTCCTTTAACAAAAGAACGTCACACAGTTTTCAACTCAGGAGAAGCCACCCACCTCCAAACTTCGTTCAGAAGATAGATGCTAACTGTTTTAAAGAAGCTGTTAGGCCATAATATGAACTCACCGGGAAAATCCGAAGGCCTAATTAAGAATAAATTGCAAGCAGAGAGTGGGAGAAAAATACTGACCAAAATTTCGACGTGGTGACTTAAAAACTTCTAACTGCACCCCTGGGTCCACCCACAGATGTGTAACCCACCAATGATAATATATCTAACGAAATATCAAGGCAAAAGTCTGACGAAGGTACAGCTTGTAGTAGTGGAAACGGCGTTTACCTTGAGAAAAACTTATCGAGTGAAAAGAAAGAATATCTTCAACTCTCGGAGAGATACAATGCGCCTCCCACAACGGGAGAGAACACCTGCGAATCAATTAAATTTAGAAGTTGAAGTTCCTTGCTGTAGGAAAGGGACTTGGAAAATTTCCGTGTGTTTGAATCAGCACTTAGGTATTTTTGCATACTATTAACATAAAGTAAGTCTTAAGTCGACATCGTAGCATAGGTTATTCATATGTAAAATTACGAGTGATCTGACGGTATCATATTATCACACAGCGAGGCCGGGAGTTAATAAGATTTAACCGGAACTTCGTGCAAAACGCATATTACTACATTGACTATTTAACTCATGTCGCAAATGGTAGTCAATGACCAATCACGTTTCAATGAAATCTGTTTTACACCAATGACAGTCGTGTTTCACCTCGCTCTTTATCTATTTCTCTTTATCAGCTCCTGCTTTTGTGATAAAGAAAGTTCCTTTTTAATATTCTGAACAGGTTAGACCATTATTTTTCTCCAACAAATACATTGAATATAGCAAATAATGAATAGATTCAGTGATTTTACTGAGTTGTTTATTCAAAACATAAATGATTAACATATAATGTTGATTATAATAGTTTGATGTGTTTCATTATTTCTCCACTAGAGTGCATTCTTACAATATTGCGATCCTATTTGGCAATAAATAATATGATCGAGTTGCAGTGAATATACATAACCTCACATTTCTAATTTGTTTTCAAACATCGCCGTTTACATTAACTGTATACATATTTTAAAACACCGGTAAATATATTCAAATAATTATTTGTTTTTTAGTAAAGAGCTTGATTTTATTCGTTAAATAGTGCTAACAAATGCCACTCGTGGCATTACTTATGAATATCCCCGCTAACGTGCGATATCTCCGTTGGACTTTGCCGCTAGTGCACTATCGCCACAACTGTTTATTTACAGTTCACCTGAGAAATAAAATCCAGAACTTCTCCAATCATCATCGCCATTAATTAATTCTTTCCGTCAAAGGTCCTATCGAGATCCCTGAGAAAGAGCACACCTCTTACTAAACCTGACTGGACCGCGTGCCCAAGTTCCCCATATCTCTAACAAAGGTCCTATCGAGATCCCTGAGAAAGAGCACACCTCTTACTAAACCTGACTGGACCGCGTGCCCAAGTTCCCCATATCTCTAACAAAGGTCCTATCGAGATCCCTGAGAAAGAGCACACCTCTTACTAAACCTGACTGGACCGCGTGCCCAAGTTCCCCATATCTCTAACAAAGGTCCTATCGAGATCCCTGAGAAAGAGCTCACCTCTTACTAAACCTGACTGGACCGCGTGCCCAAGTTCCCCATATCTCTAACAAAGGTCCTATCGAGATCCCTGAGAAAGAGCACACCTCTTACTAAACCTGACTGGACCGCGTGCCCAAGTTCCCCATATCTCTTAACAAAGGTCGTATCGAGATCCCTGAGAAAGAGCTCACCTCTTACTAAACCTGACTGGACCGCGTGCCCAAGTTCCCCATATCTCTAACAAAGGTCCTATCGAGATCCCTGAGAAAGAGCACACCTCTTACTAAACCTGACTGGACCGCGTGCCCAAGTTCCCCATATCTCTAACAAAGGTCCTATCGAGATCCCTGAGAAAGAGCACACCTCTTACTAAACCTGACTGGACCGCGTGCCCAAGTTCCCCATATCTCTAACAAAGGTCCTATCGAGATCCCTGAGAAAGAGCACACCTCTTACTAAACCTGACTGGACCGCGTGCCCAAGTTCCCCATATCTCTAACAAAGGTCCTATCGAGATCCCTGAGAAAGAGCTCACCTCTTACTAAACCTGACTGGACCGCGTGCCCAAGTTCCCCATATCTCTAACAAAGGTCCTATCGAGATCCCTGAGAAAGAGCACACCTCTTACTAAACCTGACTGGACCGCGTGCCCAAGTTCCCCATATCTCTAACAAAGGTCCTATCGAGATCTCCTGAGAAAGAGCACACCTCTTACTAAACCTGACTGGACCGCGTGCCCAAGTTCCCCATATCTCTAACAAAGGTCCTATCGAGATCCCTGAGAAAGAGCACACCTCTTACTAAACCTGACTGGACCGCGTGCCCAAGTTCCCCATATCTCTAACAAAGGTCCTATCGAGATCCCTGAGAAAGAGCACACTCCTCTTACTAAACCTGACTGGACCGCGTGCCCAAGTTCCCCATATCTCTAACAAAGGTCGTATCGAGATCCCTGAGAAAGAGCACACCTCTTACTAAACCTGACTGGACCGCGTGCCCAAGTTCCCCATATCTCTAACAAAGGTCCTATCGAGATCCCTGAGAAAGAGCACACCTCTTACTAAACCTGACTGGACCGCGTGCCCAAGTTCCCCATATCTCTAACAAAGGTCGTATCGAGATCCCTGAGAAAGAGCTCACCTCTTACTAAACCTGACTGGACCGCGTGCCCAAGTTCCCCATATCTCTAACAAAGGTCCTATCGAGATCCCTGAGAAAGAGCACACCTCTTACTAAACCTGACTGGACCGCGTGCCCAAGTTCCCCATATCTCTAACAAAGGTCCTATCGAGATCCCTGAGAAAGAGCTCACCTCTTACTAAACCTAACTGGACCGCGTGCCCAAGTTCCCCATATCTCTAACAAAGGTCCTATCGAGATCCCTGAGAAAGAGCTCACCTCTTACTAACCTGACTGGACCGCGTGCCCAAGTTCCCCATATCTCTAACAAAGGTCCTATCGAGATCCCTGAGAAAGAGCTCACCTCTTACTAAACCTGACTGGACCGCGTGCCCAAGTTCCCCATATCTCTAACAAAGGTCCTATCGAGATCCCTGAGAAAGAGCACACCTCTTACTAACTAAACCTGACTGGACCGCGTGCCCAAGTTCCCCATATCTCTAACAAAGGTCCTATCGAGATCCCTGAGAAAGAGCACACCTCTTACTAAACCTGACTGGACCGCGTGCCCAAGTTCCCCATATCTCTAACAAAGGTCCTATCGAGATCCCTGAGAAAGAGCACACCTCTTACTAAACCTGACTGGACCGCGTGCCCAAGTTCCCCATATCTCTAGGAATCCCATGATCAAACTCCACACCCACCAAATCCAGTACCAATTAAAAATATTTCCTTTCAACTCCTAAGCTCTGTAATATACCAAAACAAACAGCTACAGCACTAAAAGGCAAATACAGACGACATAGAAATAACTTATACGAACAACAGGAACGACTCAAACACAATAAATTCTACATTACAGAACACTAACAGACCTAACTACATAAAACGAACACTAAATATAAGAACACAAGCAATTGTGACCGAGAAGTTTAAACCAATTCCTCACCAAGAAAACTAAACCCATTCTACACCCCAAAGGAGAGGACACTCTCCTCAAACATATGTAGAAAAACACAACAAAAGATAAACACACAAACTATGGGTCATGGCGCCAACGCCGGTGCCAACACAAAACACACAGATACTGCAGTTCACTAATCATAGAATATATCATGCTTCTTAAAAAAGTTAAAAAATATATGTTATTGGTTTTACTCTTATCTCAATGTATTTAAAAAAAACAAAGTCATTGAAAGTAAAGTAATTGTTAAAATGACAATAATAAAATACATATCGTGTATAATGCAGCCTTATTAAATACTTCCTGGGGATACATTGTGTCATATATTTATATTTAATATATCCTATGTCATGTTTCAGATAAGTGACCTTCATAAAATGACAAGATCATGCCGAGACATTGAATAAAAGTCGTGTCTTATTACATTAGTAAAACGGATGAGTACTTACAACTCAGAACGTTGCCAATCAATAAATCGTATCATATTATCTCTACTCAATTTATTTGTAGGATGAAACGATGAAAACTTTTTATAAAATGTAAATATTCAAAACTGGACACTTTCTTAGCATCCACAAATTTTCAATATCATCATCTAATTCAGGGATTAGATATCTTGGCCTGTTCCATCTCAAAAGAAATCGTCTGTTGATTTTCAATTATGTCTGCTGTTATAAAATGCTATCTGTTCTTATATCGATCCTCTTCAAAACAAAACCATGTGATCTGCTGGCTTTTAACTGGTTATTGACACTGACGTACGATGTAGAAGCAATAAGTACGCAAAAAAAGTAGTTCCCTTCATTAAATTAATATATATATATATATATATATATATATATATATATATACACTGAATATACTTGTTATTTAAGATTTTAAGATTAGATTTTAAGATTTTTAAGATTTAAGATTTATTTAGCCTGGTGGAGTCTTGTTGAATGAAAATAATAATAAGAACATATAAAATATTCTAAAATATATCTAATCAATAATTACAACTTAAAATAGTTTAGTACATATGTATGATGTATTTGAGTCATGCTTCAGTCGACAACATGGCTGATAGTGTCGAGTGTTCTGATGCCGTGTCGCCATCTAAATTTGTAAAATACAAATCTGGCAAACCTTTGACTAGTGGTCAAAAATAGTTATTTTAAATGCATTTCACAAGATTAGTGAAAAAGTATGCAGAACTTCCAGCAAAATATATAGTGGATTTAATATCTGAGTTTACCGGTGTATCGTGTACAAGCATTAATAGTGGCCGGAAAGAAAAAAACAACATGTAGTAAGGTTTTGATTCCCGGTATAAAATGGAAAAGTGTGGAATACGGTTTTCATAATTGTGATGAATTTGTGGCAAACGCAATTCGAGTAATAGTACTTAATTTATTTTCAAAAATGAATTATATATCACATGTCTTATATACTTCACACGTGCTCCCTGTCAATGTGAGAGTAAGTGTGGCGCGAATGGCGGAAGGATACAATTGGCGTTTGTTTATGTTAGGATCACTCTAACAGCGGATAAGGTATAGTCCTGTGTCTTTCATGTGGGTAATTCAAAACTATCTTTGGGAACCGGTAGTCATCTATTCTTTGTGTTTCAGCCATTATTTTTGGCGTCTATCGATTTCTTGTACCGATTTATATATCTGTAGATAATTTATTTTATCTTCATTTCTGCGATGCGATGGTCCAAAAGAATACAGTCAGCTAGAGATCTGAGTAACCTCATATCTGCAGAACCGATTTCCTGTTATCTGATCTACTCAATCCCAGTTTCCACAACTGTATAATTTAACATTGATATGAAAATTACTTTGTAGAATTACAGTAGTGTTTTTGTACGTTAGTGTGGTCTTTATTAACCTAACCATATAACTCAATGTACTGTGTTTTATACTCATTTCCTTACAAATGTTATTCCTGAATATGTTTGTTTCTAAACTTTCTCCAACCCTTCATTAAGAAACGTAATTATATGGTTACATGCATTAGTTTCATTTAATTGATATTTTTCAATATAACGAGGGGGAAATTGGTAGAAATTTATGGTTATGCTTAATTGTGTACACTGAGTCAAATACATTTAAATAAGCTGTAATGAGATATCGAATTTCACCAATTGAAAATTAGTAATAATTAATACACACACACACACACACACATATATATATCTTAAATTTGAGTTATAATTTATCACAATATAATTTTTTAATTTTTTTTATCTTCCTTTCCTTGATATTGTAAGGGTTCCTTCATATCTCCATTAGGGCCTATATAGTTGGGGGCACGTCGTACCGTAGTAATTCAGGTTGTGCGCTACAAACCGGAAGGTCGTAGGTTCAAGTCCCGGTGGGATAAGAATTTTTAAACTGACCCAAAGCTTCTGGTGACACCATGGCCCTGGGGTCGACTCAGTCTCTGACGGAAACGAGTACCAGACGCTTGTTCTGGGGGTGAAGGAAGCCGTCACGCAGAGCTGACAACCCGACTGACATCAAGTGCCGAAGTGGGAGCCTTTACCTCCTACTACCCCAAAAGAGTCTCCCATGGTCTGTAGTGGGATCACTTTACCTTTTACTTATAGTGTTAAATTATAAATGTTAAATATTGTTGAAAAATTGTATAATAATTACAATATATGTAAACAAATATGTAAAAACTATACAAAAAATATCAAATAATACATTTCAGATTAGTAAGCAATTATCGATTAAATATTTGTTCTGTTATTAGTCATCCATTATTATTATGCAATTTATATTTGAGAGCAATATGTTTAAATATTAATTATACTATTTTATGCATACTAAGTGATGTTATCTTTAATAGTAAAACAAAATTCAAATGCAAAGCTAAAAATAATAGAGGATTTAAAAAAGGTGATAAAAAAATAAGTATAAGTTCAGTGAATGATGGTCTCTATTCATACTTCACCGTATATCAAGCTCAAGAAATAGGATATTGAATCTCTGGGTTGGACAATTCCACTCTCGGTATTGACAAACGTTAACACGCTATTTTAGTCGGAACTGTAAGAACATCTAATATTGTTATTAATTAATCTTCTGCTATCTTTACTTATTTTTTATGGTGATCCATTCCGTTACCTTGGTGTAAGCACTCACCTTATAGGTACTTTTGCATCTACACACCTCCCGGGTCTTCCGGTGGCACGACCTGTCGGGAGAGGGGATTTAAACTATGTATCACATATGATTTTTTGACTAAACAAATATATGGGGGCCTCCCCGAATTAGTGACCAGCTCAATGTCAGAATCCTCCCAGGAAACACAACATTAAAACGAAACCCACCATTCTTATGAGTATTATTATTAATGATGATCATTTTGAAAACAGTGATTTTTTTAACAATAGCGAAGCCTCATTTTTTGACATTTGCTTTATAGTTGAAGAAATCGCTAAAAATACAATCAGGAAATTCGAGCCCATCCCCGGTAATGTTACCCGGTGCCGTTGGTTGAGAGGCAACGATACTACTTTCACACCAGAGCGGTGGTATAATTTTCTTTCAATTATTGCACAAAATTAGGTTATGATGAAATAAATATTTTCAATGAGGTCGACCAAGGCAAATCAGCAACTTGGTCTCCTCATGCGCCTCACCATTGTCCTTCATTCCTTCAATGTATTGTTTTCTTGGCTGAAGAGCACTTCTAGTTGCCCTTGATTTTTCAGTTTATTGTTGTAAATTATAGCTTTTCTTTTGTAACATTTTTTAAATATTTTAAACTTTTTCAAACAATTTTTATAACGTTATTTGATAATTTTTAAGTATTTATTTAAATACGCAAATCACAACATTGTGACACTGTTAGACAATATTGTGATGCTGACTGCTATTTTCTCCACAGAGTATAATACTTAGTCTATTTTCGATGGCAGGTTTGGGTTATCGCTGGTTAGAACGGCGTTAGGATGTGATAAGTGAGTGTACACCTATTTTTAATAAACGTTTGATAATTTAAATATTATTGAAGTATTTCTTTAACATAGATTTGGGGATTTACTGCAAGGATCGATCATTTAAATTTCAGAGCGACGTTCTGCCATCTAGCGTAAGCTGTATAAACTTTAGTACGACATCGATAATAACCGATAAGTGGCAAGGATGATAATCGGTGTGTGGTTCGATGGTGGAATATCGCTGGCTCTATAAACGCTGGCGCAAGCGCACTGTTATTCTATTGGACTTTGAAAATATATCAGGTAACTTAAAGTGCTGTTTTTCCGTTTTTTTTTATTTTTATGACATTTAAATATCATGGTCTATGCAACCCCAATAATTCACGTTCACCTATATATATAAGAAAAATAAATGTTTGTTTTAGGATACCTGAGTGGCTCAGATGGTTAGAGTGCTAAACGTACAGGGTTTAGAGACTCGAGTTCAAATCCAGACTCATGAATTTATTTTTATATTATATATATAATATATATATTATTTCGGCCAGTATGGGACCGGTGCCCACCCAGCATCGTGAGGCATTTGGGTAGCTACAATAAGTAGCGGCTCCAGGTTGAGAAAACCAGCTATAACGGCTGGGGGACTCGACATGCTGACCACATGTCACCCCTACACTGGCTGATTACCATCAACCTCTGTGATTGACACATGTGGATGTGAGGCCAGCAGCCGGCTGGTAGGCTAAGGGCCTTGTAGGCCTGTCGCGCCAGGAGTTTTATATATATATATATATATATATATACAGGAATGCCCTTCCAATATGTATCAGTAGATCCGGCAAAAACAAATTATATTTTAAGAATACGTATTTGCTTAAGCATAGTATGAAAGATCCATTTGACCTAAACGAATGTTACCACATTCAGAACTTGCTACAATCTTCTCAGTTTAAACAGTATCATCGAATGATCTTGAAGAAGATTTTCGGGCTGTAGGCCGTGGTCGTGAGGCTTATAGTTCCCCGACGTTTCGCCAGAGACTGCGTCTGGCATCCTCAAGGGTTGTCTTGAGACTGGCCGTGAAAGTCTACGTGAATACATTAGTCACCTCTACGGGGAGGAAATACACAGTATCATCGAATGTTTATCATTAACTGATTTTATAGACAAATTAATAACACTTTGTTTAATATTTGTTTATTTTATTTTAAGATTATATTTATATTTTTATATTCTCCGTTTTACATTTGATACTCGATTAGGTTAATATTACTATTACTGCGCCCCGTGTTTGAATTTGTAATTGAATATACACACACACATATATATATATATATATATATATATATATATATATATTTCTATATGTATGTGTGTGTGTGTGTGTGTGTGTGTTTGGCTTCATTGTTAAATTGTCAAAATTATATATATATACATATATATATATGTTAGGTTTTTAAAGTAAGATGTTCTCATTCAAATCCTTTCTAGTTATAGAAGCCGTAAAATGGCACTGGGAGCGATGTCCCGCTGTCTCTTAATATATAAGTAAAGGAATATTAATGTATTCACTGGGAACGTGAATGGCCAAGAGGTATCGAGTTAACGTATGGAAGTAGAGGTCTCATGTACAGCCTTTGAAAACAATGATGGCGCAACTCTTGAAGGTGGAAAGTTTTGAAGAGCGATTCACACTAGCAAGTTGTTGCGTGTGCTGTCTTCTTTGAGGTCAAATCCGGCGGCATAGGTCATTCTTCATGTCATTTTCGTGTTGTTCGCTTCAATAGAGCAGTCAGTAAGATGCTTTCTTGCGACGACGCAGGCCCAGGCTCGATCCTGGTAAAGGTTTGTTTTAATAACGTCGTTAATTTTCATAATTCCTATACGTTACCAGGCTTCCCTATATATATGGAAATTAATTAAATAAAGGAAACAGCTCATATATATATATATATATATATATATATATATATATATATATATAATGAATCATGACTATAATATGTCATTACCTTATTTACAAAACACAAGGCATAAGAATATTGTTTATTTCCACTAGTAATGCAAAACGCGTCAGATTAATTTAAATTAAATCAAGTTGATATCTAATTTCATTATACAAGTGAGTCCTGAAATATTGCATCGCTTCATGCTGACTGTTTCTAGCGGGGACGGTTGTGGTCTGGTTGAGGAAGCTTATGTTTCTCGTGCATGAGGTCGCGTGTTCGATCCCACTGTTGTGCTTATTATTTTTTTTCTCTCTCGTCCTTATTTCAATTTATTTTCTTTGTTTTATTTTTTGCTTTCTTTTATATATAAAGCATTTACCGCACTACTTATTTATGAGAAATTAATTTCCATTGCACGACACACAACGAAATAGAAAGGATTTTAGTTTATCAAATAGTTGTATACTTGTGAACCAAATAGCTGACCTGATCATGCTCAGTGGCTTCGTTCTGGGACTTGAAAAGTATCTATGCGTCTCCAATTATTTCAAAGGCTGTACAACTCCAGATTCGGGCATTTTCATGTAATATATATATATATATATATATATATATATATATATATATATTCCACCGGTGTGGTTTCGAGGTAGTGTGCTGCGCAGCGGGCCCAGGTTCGATCCCCGATCGGGGCAGTTTTTCTGGGTGAGGTTTTTATCGGGGTTTTTCCTCACCTGTAAGACAAATGTCAGGAAAACTTTAAGGCCCAAACGGTCCCCGAAATCATAGGGCCATCATCATCCTTATCATTATCATCATCAATATCCTTAACCGGTGTGGAAAGCAACGGGAAGCTACCACACCTACAAAACCCTAGTAAAGCTGCAAGTAGAGCATGAAAATGCTATGTTTGCAATGGAGGACCTGCCTTCGGGCAGAATTACTATGGATGGATATATATTCCTTTTGTAGACTGTCCTCTGAACGCAAGTTTCTATTTCTCGTGAGAATAAATAATATGGATTACGTAAAATATCCATAATAAAAAAATTAAGTAAATACTATGGTATTGTCTTTAGATATTTTATTGCTATAATTTGTGTATGTTGCCAACCTGCTTCACCAGTGAATTCAGCGGATAATCAACATTTATGTGAATTACAGTTTTCAATTAACGCATTACTGCGGGGTTATGTAAATGTTAACTTGTATTGTGTATAGAGAGGAGAAGTACATGTTTCAAAGTGCTTGTGTGGTAAAAGTGTCTTGTATGAGGAATGATGATGAAAAGAAGGAAGACGATGAAAACCAGTGCCCGTATGTCGACTAATTCGTCGAAAAGCACTACGGGGACCGCCAGGTTTAAGAACCGAATCGCTATGAACTATAAGACAATTCTTTTCTACATATTTTTTTTGTAAATGCCCCAGGTTGTCTCTCGATATTCCTGGTGTTGTCTCCTGGCATGGCCTACTTGTAACCCACTTCTGAGCTTGGGGCGCCTGGAAGGCGGAGTTACGTTGTCCCCATGATGTGACGGGTGATATGATAGTGGTGCGCCAGGAGAGTCCCTAATCCTAAGATGAATATGAATGATGATGATTGCGATGGCCATATGATTTCGGGGACCGTTCGGGCCTTAAAGTTTTCTTAACATTTGTCTTACAATTGAGGAAAAACCCCGATAAAAACCTCACCCAGAAAAACTGTCCCGACCGTTGATCGAACCCGGGCCCGCTTCGTGACAAGGCAGCACGCTACCCTCGAGACCACAGCGGTGGACTATTTTCTACATAATGAGTTCTGCGATGCTGTGTCTAATTTAATCCAGACCTTGGAGCACAATAGAACGATTATAAATAATTATTCCTGGTCCGAGATTAAAAATTTACAATTAAAATTTCCAACCCAGTAGGGTAACAAAATCGGACACCCTTGTCAGGAGAGAGGAATGTCACCACCTCAGCTGGCTGTTATAACATTAACAATTTTTTTAAAAGCATTTAATAAGACCAAAAAGTAAATTGTTCTTTATAGTTGTACCAAAAAAGAATAAGTACATTTCTAAGATGGATTCTGCTTACAGTTCGGCCTGAGACAGAGGAAAATACTTTCCAATGTACAACCGATTGCATTATCCATCACGTCTCAGTTTGATCCTCTAATTTACTATCGATGTAATATAGTTATTTATTGTCTGTTCCATAGACTTGCAAGATTAGTCATTCCTGCCATGAACTCAATGCTACTGACAATAACTTACGACTTTGATCTCACCAGACTCTGTAAGTTGATCAACAAAGCTATAGAAATGACTTTATCCCAAACAAGTTTCTTTTCTAAAAATTGTCTAGCGTTAAGGAATTCATGGAATGCCGACTGATCAGGGATTGTTCTGCTTTCCCATCCGATACAACAATCCTGAAATCATGTAACATAATTAGATAAATTGTTGCAAGACCATAAATGTTTGTTAATGCTGCAATGAGTATATTTTTACCTAAATAAAATAATTTTTATACCGAAAGAATAAATTTTAATTTTCTCTCTTTACTTTGGATTAAATATTACCTTTATCTACTTTTGCAGCACCATGTCATATGAGCCTTACAGATGCATGACCTGCCGAGAGATAATTTTGAACTCTGGATCACACACACACACACACCTTTTTGAACACACACGAATATGGAGGGCCTCCCGGGATGAGGGATTATCTAAATGTCAGGGCCACAAAACGAAGATTAAGACAAGATACACATTCACTCATACATGAATGTAAAGGAGATGAATTTTATATGGAAGATTATGATGGCCACATGAACTTAGGAGGCTATTTGAGCCTTTATCTTACATGTGAGCGAAAATATAAATGACCCAGTAAACTTATACGTAACGCGGATCGAACTAGACTACAGCGGTGGACGTTTTTTTTTTATTATGAATGTATTTTAATGAACATTTTAATTTAAATAAATTTTAACTGAATTAATATAATAATAAACAGGATATACTTGGTCATAATTAAAATGTATTACACATTATCAGTAAACCCAAATCACTAAACTAAAATATTAAATAGTCAACGCGTCTTGAAAATGATAGCCTCGCTGTCGAAACGCGTTGACTATTTAATATTTTACTTTGGTGATTTAGGTTTTATTGGTAATATGTAATAAAACTGTATTACTTACTTACTCACTGGCACTATCGAACCCGTAGGTTCATGGCCGCGCGGACTTAAGCTCTCCATACATCCCTATCCTGAGCTAATGCTTTCCAATCATTCCCTGTGTAATCTACTTCCCTCAAATTGAACCGAAAGTACCTTTTCGGTTCAGTTATTCATCTTTGTGCTCCTCCAGAACATTTATGAAGCCTGCCAATGTCCCTTGTTCCGTGTGGCTACCCCTTCCCTTTTACCCTTTCCTCCGCGCATCTTTATAGCGCACATCCCCTCTACTCGCGAACCTTTTATATGCTTGGTAATCTCAACGAACCTTATCATTCGATCGGCCTAGCAAGTGGCGTTATGTTGTGTAGAAGTGGGTTCAGTACCCGAATCCAGCTTAAGTGCACCATGCATCGGCAAAGTTAACATGGTGACTTATAAGATAAACAAGTGGATTGTGACCGAGGAATGGTCGGATTTGAGTTAGTCCAATCAAGCATGGAAAAAGTAATTCCAATGGAGTTTGGACATGTATGAGTGTGACAGTTTGTATGGTATGTTATCTATTCAGTTATACTTTGTTATTATCTATGTCTGATCGATTGATCGAAGATCAATCTTTTGTTATTCATTTATTACTTTGTTTTTACAATCAACACTTGTTTTTTCATTAAAAGCTTAACTTTTATATTACGCCCCTTGTTGTTATTTAAGAGTAATCATTGTTCTCTATCCTGTAACGAAGTTATTTCATTCTTCTATGCAATTTATAATCAGTATTTATATTTATATGCACGTTCAACTGGAAAAGAAAGATGAATTGTTAGCCGCCTTCTATGGGCCCGAGGCAGGCTGTTTTCTCATTAATAACTTCTTTAGATATCAGGAACACGTTACTAAGTACAGCATAGTCATAACCCAACGATACCGGAAGGTAGCAGTAGCAGTGAAGGTGGTTCATTCGCCACAAATAGTTAGGCACAGAGTGGAGGTAAGACACGCTACAAAATCATAGTTAATGTTGTTCTCCCACCTCATGCTTGGTCTACCAACTGGGCGTTTTCCTTCTGGCTTTCCTACAAGAAGTTTCCATGCACGTCTTTCATTCCCCATATGCGCAACATGTCCTGCCCATCGCAGTCTACGGGACTTAACTGTTCTTATTATATCTGGCTTCCTATAAAGATCATGTAGTTCATTGTTATGTAGTCTTCTCCATTCACCTGTCTGTTCATTTCTCTTTAGTCCAAAAATTTTCCTAAGAACTTTATTCTCAAATACTCGTAATCTCCTTTCCTCCCTTAAAGTAAGAGTCCATGTTTCGCACCCATATAACATAACTGGTAGAATAATAGTTTTATATATTATCAGCTTAACGTTTTTTGAAAGGAGTTGGGACATCAAAAGTCTCTGCAATGCATAATAGCATGCATATCCAGAATTGAGCCTATGTTTAATTTCTTTGTGCATCTCATTCCTATTTGTGATTATTGTTCCTAGGTATTTGAATTCAGCCACTTTCTCAAAATTTCCCTCATTTGCCATTAGCTGTTCATTTCCATTATATACTGAATTTCTACGTGTGACCATATATTTAGTTTTACTGATATTTACTTCCAGTCCTAATTTCTTAGTGTTACTCAATAGTGTGTGCGTGTTGGCCTTTAGTATCTCCTCGCTATCGGCCAGTAGTACTACATCATCAGCATAAACTAACAGCTTATTAATACCATTGTGTTGTAAACCTTCCTCATTCTCTAAAAAAATTAATGGAATGCTTTAGTACAAAATTAAATAGTAGTGTGCGGGTTAGATTACCACGTTGACTGCGACCATTTTTGGTGCCGGATCGTGTTTTGTTCCTGTTGCTTCTATTAGAGTAGATCTGATTACCTCCAAGGTTATTGATCACAAAATTACTTGCCTCGGGCCCATAGAAGGCAAGGGTTGATTCATCTTTCTTTCCAAGGCGTATTAACATAAATCAAATAATGATTCTCAAATCCACAGAGTGACTAAAAATGATTGTTTTTCCTATGATTATCAATCAGGAAAGCCAGACAGCAAAAATAAGGGAGCTGGAAATGATTTCCTAAGTGAGTGAGTTTCCGTATAGGTTTATACCAAACAGCTACGTGCACATAAATCAGACAGCACATGAATTATATAAAAGATGATATTTAATGCAAACAAGTTGTCTGAAGTAAAAACAAAATCAAGATAAACATTTGATCATTCAAAAAATATATAAAGTGAATAAATAAATGATAATACTTCTACAGGACAAAAAACCACATCGTACCACATACCACACTCATGCTAGAGCCCAAGCCAGGGGCGGCTTCTTCCCTGGTTTACAGGACCAACTAAAACTGCGCCGCTTCTCGGCTTCAGACGACCTTGTCCATATTAGAGTTCCAATCCCATCTCGGACTGGATCGATGATTCAAAGATTGAATGCTGAATCAATGATCTGCTTGAATGATAACGTTCTGCCTGTGCACCACGTATATGAAGGTTCCGAGGTAGAGGGGAGATGCGACGTAGACACAGCGCAGCAGGAGAGGTAAAGAGGGAGAGTGGGGGTAGATGCAAGGAGAAAGGAATATTGGCATAGTTCATGAATATCCCAGTCTAGGGAGGAGAACGACGCTGCAGTAATGAGCCGAAAAACGCATTTTCGGTTCAATATCTCCTCCTCGCGCCCTCCGGGAAAAGAAAAACAGTCCATAAACTTCTAAACAATGCAAGAAAGTCCCAGAAGTCTTATAGACTTAAGTCACTATAACGATGTTACAAAGATACTAGATAGCGAATCCCACGTTGGGAGGGGCACGGTAACACTATCAGATTCCGAGCGGTAAACTTCATCACAAATTTCATCGTCCCCAAAATTACTATCACCACACACCAGCTTCTTCGTCGACCATCCAGGCGCTGTAAATAAACTCAAATCTTGGCACAGCCGCCATAGTCGAACTCCGCGGTGTTCCAGGTGAAAAAACAGGGTGACGATACCATAACATGGATTGCTGGATCGCAATCCCGATCAACCGCTCTCTAGGAATCTGTAGTTGCAGAACCACCATTTCGGTCAGCTGGGCACTCGGGGTCGGCCGGATCCGCCAAGTGCTCGACTGCCAAACATTCCATGTTCCTCTCCTATGTCAATATGAAGGAAGGGTGAACTGAAATAACAAAACAGGCGGAGTCAGAAAACGGAACCTCAAACGTTTTTACATAAGATATAACATAGTACAAGTGTCCTTCAAAAAAAAAAAACATCCGTGGTTTTTAATCCACTATAGGACATACTTTTACTTGACTAACGTGCTGTTTCATGATGTGGCCATCGACGCTTTCTAATTTCTAGTTACACTTGCTTTTAGAACTTAGCCTGCGTCTTATAATACAAAACCTGGTCCACGTATACCGAAACTTACTCAGGAGTCTCCCATCCAAATAATATTCACAAACGAAATGGCTCATTCAGCCCACATACCGATGTCCAAAACACAAGCTTTCCTGATATCCAAAACAAGCAAACGAACTACGCCGAAAAATACTCTAGAATATAGATCACGTAATATCTTTACATTACCTTCGAAGTCAATACCTAGTAAGCTCAATTCTCGGACCAAATTGTTCTTAGATACAACATCAATCCAACTAGGCATGTTTACTAAACAAAATGAACGAAAGATGTAAACAACTATAAGAGAACGCAGTTCTTTATGCATAAATTACTCTGTGTTTACATGCAAGGAGAGATGAATCAATTTTATTTACGTTAAACAATTCAAATACGTAAATAAGTACGTTTCAATAACCTTTACGTAGATAATAAATCTCGAAAACAAATAGTTATCCACGATATAATACCTCTGAGAAATGTCGACATCAAAATGCTTTCTAATTCCAAAAATCATTTACGACCATACAGAGTATATATCCTTGTTCTGGCACTTGAATCCAGAACCCAAAACTTAAGTTCAAAGCTTTTCGAATCGACACCCACTTGAACCACTGCCAATAGAATACAGCATACTTTTCCAAACAGAAAGAGACAAAACCACACGCTATGCTACCATTTGTGCGGGTTAGATTACCACGCTGACTGCGACCATTTTTGGTGGCCGGATCGTGTTTTGTTCCTGTTGCTTCTATTAGAGTAGATCTGATTACCTCCAAGGTTATTGATCACAAAATTACTTGCCTCGGGCCCATAGAAGGCAAGGTTGATTCATCTTTCTTTCCAAGGCGTATTAACATAAATCAAATAATGATTCTCAAATCCACAGAGTGACCAAAAATGATTGTTTTTCCTATGATTATCAATCAGGAAAGCTAGACAGCAAAAATAAGGGAGCTGGAAATTATTTCCTAAGTGAGTGAGTTTCCGTATAGGTTTTATACCAAACAGCTACGTGCACATAAATCAGACAGCACATGAATTATATAAAAGATTATATTTAATGCAAACAAGTTGTCTGAAGTAAAAACAAAATCAAGATAAACATTTGATCATTCAAAAAATATATAAAGTGAATAAATAAATGATAATATTTCTACAGGACAAAAAACCACATCGTACCACATACCACACTCATGCTAGAGTCCAAGCCAGGGGCGGCTTCTTCCCTGGTCTACAGGACCAACTAAAACTGCGCCGCTTCTCGGCTTCAGACGACCTTGTCCATATTAGAGTTCCAATCCAATCTCGTACTGGATCGATGATTCAAAGATTGAATGCTGAATCAATGATCTGCTTGAATGATAACGTTCTGCCTGTGCACCACGTATATGAAGGTTCCGAGGTAGAGGGGAGATGCGCCGTAGACACAGCGCAGCAGGAGAGGTAAAGAGAGAGAGTGGGGGTAGATGCAAGGAGAAAGGAATATTGGCATAGTTCATGAATATCCCAGTCTGGGGAGGAGAACGACGCTGCAGTAATGAGCCGAAAAACGCACTTTCGGTTCAGTAGAGGATAGTGCATCTCCTTGCTTCAACCCATTCTGGATTTCAAAAGTGTCTGAAAACTGTTTGCCTACACGCACCCTACTCTTTGTGCCATTTAGACACATTCGTATAAGTCTAACTAACTTTTTAGGGATTCCGAACTACAGCAGGATACTATATAACTTCTCCCTCTTAATTGAATCATATGCTTTTTTGAAGTCTACATATAGTTGATGTACAGTACCATCATATTCCATTTCTTTTCTAAAATCTGTCTTATACTAAAAATCTGATCTGTTGTAGACCTGTTTCTTCTAAATGCACATTGATTATCTCCTAGAATGTCATCAATATAGGGAGTAAGTCTGCTTACTAATATATTTGTTAGAATTTTGTACGAAGTTGAAAGTAATGAGATGCCCCTGTAGTTGTTGCAATCAGTTTTATCTCCTTTCATATAAATTGGTACGATATTTGATTCCTTCCAACCATCTGGAAGAGCTTCTTTTTCCCAAATCATACTAAGTAACCAGCGTATCTTGTCCATCAATTTTTCTCCCCCTGATTTTATCAGTTCTGCTGGGATCTCATCTGAACCTGATGCTTTATACATCTTCAATTTTTCAATTGCCATTTCAACCTCTATTGCACTTGGCTCTGCGACTAGCATTTCTGCTGTCTGCAACTTATCCTCCTCAATGTCCTGTTCTGTATGTACATTTAATAGATGATTAAAGTAACTTTTCCATCTATTTAATAGACTCCTAGAATCTGCAATCATATCCCCATTTTCATTCCGAATTATGTTTGTTCTAGCCTGAAACCCTTTCTTCTCTATACTAAATTCCCTGATATAATTCTCCAATGTTCCTATTTTATGCATTCATTTCAAGATCATTAATCTTCTCTCTCAAATATTCCCTCTTTTTACTCTTTAGTAACTTAGTGGTTTCCTGTCTACCACTACCCAATTTCTCTAAATTTACCTCATTTGGCTCGTGTAATCATTTCATTTTTGCTAGTTTTCTTTTCTTTACAATGTCGGCACATTTCTCATCAAACCATTTCTTGTTTTGCCTCTTTTTTAAACAACCAATGCTTTCTGATGCTGACAATTTAATAGTATCTCTTATAGCCTCCCATTCTTTATTTATATGAGTTTCTACTTCGTTTGCCACATTGTCATCTGAAGATTCCAGTACTTCAAAACTATTAGCAATTTTGATTTGGTATTGTTGCCGCACTCCGGAAAATTTTACCCCAGATGAACCCATGTCCACATTTCTTGACAGTTGTATTTTTACGGTGAAAGAATCGTCACTCTTTCGCCCAAGGTACTTTTTTCGTCTGGTTTATCACCTTCGTCCAGTCCGGCATGGGTAACCCTATCGGCAGCAATGCTACCGCCGGCATAGCTCTCAGGATCATTTAAGCACGCAAGTCACTCTACCACGACAAGGTAAAGATACTGTATTAATGTTATTTTTTAAATATTTATTTTCATACTATTGATAGATCAAGATAAAGACTTACTTGTCTAATGAATAATGTATGGCTCACTAACAGATTCGACAAGAAACAATTTACTTCATTCCATCTACTTCATGTTATATTTAATGAACATTTTAAGAGTAGATTATACAGGGGATGATTGGAAAACATTGGCTCGGGATAGGGATGTATGAGAACTTATGTCCGCGCGGCCATGAATCTACGAGTTCAATAATGCCAGTGAGTTAATTTTAAGTTTCGATACATTCAGGCTATGAACTTTATTAATTATGTCGTTAATACAATTATATTATTATCATAATTAATATTCATATAAATTTTCAGATTGTATCACAGTCCTCTGCTCAATAATTGTTGCATGGGCACTTTCAATACTTCCTGTATCTTAATATATAGGGTAGCGTTTGGGGTCAAACTGGCCCTAGTGCCAAATTTATTGTTATTCCTTTCTTCTAACTTTGTGCTTACGATAACTCTAAGTATCGTATGTTTTACAGTTCCAAAGAATATAAAAATGCAATCTTTAAGCAATGAATTGGGCATTGGCATATTGGGATGCTCCGGTTGTAAAACATACTAAAGACGAACATAAACATCTTCCTCTTGTAAGCCCATGTTTTCCCTTAACAGAGACTTAGGCGCTCTCCCCCTTCAGGGTAGAATTTGAACCATACTAATTTAGTTACACTTGTTTTCGTATAGATGTAATTTTAAGTGGTCCGTGGTCAGCATTCCGCCTCATACTGACAACTAGAAAACCAAGGTAGTACTAGGACGGGAAAATTCGGTAAATTTTGCTTAGAGGCCTTTTCATTCAGACTTAAGGATTTTTTACGAGCCTGAAAATGTTCTGACTCGGGACCCATGGCTTAAAGTCACTCCTGGAAGACTTGCTCCTTGGATTTTTCCATCCTAAAAAAATCCATCGACCCCGGCCGGGTTTGAAACCGCGACCCTCGGGACCAGAGGCAAGGAGCATAACCACTAGTCCACCGCGGCCAATTAAACATACAATCTAAAAAAATGCTTCTTCTGTTAGTTTAGTACCGAAAGTCTGAAATGTGTTTTAAAATAATTTGTACTGCTAACTTTTTCGTTAAATGTTATAGCGTTTTGTAATTAGCTGAGTGCTAACTGGTTGGTTACATGTTTTATAGCTTTCTTGGAGTTAAGCAGTTATTTATACTGCAAAAGGTAAAATGTAGATTATAAAAAATAAGTGAAGTCACTGAAGAGTCCATGCTTCAATTCCATTTAATATAACTGATAGAATAATATAATTATATATTTTCAGTTTAGCGTTTTTTGAAAGGAGTTGGGACGACAAGAGCCCCTGTAATGATTAATAGCATCCATTTCCAGAATTGTAGTAGGAAAAATTAACTAGCCATCGCCTCTACTCGAGAGGACTTCTATTGCAGCAATCTAATTTCCTCCGACGAATAAATCATCTAGAGTTGGATCGACGGTCATGTCCGTGAATATCACATAGACGCCTACCGATATAATGTTCGGTATGTGTACCCGGTTGCGAGGCCGGTCATGTTGGGGGTGCAGTAGTTCAACATGACACATTATCTCCATATTTTCGTGAACTTATTACTTCCTTCCGCTCGGGAGTGTTATCCTGAAGGAACACTTGTGTTTCAACAGGTGAAGGAACTAGTCCACCAAGTTCTTCGGGTTAAAAGATCGTTTCGGAGGAGGCGACATATCCAAATCTTGGACCATCCTCGATGTCACCAGATGGAATGCATGTGGACGATAGTAAAAGCAACTTAACGCTGCAAATGGGCAGGACCATATTCTAGACAGGGCGAACTGTGGTATACAAGTTGTCGATACATGGAAAGAGGTGACACTGAATCAAGAATCTTCCAGAATCTCGTGGGTTCCATGCCGCGGCGAACGCGTGTTGTGACATACGCAGGCGGTATGTGTACAACCTATTAATTCCAATCTTTAATTTTATTTTCGTTATTTTTTTGTTAAATCTCCAAATATGTTTATTTTATACTAGGTAATATCCGGCGTGCGCTAGTACGCCTACATAAATGATAACTTGTTTTTGCGTTGAAAAAGTAATTATAAATTTATATCATTATTTTTAGACACCCCATGCTGATTACCCGGCGTTCCCAAGAATCTAATTATCGCGATCTTCATGGCATAAATTAGCTGAAAGACGAAAATTGTGTTTATATGTTCAGTTGAATAAGCAAAAGGAAAATAATTATAAATTTGCTCTCTTCGTTATTGCAGCTAAACAACCAATAAACTAACTAATTGTATTTCCAAACTAAGTTTCACACAATCCAAATAGAAAATAACATTTCATCTTCCAAAATTTAATGTTCAAGTAATCAGTATAAGTAAAGCCATATCGTAATTATTTTTAGATACTCCGTGATGATTACCTGGCGTTGCCCGGGAATCTACGTATCCCGATGTACTTGGCATAATTCAGGTGAAAGACAAAATTCGTTATTTTGAGTTATCCGCAAAAGAATACCTGCCGTGCGCTGCTATGCCTACCCGGGAATCTACTTATCCCAATCTTCATAGCATCAATGAAATACAAAAATGGTTTTGTGAGTTATTCGTGAAAGACTTTTTTCTAGAGTTTTTTTTTTAGATATTAAATTCTGTGCACATTAATTTGGTGTATTTGTTATAGTTTAGGCAGCGTAAGCCATTTAAGCGCACAAAAAGCTATTTTTTTCACGTTTTTCACTACAAAGAGTGATTTTTAAGGGTGGAGAGCTTGAGCATTAAAACTCTCTTATAGCCTATAACCCCGCCGAGAAAATCCTAAACATTTTGCAAAAAGCCCGATCACTAACGGATCAACGGTATGGCAGCGTACGCATGCCCGGGAATCTATTTATCCCGCTCTTCTTGGCATCAATGAAAGACGAAAGTGGCTATTGTGAGTTATCCGTAATAGATAAACATATGCTGTTGCGAACTTTTTTGTAGAGTTTTTTTAGATATTTAGTTCGGTGTACATTAATTTTATGTATTTGTTATGGTTTAGACAGCGTAAGCCATTTAAGTGTAAAAAGGAACTTTTTTCACGTTTTCATTACAAATGGTGATCTTTAAGGGTGTAGCAGTTGAGTATCACAACACTCTTATAGCCTAGATTCATCCCGGGAATATCCTGAACACTTTGCAAAAAGCCCATCACAATCAGATGAACGGTATAAAATACGAACAAACACGCAAGCATTCATTTTTATATATTACAAGAATGGCTACGTCCAGCCTCATAAAAACCCTCAGATGTTGAGCAATAAACAATTCCACTTAACCAACAATGTTTTAACTTTAAAGGGGAAAAAATAGGAAAGAAACAAATCGACCTCGGATAACACTCTGGACTTCGTGTATAAGAAGCAAACACTCTTAACACTGAGCTAAATATTGCGCTGTCATAGCGTCCTTAAATGGATGTATTTCACTGAAGAACAACAGCTTAAACTTTGCGGTCTTGTATCATATATAATATAATTCGTACTCTTGTTAATCGCGAGATAAAACTTCTCTTTAAAGTAACGATCAAGAATCCGCTCACTCTTTTTGAGCGGAAGTATACAATAATATGCTATATATTATAATAAAAAAACTCATCACACTACAGGCCTCAGGAGGCCTTTGGAGTAGTAGGAGGTTAAGGCTCCCCACATTTTCTGGACAATCGGCACTTGATGTCAGCCCTGCGTGACGGCCGCCTTTACCCCATAATAAGGGTCTGGTACTCATTCCCGTTAGAGGTTGAGTCGACCCCAGGGCCATAGTGGCGTCAAAAGGTTTGGGTCAGTTTAAAAATCCTGACTCCGCCGGGACTCGTACCCTCGACCTTCTGGCTTGTAGTGCAGGCCTTAACCACTAAGCTGCGATGCGCCCCATATGTTATAATACAAAACTAAAATAACCAGTAGTAATTATAGTAAGAAATATACGTGGGACTAGTTAAGTGCAGTAATTACGTACAGTGAACACGTCGCACAGTAGCAGTTCCATTTTTAAATGTGAAGCATCACTTTTTAGCACGGAGAAAGTAGAACCGCTTCAAACTTACTATGAAGAAAACAGAACAAAAATTAATATTCTATAGCTTTCTTTATTCGTGACCATCATATATATATCTTCATCCGGCCAATTACCCTACTACAGTGAATAATCTAAAACCATTTAATCAAAAATTAAAATCATTATGTAATTAATTTCATTTTTTAAAGAATATATCCGATTTCTCTTAAAACAGGTTTTGAAATAATTCAGCACAAATGCTCATTGTTTTTGTAATGAGATATTACTGCTCAAAGGTATCGTAATGCATTTATGGTCTTACATACTTCAGTTAACACACTTCAGAGTATTGTATTAACTTTAGTATTAGGTTTGGATAACACTTTTTTTTTCATTTTTTATTGCAAACTATTTATCATCTAATGTCTCATCGCGTCTATAATAATGTGTTACACGAAATATGCTGTGTGTTTTATGTCTTTTCTTATGTTTGTCTGTTTATAGAACCTCACTTGCTACATTTTATTGGTATCATAATGATATGTGACCTGGCAATGAAATTCAAGCCATAAATTTACCTTTATGATTGAAATTATATATATAACTTATGGGTTAGGCTAGTCAGTCCCGGGATTTGGACCTGTGATTTCCCGTCTAACCTAACTCCTTGGCTTGTATATTTTAATTGATTACGAATTAGGATTGTGTGTATATATATATATATATATATATATATATATATAACATTATCCTGTGCAAAATTAGAGAAAACCATTCTCGGGTGGGTGGGTAAAGAGATATATCTCTATCTCGGGTGGGTGTGTAAATAGAGATATATACATCTCTGGTGCGTAAAGAGAGATATGTCCAAAATTGTGATGGAGATAACTTTCTTTACACATCCACCCGAACATTATCTGTATCAAATATAATTCAACACTTATAGTTCAGTTTAATTCATCTTCAGCGAGTTTTTATCATTCAAATTAATAGAAGTTAATAGAATGAAATGAAGAAGGCATGTCGCTAATTTAAAGAAATGGTATAATAATATTTTTCTTTGCCACATATTCCACCGTAATAATTTCCTTAAGACAATTTTTGAAGGCAAAATTAAAAAAAAAAAGAAAAGAAAAAAACAAAAGTGGAATACCGAGGAAGACTTATTTGGTAGATGTAATTGGAAGTCAGGACTATAAAAAAAGGATAGTTGAAAGAAGAAAAGAGTGGTAGCATTGACAGGGAATTGCCTTTGGAAGGTCATAATAGTAGCTATAAGTATCAAATTCCAAATTCCAAAATGTAACAAATTTATTTTTGATAATATCCCCACCTGCGTTTTTGTGGCTGAGCTGTTTTATTAAAAGTGGAGAATGACTGATGATATTCTGATGCACAAAACAAAAACATTTTCAGTTTTGGTCAACAAGCCGTCTAGTTTGAAAAACATTCCAAAGTAGTATGCCTCTCGGTAACAAGTTACACGCCTAAGTTGATAGCCCGACTATGTAAAAATATCAATATTATTTTTTTTCACAGTGCATAAGCCATAGTCTATATATTTCAAATATACAATTTTGATTTGTACACTGAGTTAAGAAAAAATGGAATATAATGACTGATAAATTAGCCAAATGATATACAATAAAATAATATTCAGATATTTGACAATTAATAGTTTAATTGTGAAACATATAAAGATATTCGAAACGTAAAATTCTCAGTTCCTGACAAAGTTTTGATGTATCATTTGTAAATGACAGGAATGCATAAATATGGTTCTGTAAATGTATAATTCTTTTGATACTCTCTAGCATTTTTTTAACGCAATGCGATGATGAACTGTTGATTGAAACATGACAGAGGAACACTCCTTCTAAGGCAATGAACATAGAAATTAATACGGAAACCAGAAACTAATTTAAATTTCCCCAAAATAAAACTTTCTTTATATCAACTTTAGTCACGTTATACTATCTAACGGAACATTCAAAGTGATTCAAAACATAGCGCATAAATTTAAGTATCTTATAGAGGGGTCGAAAACCAGCTACTTTAGAATAGGAACTTATGGCCTACGAAGTAACACTGAGTAAGTGCAAGGTTGAGAATGTCAAAAGCTACATAAGCACACACTAAGTTAAGCAAAGATAATGTCTCATCAACAATTTTGTTTTGTAAGCAAGAAATTATCAAGCAAGAGGAAGACGTGGTGTTGGAAGACCTAGAAGACGTTGTTGGGCTGATGCATTGTGAAGTCGGAACGGGCAATTGCCTAATTCCTGGAGTGATGATGATGATGATATGATGATGAAAAAGTTTTCAAATTGGTGGCAACCAAATTTAATAAAGGGACAACATACTCTTAGATCTCAACCATGTTGTTTTATTTTTTATATCTATCAAAAGCCTAGTGTATGTGACACTTGTTGTTGGACTATATCATCACTAATTGGACGAACATTTGGAAATGAGAGCAATTGGTGCTTGCACTAAAGAGCTTTTCTTTCCTACTGTAAACTACAGCTAAACATAAAACATTTAATTCCAAATATAATCTTAACACAATTTATGACTGACCATGGAAAATTGGGAAGTTACTCGTATTTTAGGAGACCGATCCGCCCTCGTATTTTAGGAGATTTAATATTAACCCAGACAGTGATCATAATTGTAAATGTCAAGAATCAATACAATCTGTAAACATATTTTATTTGCTTGTCCTATATTCTAAAGACAACGATTCTGGTTAAACTTACTTTTAAATGGTGATGAGGCTTCTGCCTCAATGTGTGAAGTGATTTTTAGGAACCAAAATTATTATAAACATTTTATGAAATTAATAACACACATTCATAACAATAAGTAGTATTTTCTAAGGCACTTATAAACATCATTCAAAACCATAAGATAATATTTCTGTTTTACAAAGTATAATATAATATTGTTATAATAAGCTACAACCCTAACATGTCTTTGTGGTGAAATAGGGTTCCAAAATATTTGGAGATTCAATAATAATAATAATAATAATAATAATAATAATAATAATAATAATAATAATAATAATAATAACAATAATAAAATAATAATAAATATTTTTTTAAATTAAGTATATCTTCTGTTAAAATTGCTTGTTATTCTACCGATGTAAAACTTATCGCAATTTTGTACTTTAGTTTATAAACGTCTTTATTTTCGTATTTATTTGTTACTTCAATTTTGTTTGATACGATGTTGTTGAGTTTGTTATTAGTTTTAAAGGCGATTTTTATGTTTTTGTCTTGTTTTTTCATAGAATTAGCTAATTTAACCGTTTCAAAATTGGAAGAGATATTCTGTGCCAAAAAAACAATACGAAGGCCTGATTCTCACAAGGTCTCCTTGCTGAACGTAGCTATGCTCATCATTGCGTTTGACGAGTGAAACTGAACCAAGTCACCAGGTAGCGTTACCTGTCCACCCTCCTGGTGCATATCGGAGCGCACTGTCTCACGGAGCTCGTGTTTTACATCGCTGACCTAAGCCATCATTTTAGAGCTAACTTAATCTGTGAATTCTCCTGACTTAACACATCCTACGATGTAAAATAATAATAATAATAATAATAATAATAATAATAATAATAATAATAATAATAGATTCCATTCCATTAACTCAGTTTAACCTCTCGATTTATAGGATTCACACGCTACCCGGGCTTTAGAGTGACACCAATTGTCGGGAGAGATCATAAATAGGCCTACTTAATTTTTTTGATCACACGAGGACAATGAAGGCCTCCCCGAATGAGTGATCAACTCATTGTCAGGGTCTCCTCGGAATAATAATAATAATAATAATAATAATAATAATAATAATAATAATAATAATAATAATAATAATAATAATAATAATAAATATTCGTTTTCACTTCGATAAGGTTATAAGGTTTCTTTCCCACTCAACCAGCACAAACATACAACACAAAAATTACCCGAAAAACATAAATATACAGGATCATACAATTTAACATATGTAAGATTAAGACGAGTTATAAAATGTATAAATATCGCAGACTGGATTCGGAATTTCTATTAAGCAGCACTTCTGGATTTGTAGAGGAAAATTATATGAAGAGATGCTGAACTCATTTCCACAAATCCACCGTTTCGGTGCTATAATAGTGACAAGAATAAAGATTTCAAGTCTCATACTTTATAGTTGACACATATCGACAAAATGGGATATGTGAAGTTACCTGATGTCGTGTATTTTACGTTTATAATCTAAACAAAGGTTCCTTATTAAAATGTTGTTGAATAAGTATACTCTACAACCATTCGAAATGTGCAGCACGAATTATGAATCCCTCTGTGTTACTCTAACCGTAATAAGCTGTTTCCTTCAGCAGTTCTATTATTCTAGAACAATTTCATCTTACAATACTTTGAAGGTGATAATGCCCTATTATTAATAATTATTCATCTCCGAACATAGGTTTATAAATCTTCTACGTCTTTTCTACTTAAGAGAAATCTAACCTTATAATTTTGCAGTACACTTTTGAAACGCCCTGTAGAATTGGACCCGGAATGGATACAAGACTTTATAAATGTCAATGACGCTTACAAATGAGTGAAATCACCTGTACCCTGTGTCACCCGCATGATTCAGCAGACAAAGACATACGAGTGTTGTAAGGCGCATGGATCCTGCTATATCTTTATTAATTACACACATATGTTTGTGTCGTTTTGCCGTTTGCATGAATAATTACTGGAGAGAGCGCTAGTGAATGTCATTAAATGTTTCGCTAATTATCTGCACATATTCTATACATACGCCTTCTAATTCTTCCGACTATATGTTGCGACTTAATTATATAGAGCAAATTCAAATAGACTGCAGTATCTACAGATCGGGAGATCCGCCAGAATATCTATCTATTGTATGCGGCTCAAAGTTCAACGTTCCTGCCAGCAACAGACAATCCGCCAAATACATATTGTAAGTTGTCATGGACCTGGATACAAGTCCTATAAAAGGGTCGGTCCCTTGGATTAATAGTTATGTGTTTACCATGCTCACTTCGGATTCCGATGTTCGAAGGGTCAACTGGGGTCAGACGACTTTTAATGACGTGAAATTTCTGAATATGGGTTCCTTTGTAACTAAGATTTACTGCACGTGAAAGAACTTGAAGCCTGAAATAATACGCCTCTGAGCAAATCATGTTCTGGGATTCACATCCAGGTTTGAATTGCGACGCTAAAGGTCTTAGTTGTTAAAGAACTCGTTAAACAAAATATTATCTACCAACTACCTCCTGCAAAACGACTGAGGGTAAAACTAATGAATAGGGCAAGGCAATTAATGATTTTGCATCTTTTTCTTATGAAGGTTGTAGCATTGCTTGAATATATGAGCATGTACGGCATTAAAAAACGGATTAAGTAAAAGCAGTTTGTTAGGGCATTTTTTTGCATTTTCTTAACTTTTTTAGGGATAGGTTATTTTTTGGCAATTGTTAGGTCATTTTGAGCATTTTTTACACTATTTCGGAAGGATGTGACATTATCTGTATTTGATTTAATATTTTTATTACAATTCAGTATTTTTCCTTATCAATACAATTTCTTGGAATTAAGTAGTTGTTTTGCTAACTACTATCCCTATTTTTCAAGGTATGGTGCATAATGATCTTGCCCACTTCTAGGAATTTTATTCAATTTCTTAGAGCTTATGCTAGCTTCTACCCTTATTCTGATTGTTAACTGCAATTCAAAATTACTGTAAAAATGCACTGTGTAATTGAAATGGATTTTCTGCAATAAAAGGTACTGTAATATGTATTTTTTAAATACTTTTCTTTTAATATTTTGATGTTAAGTTAAATTTTATGTAATTCAGTAATCAAGTGAGTACTTAATCTAATAAGTAGTATTTTTATTGGTAATTCTTAATTTTTATATCTCATTTTTTAATTTATTGGTCATTTTTTTGCATTTTTAGGTCATAAATGCATTTTTTTATATTGCATTTTTTCCCCAATTTATAGGTCATTAAATGCCTTGCCCTACTAATCAAATATAAAAAAATCGAGAATCTACATCCGTAGTCTAAGATTGAAGTGTGTGTTCCTAATGGTAAATGATATTCTGTCTGCAAAATTGGAAAATTTCTAATCTTAGTACAAGGAGGAGTGGTGGAATACATTTCTATGTAGCGTGTGGTGCGATAAAGACTCTTATGACTTTCATCTTTGTCGAGTTCTCAAGTAATAAAATCTTCCACTTATCAAGATTCTGTAAGTATTTCAATTCATTGAAATTCTAATAGATAGATTGGTTTTGGTTCATATTTTGCTTAATGACGCTTTTTAACAGTTAATGTCATTAGGGCCATAATTCATATCTGAGCATGAAAGGGCAGGCAAATTTCGTTCAGAGTCCTCTTTCTTCAGTCTTTAAGTTCTTGTACATGTCAAATCTACGACACGAGACCTCAACATTACTTCCATTCCGAAGAAATCCAAGCTCTGAATGTTTACGCCCTCAAAAAATCCAATTAATGGATTCAATACCGTATACTGAGTAGGCTCTATTTTCCGTAGCGGATACTCTGTAGGGTGAAGACTTTAAGTCTAGTATACATATTTATGTTTATCAAATATAGTAGCGTAATTGCTGACATAAGTTTACTTCGCACAACACATACCATGTAATAGTAATATATAAAAAATTCATGGCGCGATAGGCCTAGAAGACCTTTGGCCTGTCAGTCGGCTGCTGGCCTCGCATCTAAATGTATTAATTACATAGGTAGACGATCATATGGCCAATATATGAGCAGCATTTGGTCAGCAAGTCCGCTACCTCCGGTATAGCTGTTTTTTAACATAGACCCGCTACTTAATCCGGTTTTCCAAATTCCTCACGATGCTGAGTGGGCAAAATCCCGTGACAAAATTTCTTTCCTCATGGGGATTATTATCAGTGCTATCTCCTAGCTCTGCACCAAGGAATTATGCCTAAACCCGCTCAGCTATGGCGCGATACACGCCTAAATATACATCCTGAAATAACAGTAAGAAACGTGTTCTTCAGGAACTGCACCTCAACGACATCAACGCCATCTGGCAGCTTAACCCTTGCAATGTATCCTATAGGAGGCACCAATTGGTTTAATTTGTTTGACTTTTTAATAAAACAAATGAGTATAAAATACTAAATTGTGTGTTGAATTACACGATATACCTGACAATAACAGTTATATATTATATCGTTTTCACTGCGGTTCGCCACATTTAAGTAGCTGACACGAGAAATTAGTGTTTTGCCAATTTAAGGAACAATAGTAGGTTGGTACTGGAAATTTTATTTAACATCGCTCAGTAAAACTCAGGTCATTGGCGTCGCAAGTCAATGGATCTAGTTGGCCCAGATTCATATTATTTCAAAAAATATTTGATGTACCACAAATATACGACAAGAGATCCGCGAATTTGTTTCCTTCCAAAGGAAAGAAACACCCTTAAAGAAGCTGCAAACTTCAGAACCAAAGTGGAACATGTAACCAATAACCCATCGTGACCGGAGATGGGTTGGAATTGGATACACACACTTTGATCTATTCAACCTTTCAACCTTACATTTTTATTCTTATTATTAGTTTAACTTATCTTTTTAAATACTTTATCGAGTCCTATGCCTTACAGTCGTGAGAGAATTTTAAAATTTTGAATCACATACACACTTCTTTTAATCACATGAGGAGTGGAGGCCCCGAATCAGAGATATTCTCAATGGCATGCCACCCTCGAGGCAATATGAACATTTAAGAAAAAAACGCTCCATTTATTACAACATTAAAGGCAAAAATCATAGGTAATTATGATGGCCAGATCTTCGGTGTCTGTATGTTTTACAGGTAAGGCAAAACTCCGAGAGAGAACACACAGGAAATTTGCCCTGATTGGAGATCGAACTCGGGCCCACTGCGTACGAGTCAACGACGTTACCCAGAGGTCACAGCGATAGACCTTCTAATATAAATACAAAATAATATGATCTTTGAAAATTTTATATAAATTGCTTTGTTGTTTACTTGATGAAAATCCACGATGTAATTAAGGTAATAAATAAATAAATAAATAAAAGTATCAAAGTTTTATATGGTTTGCAAACATACAAATTTTGTTAACCAGTCGTTATAGTTGTTTCTCTACTATTCCTCTGATGAAGGTACACGTGTACTGAAACAGCTGTAACGATGATTTAATAAAATAAGTAAGAATGTAAATCATATAAAACTTTAACAGCTTTATTTATATCCTCAATTGTACGAATTTAGATGTTACTTATACATTCAGTACACCACGATATGTGACCTAAATATTAGCAGCACGAGTAGAGAGTTTTTTTATTTTTATTCCGTGATGCAAAATATGCAATGAGCATAGATGGTCAATTGTCATTTCTGTTGCAAATGGGACGAGACGATTGTTTGTGCAGTTAGTGAAGTGACAAACATCAAGAAAATGGAGGACATGCAAATATGTCTACTCAACATACAAATGTACAATAAATTGTAAGGCTATAAATCAATTTTATTATGAGTACTGTTTTTTTTTACAAATAAAGAACGATTTATATTTGAATTCTGAACAACGAATATAAATTTGTAACTTGTTAGTAGAACACGAATATAAATGGAATTATGCAAATTACTCAAGTGTACAAACATTTGTATTTTTTGAAGGCATAAGTTACTTTTATAATATTTGCTTATGGCTCTAAAAATATTGTTAGGGATATCAGCGAAAGAAGGACAGCTTGACTAGAAATTTTCTTACAACCCTTGGTCAATCCTGGTCTCCAATTAAATTACCACAGTCCGCTCAATCAACAATCTTTCCTCCCACGTTTATTCATTTATTTTTATACTAATATTTGTAACTTTTATTTGCTATAAACTATTATTTCGTTGCGTACTTTTTTTTTCTTTCTTGCTTCGTTTCTTCACTTCCCCCTTCTTTTTTTATGTTTGTTAAGTATTTTCTCATTCACACATACAAACACAAGGACATGAAACATACCTAGA
The DNA here is from genome assembly GCA_030220185.1 of Diploptera punctata. NCBI lineage: Eukaryota > Metazoa > Arthropoda > Insecta > Blattodea > Blaberidae > Diploptera > Diploptera punctata. Next base: position 477,488 of record JASPKZ010006440.1, on the reverse strand, counting down.
TCTAATCTAATCTAAAATCTCATATTTACACCGCCAGGAAAAAGAGCAAAACTAGATTTTCGATACCTACGTAAATTTTCTTGACGTTTGAGTGTTAAATTTGTCATTCACGTTTTCATCATATTTCTCCAATAAATAATCCTAGATTCTGCCTTTCTCCAATGCTCCAAATATTTCCTTGGAATCGTTTATATATTTTATCCAAGGTGTCATTGTCTTCCAGTTCATCTATCCTGAAGTAGTTTCGGTCTTTTGTCCGCTGTATTTATTGTACATTTCAATTCCAACGCAGGCTTCTTCCATCAATTTTATCGTACCTATAACTTCCTCCCCTCTCATTTATTCACCTATATCTTCCCTTTCTGTTATTTCTTGCACATTGTATCATATATCCTCAAATGATCCACCACGCCTTCTGTTAATGTGAAAATTATGTTTTCTATAAAATAGTTTAAAATAATTATTATTACGATTTATAACGAAATATATTGTATAAAATATTTTTTTTAATTAGTCAACCGCTGTGGTCTCGAGGTAGCATGCTGCCTTTACAAGTAGAGGGCCCTGATCTGATCCTCGGTCGGGACAAGCTTCCTAGATGAAGCTTCCTTTCGAGGTTTTTCCTCGCCTATAAGACAAATGTCAGAAAAACCTTAAGGCCCAAAAGGTCCCCTGATCATCAATACCACATTGGTCTCATTAGATTAAATTTAGATTAAGGCCTCTCCTGGCGCATCATTACCATCATCACCTTTCCTATCATCATCGGGGCAGCGTAACCTCGCCTTCGAGGTGCCCCAACCTCAGATGTGGGTTAAAAGTAAACTATTCCAGGAGAGAATACCATAATTGTCGAAATGACAAATAATGATAGTAATAATAATAATAATAATAATAATAATAATAATAATAATAATAATAATAATTGTCATATTAACATTATTATTATTATTATTATTATTATTATTATTATTATTATTATATAAGATATGAATATTAAAACCTCAATTGTTGAAACATAAACAATTAATTGAAATGGTGTGGTCATATAAAAAGAAAAATGAGAAGAGATATTTCCAAAAAAAATAGTATAATAGGTGCCACCTGACAGAAGAAGAATAAGAGAACGATAAAATATAACATGGATTGATGGTGTTTTGAACAGCATGAGGGGAAAAGAATTGCACAATAGAGATTGGAATGACAGACATATGGACGAGTGTGATAGTAAACAGGGTATTCAGAAATGTTGATTATATAACGTTTTGAACGGGAATCTTTGTCCGGGAACGTACCGTTTGCGAACTGCAGGTACAACAATTTCGCATTAAGCAATACAATATCCTGCGTCTTCCGGGATAATTTAATTATATATGAATCAATTACATTTACGTAACCTAACATTCACTGATTTCATGACAATTTTCAATGTCAAGTGGAAAAAAAAACTTCACTTTGTAAAAATAACTTTATACGCATAATAACCAAACTTTTCTACTATACGTTACATTGTGATTAGTACTTATCTCCTACAACAGCGGTTTGATGTAGCGACCACCATGGTCGTTGCACACATTGTACTTGTAAATCATGTTCAGATACATTCGCCGCATCTTATTCTTACATTGCCAAAGTGAAGTTTTTTTATTAATCCCTGGACATTGCACATTGTCACGAAACCAGTGAATAATTAATTGAGTAATAAATAATTGATAGTGGTTTATCCCCGGAAGCCAAGTGAGATTTAAGCGCTTAAAGTGTGTGTTGTATGTGCAGCACGGAAACACCCGTACAAAGGTTCCTATTCAAAACTTTATACGCTCAATCCCTCTAGAAGTTTATAATCGGAATTTCCTGTCAGTCTGTATTAATTAAAAATGTTGTCTAATCTGCAAGTAAATAAATATATTATTATTATTATTATTATTATTATTATTATTATTATATATTGAATTTCCAAGATTTGGAGCCCTATTTTACATATATGTATTAGGGCTGTAGTTAAAATATAGAAGAAAATTGAAGATATACATTGTTACAAAATTGAAATAAACCAAGAACAACAAATGAACTAAACAACTAATATAATTAAAACTTATAAAGAAAGTAGTAATAAATATGAACTACGATATGGTGAAAATAGTAAATATAAATGTTTTAAATTATCTGTAACAATATTTACTTTTTAAAGTATCAATTATTGGATTACGCAACACTTGATTGCATTCAATTAAATGAGCGTCCAGAATGTATCACTTATATTCATGATGTGAGCAAAAGTCTGTTCATCATTACCACAGGAGCAGATATATCTGATTATAATATTATTAATATTAATTACTGCATTATTATTAATTATTATTATTATTATTATTATTACTTCCTTCTAATTTAATACCATTCATAAAAACCTTTCATAGAGTAGGGAGATGAAACTTTTTAGTTGTACAATGCTCGATGAAATAATTATGTATCTGTTTATAAAGTATGATAGTCATAGTATTTATTTGCAGGTGATTCAAATTACGAGTATCTGTTACACACTTATGAATTTATTGTTGAGGATGGTGACATTCTTTCTAACGACACAAAGCGTACCAGAGTTTTAATTACATTACATTCAAAGATCTTGAGTTACAATTCGTAAACTGATATTTTTGCCTCCAAGAAGTGAGTGATCAGACTTTGAACTTCTGACCTAGAATACGAACTGGAACAGATTAACACCATCACCAAAAATAATAACAACATTACCTTCTACCATCACTATCAATAAAATAAGCACTAGCTCTGTTTCAACTGTGTATCAGATTTTGCCTTCTAAAACGTTTCTGTATCGATTACTTTATTTATTTCAAACACAAAATTGTATTAGTGACGGTTCATTTAATATTTTGCATAAATACATTAGGTAATGTTTTTGTTTATTAATTCTGAAATACAAAAAAAACACCCATTCTACTAAATAATATTAATATACTAGGGCTGGAAGCAAATAATATATGGCCACACATAATAATATATTACGATGCGAGGTTGGGAAGTGGTTTTTACAGAAGCGAGAAAATGTTTAAAATCCGAACGATAGCGAGGTTTTTAATTTCCGAGATTCTGTAAAACCCTTCACAAACGGCGTTGTACATTACTTTTGCGCGATGGTGTTTTTAAAATCATAAATAATAATAAAATAATATATTTGTTGGAAATATTTGGGTTCATTATAAACAATTGACTAACGTTAACAGTGTGGGCAATGCTTATTAATTCAAACTACAGCAGGCCGTGACACAAGTTAGTGATAAAATGGCGGCAAGTACGTATTTATTGTTTTATATTGTTTCAAATAAAGTTCAGTTCATTAAAAATGCAGTGATTTGTTTCGTATAATGTATATTAACACTACCTTCTGGATACTTTTTGTATATACATTGTACGTAGTATACATAGAGGGCAGTGGTTTTACTTCCCATGCGTGGTTTATAATATTTAATATTACAGTATAGTTATTTAGGTTAAAGTATAGTTATTTAGGTTGGTAACCCCGAAATGTAGGAAGTAGAACTTTCAATTATGGTACCCATTGCGACAAAACGCACTATCGCGCAAAAAAATACGTTATTATATGGATATGGTCACTTAATAACAAATGAGCGAAAATTTTGAAGAAGTGGCACGATGAAAAATACAAGGGAAAAATTACAAACAGGAATGCGGTGCATAAAGGGATAAAACATAGGCTCAATTCTCAAAATGCTTGCATTACACGGAATCTTGTCAGCTCAACTCTTCTGAAAAATAGTTAAATCTGAAAATACCGGTATATAAAACTGTTATTCTTCCAGTTATATGGCTGCGAAACATGGACTCTTATTTTAAGGAAGGAGAAAATAATACGATATTTGAGAATAAAGTTCTTAGGAAAATTTGTGTACCAAAGAGAGACGAACAGACAGATGACTGGAGAAGACAGTAAGCTACCTGATCCATATGGGCAACCAGATGAAATAAAAACAGTTAAGTCTCGTAGACTGTGAGATTAGTTTTCGCACTAATGGTGCTGAAACAGGAGAATGGAAACTTATTGAAAGAAAATCAGAAGAAAAGCGCCCATTCGGTAGTCCAAGATTTAGCTGAGAGTATAACATGATTTGAGAAAGTTTAAAGTTTAATTACAGATGGAATGAATGTAAAACATTAGTTTAGGATAGATATAAACCTATAGATAACTTATGTTCGCGCGTCCTTGAACCTTCGGAATTGATACTACCAATGAGCTAGTTATATATTTATTATGACAGTTTAGCAGGTGATATTATTTTAAAACTGTGGTTACAGGGAATAAGTATAGGCTAACATCGGTAGGCCTACTTTTCAGGAAAACAATATTTACCCGACAACATGCACTAATCGTACAAAATATCAAGAAACAAACATCCTTATAACTCAGAAAGTATTAATTATATTGGGTTATCAAGTTCTTCACAGTATGCAGAAAGCTTGGAAGAAGATCGTAATACGCTTAATTCATTTTGGCCAATTTTCCTGTTGCCACAGAAATAATACAGATATTTTAGAATAATAATAAAAATATAAAATACTCAAGTAGCCTAAATATTGATGTTAAATGAAAACACAAGAATAAATTAAACTTTCACACCAGTGTGAATGATTTTATTATATTTGAAGAAAATGCTCCAATTCTACAAAAATAAAATAAATCTGTAATTTTCGGAAGTTTTTTTTTTTTATTTTGACCTATGCATGAATAATCTCGAATATAATAAATTAGACACTGTGAATCATGTGACATTTTTAGGAATTTAATTGTAAATAGTTCACAACTCAGAGTAATGCCGTAGCCTCATACGTAGCGGGTCAGGATTCGATCCCTGGTTGGTAAAAGTTTTCTAAATTATTTTTTTTTAGTTTTTTTCTCATATGCAATGAAAATGCCAGGAAACTTTAAGGCACAAATAGTTTCCGTATATCATATTTTTCTCCAAGCGCGACAGACTACCAACAGGCTGCTGGTCTCACAATCATATGTGTTAATCTCAGAGGTTAGCGATCATCTAGCCAGTGTAGGTGTGACATGTGGTCACCATGTCGAGTCCCCCAACCCTTCGCAACCTGGAGTCGCTACTTATTGTAGCTACACAAAAGCCTCACAATGCTGTGTGGGCACCGATACAATACTGGCCGAAATTCCATTTCCCCATGGGGACTCGAACCGGCGCAAGTCCCGTAGCTGTGCGCCACGGTTTCTTGCTTTAACCACTTGACTACGGCGTGGGATCTCCGAATACCATTAATATAATCATCCATGTCACTTTCACCTTGTTCAGTTTTAATATATGAATGAATGGTGGGTCTTATCTTAAAGTTACATGTCGTCTCGAAGGTGGTCCTGGTATTGAGCTACATTCATCCAGGGAGACTCTACATGTTCTTGTATAAACAAAAAAAGTATGGAGCTTGAAGTCCTCTCCCAGAAGGTTCTTTCTCTGTGATTATGTGGATCATGTACGTAGAACGTTACACTAAGATACACAGATTTGAAATAGAACTTTATTTTTCTTGGCCTTTAATTTATTTTCAATAAATAATTTGATGTACTGTTAAACTGGCATTTTAATAACAATAAATCAATTAAGCAATTGAAACATTTACAAACTCACAATAATTGAGGCCCTTGGTCATAAAATATAGTAAATAGAAAAAGTAAGACTATTGGGAAATCGATTTTTAAGATTTTATAATAATATTAATTAGGCTCCTCTGTTTTGATAAAAATCACCTAATTATGTTACACAAGTATTTTGTGTCCATTGAGAAATTATTGTTTTATTATCTGCTTCTCATAATATTTTTTTGTCTGAATATTATGTTAGAGGAGTGGTACACACAGATACCATGTTTTTCATCCTAGTATCCTATTTCCTAATAGTTGTAATAAAAAATTCACTTTGTTATTAAAGTACTACGGAGATCATAATGAAACATTTTTTTTGGTTAATTCCAAATCATGCGTTGCGTTTATGTTTTATAAAGTTCAGTTATCCACACTCAACTCATAGCCGATAATGAAAAGTACAAAATGTATTGTCTTTACATATGTTAATTTCGGAAGGGGCTGTAAATACACAACACTTGAAAGCGGGTTGGATCTGATTTGTTTACACACACGTACCGCATCCTAGTCTGGGTATTCACCTTCATCATTACAATAAGAGCTGTTGTCAGAAGTATTACGAATATTTAAGTTCCTCATAACTACAAAACAAACTGTGTCTGGCGACCATGTATGTTATAGCAATGTTTTACCTCCAAACAGCTGTCACCTACCTTAACTTAATAACGACACTTTTCTTATAAAAAATTCTAGAGATCTTTCAAAAACCTATGAAATCACCTGCAAGGAATCCGATGTTGGCAAAAACTTATATTCACAAAAAAAAAAGTTAATTTCTACGTTTTACAACCGAGTGTCTCAGATGTATATGCTTTTGGTGTCACAAAAAAAGGAATGAAAATTGATTATGCCATTTCTTTAGGCACTTCTTCCACTAATATGAACTTATTGATATTGTGTAAATTGATAAATGAAGATCAATTTTTACTCTTGTTAGTTATTATAAGAAAACTGAACTTTCAAACGTTTTACATCTTAAAGGCCAGTAGACGGCTTGAAGGCAAGGATCATCTAGGTCCTTCCCACCAGGATTTTTTTCTTTTTTATTTCAGATATAATGTACATCACTATATATAAATTAGGAGAGATTTGAGAAATGAATTCCAGCTTAACCCCGGCAGAAGACAATGGCTAATGACCGCTATACAATGTAACATAACTCTCCCACTAAAGCAAATAATCTTAATAATATAAAACATGTGGAGCTGCAGATGATAGTAAAGGTGACCAGACAGAGTTTAAGTTCACGAAGGTGCAAAGGTGGTTTATTTTTTACGAATAGAGAGTTATTTAGCTCCTATAATGAGTTTAAAATCAAAGATGGAGTAAAAATGGCGGTTAACAGCAATTTTCAAACAGAGAATCAATGCGAATGAAAATTGACGTTATGCCAGAAAGAAGAAAACGTAGTCATTGTCCCAGTAGTTAACTGCCAAAAGGACAAACATTAAATAAATATTTACTTCAATAAACGCGGTACCGCAGTTAAACATCAGACAACTATTAATACTTGTAAATTTAGATCATAGAATGTCACAGATCTTAGAAAATCATATAAGTAACAATATTTATTTTGATAATTAATGTAGAATGGTATTTAATGGTTTGAATATAAACCGTGTCCACAAATACTGTTTCATACTTTAAACTACTACTACGTCGCTTTGGATAATCGTATTTAAATGAAATTGGTTACAATCAAAAGAGAAACTCAAAACGTTTTTGCTATACCTTGTAGACATTGAATTGTGGTCCCCACGAGTGCCACTGCAGACATCGAGGCGATATTCCCATTCACACCACACACCCTTCAACATATGTGAAGAAATTCACTGGATGGAAGCAATGATACGAAGCTGGACTACTTGCAGGTTTTGAGGCAATGGGGGTACATACACACGATCCTTCATCTAACCCCATAAAAAGAAGTCACAGACCGTCAAGTCAGATGACCTCGGCGGCCACTTGTAGAAAACATTATCATCATCTCCGGCATGTTCAATCCATCTTCCTGAAAGCCGGTCATTCAGATGCTCCTGAACATGCACATGCCAATGAGGAGATGCTCCATTTTGCTGGAAAAGATATTCATTGCTTTCTTCTTATTCCAACTGTGGAAATAATAATAATAATAATAATAATAATAATAATAATAATAATAATAATAATAATAATGCTTTATTTTAGCTGGCAGAGTTAAGGCCATAAGACCTTCTCTTCCTCTCAACCAGCTAATACTAAACTTATACAAAAATTACATACTTATTTCAATTTAAAATATTATTAAAATATAGACTAAACAAGAGACAATGGTGATGTGATCTAATACTACCTAATACTAACAAAAACATGGAATACAATACAATTAAAATTATATAAAATAAAGTAAGTTGCTTCCTAGATAATTATTAATGGAATGCTCTATATAGTTGTTATGCAATTAATGTTTTCATTGTGTCGAACTTAAGATATTAGTTAATTTGTATTTAAATAATTATAGCGATTGACAGTCCCTGACATGACTGGGAAGTGAGTTCCATGCTCTAGTCATAAATATTGTGTAAGATTCAGAGTACAGACATGTCCTGTGCTGTGGTATCAAAAGTAAAGAAGAGTCTTGTGATCTTGTTCCTAAATTGTGATGAGCCGATACATTTTGAAAACGTGTTGATAAATAACTTGGTAAATTTGTGTGCAGAATTGGGGATAGTAAAGCATGTGAATGTAAAGTTATTCTGCCATTTAGTCGTAGCCATGATGGGCACACGTGGTCATAACGACGGAGATTGAATACAAATCGAATGCACACTGTAGTCTGTAGTCTGTCAGATAGATCAGTTGTCAGATTAGTCAGTAATATGTCGCAGTAGTCGAAGTGTGGCATTATAAGCGTCTGTACTACCATTCAGTGAGCATATCAAGGTAATTTGCACCGTTGACAGTGGCCTCTAGGAGGAAAACTGGGCCATAGACTTTACGTTTCGATACGGCACAAAAGACATTCACTTTAGGGGAGTCTCTTTCAACTTCCACAATGGTGTTTGGATTCTCACTCCCACAAATCCTAACACTATGCCTGTTCACTTTCCCACTAACGTGGAAAGTTGCCTCACCATTGAAAATGATGTTTTTTCTGATAGTTCTTCAGTATCCTCCATTATGTGCCATGAAATTCTCAGAGAAATCTAATCGCTTTGCATGGTCATCATATTTCAACTTATGCACTAATTGGAATTTGTAAAGGTGGAACTTCAGTCGTGTACGTAGGATATTATTATATAGCTGGCTTAACTTGGCAGAGATAAGGGTAGATAGTTGGCCACTTTAGTCCAGATACAAAAGAAAGATCCACCCTGTTGTCAGTTTCCTCTTCCCCTTTCCCCTATTAACATCTGGTGAAGAAACACTGACAACACTGGTGTTAGTGAGAGAGGTGAATACGGTTGATTCATTCTATTCTCTGTGCAACGTAAGAAGCACACTTTGACATTTAACTTCCGAATGTATTAATCCGCGTAGCATGTGTAAGAGTGCAGGCGAACTCTGTCAGCTGTTTGTTACAAACCGATAAATTAATGCACAACAATTGTTTTAATTTTTAATGTTGCCGGTTGTATTAACATTTACAATGGTATGTCGAAAACTAATTTAATTATAATTATCAATATTAAAGAAATTAATTCAAATCAAACATATAAATTAAAATAACCGAGTTAACATAAACTACCCGACAGCCGCCATATGTGTATCTGTCATTCAACTTCCTCTCAAGAATCGTTCAGTTACAAATAAATGCGAAATTTTAGTTAGTCTCCGATCTTCGAAGAAATATATAGGTACATACTGTATTCTGGTCAACTATAGTTAACATAATTAGCTTTAAATACGTAATTATATTAATGGAGTACATGATCTATTTTTTTTCGCTTCCGCTGAACTGTGCTTTGGTCATGAACTAATCGCATTAACTGCAGCAGTCATGTGTTTCGTGGATTACCCGCCCATTTATTTTCCTGAAGTGTCTTTCTTAGGCTGGACAGAAAATACAAATTTCTCGTAATTAAACGAGAAAGACTATAGATATGGTGGATTTAGGGATATTTAACTGTTGACTAGCTCTACGGACAAACTTCTTGGGACTACGCACAAATGCCTGCCGCATTTGATCAACAATTCCTGTATCGACAGATGGTCTCCCTAAATGGCCTTTCCTTTGAATACATATTTAGCCACTATCCACAAAATAACGGTAGCACTTCAAAATTGACTTGTGTGTAGGATACTGATGTTGAAACCTTCGCCTAAAAGCACGCTGGGTCAGCACTGGACTCTGCGTGGTGTGATATTCCAAAACACACCAACTACGTTCTTGGGGGTTCGCCATAACTCGTTAAAACTTATTCCACAACTTCTTTAATAACAACACAATTTCAAAAGCACAGCAAACATTCACATTTAACTTGTCTGCTAAATATCCAACAATGAACCTATATCGACCACAAAAAAAATGATTAAATTTAGTTTTGTTTCTGTATTGTTGTCTATTATTCTCCATTGTTGACATCGTTAACAAGCACAAAACGTTTTGAGTTTCTCTTTTGATTGTCACCAATTTCATTTAGATACGATTATCCAAAGCGACGTAGTAGTAGTTTAAAGTATGATACTATATTTGTGGACATGTTGTATATAGATAGAATTGCTTACCCAATAATAGATATTACAATAAACTTCATCAAAAGTACGAACTGACTATAAATTAACAATGACTATTTAACTCATGCCCCAAATGGGAGTCAATGACCAATCACGTTTGAATTATTTCTGTTTTACAACCATCACAGTCGTGTTTCACCAAATATTTATCAATATTAAATTTACCATATTAAAGAAAGCTCCTCCTTTTTAATATTCTGAACAGGTCTGACTATTATTTTGCAGTGACTGACACTCTAAGAAATACGCTAGCAGATTGTATATATAGTGCATGGATGTCAACACATAGCGCTTGCAGGAGTTAATATAAAAACATTTGTAGCAATTGATTATACCACCAAAAAAAGAAACCACTGTTTGCACTTTCATAAATGTATTTTTTCCCAGGTAATAATCCAGAAAAATATAATTGTCATATTTACATCATACATCAGAAATGAATTAATATACAGTTTGATGTGTTTCATTTTTTCTCCACTAGAGAGCATTCTTACAATATTGCGTTCCTTTGGCAATAAATAGTATGATGTGGTTGCAGTGATAAACAAAAGAAGCAGATGAACCGTACCAATCGTTTCTCATTTGTTTTCATACATCGCCGTTTACATTAAATATATAAATATTTTAAAATAACTATAGTTAAATAATGATTTGTGAGTAAAGAGCTTAATTTTATTCGTTAAATAGTCCTAACAAATGCCACTCTTGATTTCCAAATCCTCTAGATAAATTCACTCTTCACTTCGTGAGTCGTTAATTTATCGATACTTTGGAAATCACTCGTGGCATTACTTATGGTAAAGTCACGACCAACAATTAAAATACATCTAAAATATAAAATTTGCCGTAATACATATAAAATAAATGTGTATCTCATATTGCAGACGATTTCGATCTTCTGGCACTTTCCCAAAATGATTTACAACGATCAATTTATAATTTACAAAAAATAGCTGCCAAATTTTATATGGAAATATCAATTAACAAAAATAAAATTATGGCATTTCATGCTAAGTAAAGTCTGTCTCCAGAATAAAATTTTAGAGAGACCTAATCAATTTAAATATCTTGGATATTATCTCTCTATCTGGGATGAAAAGGATATCACTAAAAAAATTACTAGTTATAATAAAAGTTTGGGAATTATTAATCAAGTTATGAAACCATCCCTTGTACAAAATAACACCAGATTACGTTCATATAACACTTTGGCTAGACCAGTGTTCACCCATGGTAGTGAAACATGGACACTAAAAAGACAACATGAAAGCAGAATAACGGCTTGTGAAATGAGATTCATGCGCAGAACAGTGGGTTACAGCAGATGGGATCGGAAAAGGAACACTGATATCTTAAAAGAATTGAAGACTACGCCAATTTTGGAATATATTAAACAGTACCACCTAAATTGGGAAGACAATCTTGAAAGAATGAGTTCAAATCGGATGCACAAAACTGTTTATTATTATATACCAAGAGGACGAAGATCTCTGGGCCGTCCTATGAAACGCTAGAGGGAAAATTTTCTCTGGGATCGTAACAGGCCTTGGCCTAATACTTGGAAGGAAGGAAGAAGAAAAAGAAATCCTTATACAATCAAAATAAATTTCTGGCTGATCTTGAAATCGTGGTATCCTCACACACAAACTCCCACGCCTTAACGGCATAGAACGTCTCTCCTTGTTAAAAGATATGATCAGCAAACATTCACACATACAAGTGGAAGATCAGCAGGTAATGGAGAATGTAGAAATCCAATATGTCTTAACATGTAAGTTAGTTGATTGTTTCACTGTAGTATTTGGATGAGCGCCCTTGATATACAAAACGTGTAATTTGTTATTATGTATTCCCTATTAAAGGTTTGCAAAGCATAGCATGAAAATGCTATGATTGGAGTGTAGGACCTGCCCTACGGCAGAACACTGTAGAATAGAACAAATGTTGCGAGAATGTGGCATATGAGCTGTGAAAGAAAGAAGCTATGAATTACTTTCTCAAATAAATCTTGTAATACGAAGATTATAAATTCACCAAATTTTCAGCTCTAAGTATAGAATACTATACAGCAAAGCCGCAAATATCAACAAACTAATGTCTGCTGCTCATTACGAAAAATCATTAAGTATTTGTCTACATAGAAGATTTAAATAACAAGTTAATAGATTAGGAGACAGAAGCGTTATAATGAATGACCATATGGAGCAAACACTGCTCAAGATTTCATAACTAATTAGAAACTCATGTTGTTGTGGACAGTTGTTAGGAGCCCATCTTGATGTCGTGATGTCTCGAAGCTAGTCCAAGAGACAGAGGTGTTGTCGGCTGCTTGTATAGATAAAACCGTTAGATAATTCATCGCGCAAATAAACAAATGAAGTAATTTTAACGGCATATTTCAAACAATTTTTAATTTTATATCCCAAATGCAATATAAATATTAAAACTAAATGTGATTTCAAAGCCAATTATGTTTTTTTTAATAATATAAATTGTGAAGTGAAGACAAATACAAACATTATAACAAGAAAATATAGCGGTATTTATCTAAAAGACATTTATAATATTTACATATGAATTCTATACTAGTTTATTAAACACAAATATGCAGTAACCAATAAACAATGAAGCTATTAGGCCTACATGTCTTCTCTAAATACTGTGCTATAACTTAACAATATTCCCATTAAATCCTGATATTTAACAATCTCATTGGAAAGTAAATTTTCACTACTTGCATTACAATACACTACAATATTAATATATGAAGTTTAAAAATATAAATTATTTTAATTTCTATTGCACGTAACGAATTGAAAAACTAAATCTACATCACTCATACAAATTGTTTTTTTTTCTTCCTATATCTATGATTCTCTAACAGATTGAATGTAACAAATTGAAAAACTAAAAATAATAGATCTCTCATAGATACATGCTTCTATAACCACTATACCTAGAAAGAACATATTCGTCTTCAATATGTTTTTAGGGATTGCACTTTGAAAATACTAGTTACACTTCTAGAATTTCATATTTCATAACTTAGATAGTCTCGCGCCGTACCTTAATGAAGAGGTAATGTAGTTCACTGGTTCGATTTACATGGGGAAAGACTTTTCTCATGAATTTCGGTCAGCAATTGAATAGTGCCCACCCTGCTTTAAGAGGGATATGAGTAGCTACAATACGTATTGACTCCATGTTGAGAAAATCAATAATAACTTCTGGCAGACCCGACGTGCTAATCATATGTCATTCTTATACTGGCTATATAGTCTCCATCTTTAACATAAATTAATGTATGTAAGGTTAGCAGCCGGCTGGTTGGCTAATGATCTTCTAGGGCAGTCGCGCGAAGGATTTTTAGTATAGGCCTAACTTAAATTGGCCTAAACTTTTTTTCATTTTTAAAATAAATTTAAGTAATTATAACATTCGTTACATGGAGTACAATAGGAACCTTTACTAAAAGAATCACAAATGTAGGAATAATTTGCTACTCAATTTCCTTGAAAATACTACACAAATATCCAGAAATAATGATAGTAAGTAAATGATCTTAGCGGGGAGGAAATTATTAAAACTTTGACAGAATGTTTTCAAAAAGCAGGGGAAAAATTCAAGGTTAAATACGCAATGAACCAGAAGGACAAAGGGTGGTACAATAATGCATGTAGAAAGAAGAAGAAATTTGTCGAAAGTAGTCTTTTAAAGTTTAGAAAAAGAAGGCACAGATGAAAGCAGAAAAAATTATGCGCAAGAGAGAAAGGAATATAAAGACTTATTGGCAGAAACAAAACTAGCATGGCAAAATAAGAAATCCGAAGAAATGAGAGTCGCGACTGAAAGTGGGAACATTGCGGACGTATGGAAAGCGATAAGGGAACTCAAAGTAAAGTCCATAAATCGGACAAGAATAACGCCCGGGGAATGGAGAAGTTACTTTGATAGGGTGCTGGGAAATGAGAGGTTAAGATATAATCAAGGAAATATAGTTGAGATCCCTGACCCAATTCATATTCAATTACTGGATCAGGATATTTCGAAAAATGAAGTGGTTTTCTTCCATTAAATGTTTAAAGAATGGTAAAGCACCTGGAATTGATGGAATACCAGGGGAATTCTTGAAAAATATGATATCATCCAATAAATTATTAGACGTTTTGAAAACTGCGTTCAACAAACTTTTTAATGGAGGAGATTAATCCGGAAGCCTGGGCGACAGGTGTCATCCAACCGCTATACAAAGGGAAAGGTGGGGCACAGATACCAGAAAGTTATAGGGGAATTTGTCTCTTGTCAGTGTTCGGAAAAATATATTGTAAAGTACTTTACGAACGAATCAGACAATGGGCTAAAGAGAACAATAGGCTCTCAAAATATCAGGCAGGTTTTAGAGAAGGGTACTCCACGGTGGACAACCTATTTGTTCTGAGAACATTAATTGATGACAATCTGAAAATGAAGGGGGGTAAATTATTTTTTGCATTCATTGATTTTAAGATGGCATTTGATACTGTGGACCGAAGCGCACTTTGGGAAAAATTAAATCGGAAAGGATTGTCTCGTAAAATGATACATGCTTTAATGTCAATTTAAAATATGTTAAATTTTGTATAAAAGTAGACCAAGGGCACATTACAGAGAGCAGCGAAGCCAATCGGGGAGTGAGACAAGGTTGCATTTTATCACCAATGCTATTTAATCTATTCGTTGATGATATTGTAGACGTAATGCTAGAAGGAGAAATTGAGGCTCCGGAGATAGGAAATGTTAGAATCCCAGTCCTGTTGTATGCAGATGATTAATTATCTGTTCCAAGACAATCAAGGGATTGCAAAGAGGTCTTGACCTACTGGAAATATACTGTAGGAATTGGGGATTGACTGTAAATGCTAGTAAGACAAAAACAATGACATTTAAAAATGGGACGGTTTATGGTAGAACAGAGGAATGGAAATACAGAGATCAAGTTCTTCAAAACGTGAAACATTTCGAATATCTTGGTACGACGTTGAAAATGAACGGAAAGTGGAAAAAACACATTGATATAGCATTATTTAAAGGGAGGGGACAACTTAACAGTGTACTCGGTATTCTGGGTCGAGTGCCTGATATTCCAGTCAGCACATTAGAAAAAATGTATGGAGCTATGGTCAGGCCAGTCATGCACTATAGTAGTGAGATTTGGGGTTTCCAAAGAACGGAAATACTAAATAAGGTATATACGCATTTTCTAAAGTATATTACAGGACTTAGTAAGGCCGTTTCTAACTGTGGAATTTTATATGAATTCGGGTCATTCCAGGACGATATTAACTGTAAAATTCGTGTACTCAAATACTGGTTGCGAGTAATCCAAGGTGAACAAACAATGCTTAGAGCAATTTGCTACGACCACCAAATTAAAACATAGATGTTAAATTTTGGGCAGACGAGGTTAGGAGAGAACTCCAAAAGATTGGGATGGGCTGGATATGGGAAAAAGGGACTGAAAATCGCAAGAACGTGTGGAGAAAAATAAGGAGGAGGTACTTAGATGTAAACCAACAAGATACCTTCGCCGAATGTACAGGAAAACGCTCACTGTGTTTACAAAGAGACCTAAAACACGTCTGGGGAAAAGAATCGTATATACTCAACGTAGGATTTAAGGAGAGATCAGGGCTTGCTTGGTTTAGGCTAGGGGCATGGAAATTTCTAAAAATTAGCGACGATCACGATATGCGAATATGTCCAATGTGCGGGAACTTTGAAGATGAGATACATATATTAGGAAAATGTAATGATTTAGAATATTGGAGACGTCAGTTATTACCGGAAAGATTTCTAAATTCAAATCGGGAAAGATTGGCATGCTACGAGTTATTGGTAAATCCAGAAAATTGGATAAACCTAGGTAAATTTCTGGACAAAACGCGAAAAATAAGGACAACACTCATTCATGAATAAATATATGTTATCAAAATGCAATACCATTAATTATTAACAATTATATATAATTAATTAGTGTATAATGCTGTTGTGTTATTATTTAATTGTAATATTAATGTGTTTTCTTTATGTAATTGTAATGTTAATGTTTTTTTAGTGTATAATGCTATTGTGTTATTATTTAATTGTAATATTATTATTGTGTTTTCTTTATGTAATTGTAATGTTATTGCTATTGTGTTATTACTTAATTGTAATATTATTGTGTTTTCTTTATGTAATTGTAATGTTAATGTTTTAGTGAATAATGCTATTGTGTTATTATTTAATGGTAATAGTTTTATTGTGTTTTCTTTATTTAATTGTAATGTTATTGCTGTATTTGTTTATTTTTCTTTACACTAGTACCAATTATTACTTTATTGTAACGGACTGTCAACAGCACGTACGGCTTACTGCCCGTGCGACCCATATTTGTAAATAATATTGTAAATATCTTACTTTTTGTCTAATAAAGTCCTACTACTACTACTTAAAACACAACAAATAAATGTTTTAGTCTTATTATTATTATTATGGAAAAGTCAAACATTTAAAATATCGGTAACTATTCAACGGATCAAAGTCATGCACATATATACATTAAATGTAGATTAAAAACAGGGAATTCGTGCTACTATTCAATTCAAGGACTACTGTCCTATTGTGTTTTATCTATGAATATATTATTTGAATCTGTAGTAGACTTATCTATGGATGTGAAATGCAGTTTCTTCATTAAGGGCAAACAAATAATAATAAAAGTTCACGAAAATAGATCCTAAGGCAAATATCCGGTTCTATAAGGGTTATAATGAATAACTCATGCCCCAATCACGTTCCAATAAATCTTGTTTTACAACCAATCACAGTCGTGCTTCACCCGATATTTATCACTTATGTTTATCATATTAAAGGAAGCTCCTCCTTTTTTATATTGTGAACAGGTCAGAGCATTATTTTGCAGTGACTGACTCTCTAAGAAATACGTTGGATATAGCAATTTATATATCAAGGTGGAAGAATCCTAGAATGCATGTGGCTACCAGATTGTATATATAGTGCACGAATGTAACCAGATACGGCTTGCGAGATATCATAAAAATTGTAGCAATTGATTACACCACAATAAAAAGAAACCATTATTTGCACATTCTTAAACTTATTATTTCACAGATAAAATATAATTGACATATTTACATCAGAGGACTTCATAAATTAATGAATAACCTGTAATGTTGGTTATAAACAGTTTGATGTGTTTCATTTTTCTCCACTAGAGTGCATTCTTACAATATTGCGATCCGATTTGGCAGTAAATAATATGATGTGGTTGCAGTGATGAACAAATGAAGCATAACAAATGTTTCTCATTTGTTTTCAAACATCGCCGTTTACATTAAATATAAAATAATTGTATTTATATAATTATTTGTGAGTAAACTGCTTAATTTTATTCGTTAAATACTCCTAACAAATGCCACTCTTGATTTTCAAATTCTCTAGATAAAATGGAAATCACTCGCGGTAATACTTATGATAAATGGAGGAAGTTTATAACGTATATCTTTCTTGTGATAGTACCTTTGTTATTAAGTATGGAATGTAGAGATGATCAGTTTATGTAGTCAAATTCATGACTGTAGAAACACGTTCAAAATTTGTTTTGGGAAACTCTTGAAGAAAATAACATTAGAAAGACCTGGACTGAGCTAGGTACTGGTATTAGAAATTCGAACTGGATTTAGTTGCCTGAGATTACGACCAATGGAAGGTCTTAATTAATCCGGAATTGACCTGCTGATTCCATAAATCACAGAATTAGTTAGATACATTTTCAACACAATAAAGCCTGCTCTATAACCGTACACATGGGACAAGTGTTCTCTCTATCGGAACTTACTTAACCAATACATTCGTTACGACTATTTAACTCATGCCACAAATACTAGTCAATGACCAATCACGTTTCAATGAATGTTGTTTTACAACCAATGACAGTCGTGTTTCATCTCGCTCTTTGTCGATTTCTCTTTATCAGCTCCTGCTTTTCTGATAAAGAAAGCTCCTCCTTTTTAATGTTCTGAACAGGTCAAAACATTATTTTTCTCCAACAAATACATTGAATATGGCAAATAATGAAAATATTCCTTGATTTTACTGAGTTGTTTACTAAAAAAATAAATGAATAACCCGTAATGTTGATTATGATATATAGTTTGATGTGTTTCATTATTTCTCCACTTGGGTGCACTCTTACAATATTGCGATCTTATTTGGCAATAAATAGTACGATCAAGCAGCAGTGAATGAACATAACCTCACATTTCTGATTTGTTTTCAAGCATCGCCGTTTACATTAAATACTTGAATATTTTAAAATAACTATTAAAAACAATGATTTGTGAGCAAACAGCTTAATTTTATTCGTTAAATAGTTCTAACAAATGCCACTCTTGATTTCCAAATTATCTAGATAAATTCACTACTCACTTTGTGAGTCGTGAATTTATCGATAATTTGGAAATCACTCGTGGCATTACTTATGATTATTATTTCCCTGCAGACATCAGCGAGTGACTTTAAGCTTCTAGGAAGAGACATCAAGTAGGAAACTACTTGGATGGGAAAAGCGGATTAAATTTAGCTTAGACACTTAAATTTAAGCTTTAGATTATTTTACGAGTCCGAAAAAAAATTCAGACTCGGTACACAGACCTTAATGTCTCTCCCGAATGATGTGTCCTATGGTGTTTTCCATCCTAAAAAATACATGGATCCGGCCGGGTTGAACCTTACGAGATGCAAGTAACTTAACCGCTAGCCCGATAACTTAAAACACGGATGTTAATTAAAAATGTATTTACTTATTTTTTTTACATTTAGGCAAGTAAGGTGTTCTAAAACATATTTAGTACATCTAAGAGAAGGAACTACACTTTGATGACAATATAACGTGTTGAGAAAAATGTAATTATGACCATCAGGATAATTTGACATGTAATTAATTACTGTACATGATAATAGTAATTACAAAGCTGTTAGTGTAATTTAATCTGCATTAAACATGTCAATGAACCATTGTCTGTCAACTACACATTCGCTACATATGGAGAATATTCCCTTTTTCTTTTTTTCCTCGTATGCATCTTATCTTTAGGCCTACCAGTTTTTTGCATAGTCTACTTTCTTGATTGGTAAACGTTATTAGTTATTACTGTGAACATGTTCGATATACACTGTATTTTGTTGGACCAACTCCTATTGGCTTATAAAGAATCCAAGAATCCAACTGCCGCCTGCAAAATCCAAAGGCGATAATTTGACCAACCCATCAACAGTCCGTCAGATTATGACTGTGATTTCTTAAAATAACATAAAAATGAAATCAAAATCAGTAAATATCATTTAATCCTATATACCGGTACGGAATTTATTTTTAAATCGCTTTTATTTACAAACGCTTTAACATTTACGGTCAAAATCGTATCCACAATTTTAGTAGCCTGGGAAAGAGTACTATGAGTATTGTTGTAGAAGTTCACTAGAGTCATATTTACAATAAGCCTGGACGATATAAGGTGAAGTCCCTATTATTGAAGATCTTTGATATACGAGGATCCAGACCGGTCTCGCCATCGTAAGGACAGATGAGACGACAATCACTAGAGTCACATTTACAATAAGCCTGGACGATATAAGGTGAAGTCCCTATTATTGAAGATCTTTGATATACGAGGATCCAGACCGGTCTCGCCATCGTAAGGACAGATGAGACGACAATCACTAGAGTCACATTTACAATAAGCCTGGACGATATAAGGTGAAGTCCCTATTATTGAAGATCTTTGATATACGAGGATCCAGACCGGTCTCGCCATCGTAAGGACAGATGAGACGACAATCACTAGAGTCACATTTACAATAAGCCTGGACGATATAAGGTGAAGTCCCTATTATTGAAGATCTTTGATATACGAGGATCCAGACCGGTCTCGCCATCGTAAGGACAGATGAGACGACAATCACTAGAGTCACATTTACAATAAGCCTGGACGATATAAGGTGAAGTCCCTATTATTGAAGATCTTTGATATACGAGGATCCAGACCGGTCTCGCCATCGTAAGGACAGATGAGACGACAAGGAGATATGATGGAATGAATGTTCTGGCAGAGGGAAATGGGAGAAACTTCAAGAAGAACATGCTGCACCAGGAACTCGGTACTGAAGGTGGAAGGCGAGTGACTAACCGCTAGTGCCACGGAACCGCCATATAATAGCACTCAGCGATAAAAGTGGCTTATAATAGGTATTTCATTGAAAACCCTTAAGTACAACGTATACTAATCTAACATGCATTACGAGCGGATTGTAGACTAAAATAAATTGATATATACATTTAATTACGCATGCAAATAAAAAATAATATAAACTGTTGTTTTCGCAAGATATCTCATTTTAAAATGTGATTTTTTATGATCAATATTGGCATAATTATTTTAATCGTTCTAAAATATTTACGAACATTTTAAATACTTTATTATTCACTCTAATATATAAAATGCCACTGTAAATAACGTTATGAAATGTTATCCAGGAATATACTTAATTTCTTCTTGAAAAGACTGAAATTCTAATTTCTCATTTCAATTCTTTTGATGTAAAATAAATAATAGTTTTAAAAAACTAAAACAAGACGCTTTATTAGAAAACCGAACTAAAAAAATGGAAAATACTTTTAGTTTCCAACATGCTTGGGATAAAATTAAAGTGGTCAACAAAAAATCATTTCCAAAACATAGAATAAAACTAGAGTTATCAACAAAAAGAAAATAATTTTACCATCAAAAGCGTGGGGTGCTCTATATAAATTAATATATTTGATAATAAACAGATATAGGTAAAAGTAAAGTCTCTAAGAAGAAAATGTAAAAATCATAAAAAGAACCCCACGCTTTTGATGGTAAAATTATTTTCTATTTGTTGATAACCCTAGTTCTATTCTATATCTGTTGGAAATTATTTTTTTGTTGCCCACTTTAATTTTATCCCAAGCGTGTTGCAAATTAAAATTACTTTTCATTTTTTAGTTCGGTTTCCTAATAAAGCGTGTTGTTTTAGTTTTTAAAACTTATTTATTTTCATTTTTTAGTTTTATTATTGTACAGAATAAGATAAAAATGTAAATATCTTTAAATCCGATACTATTGTAGTATGAGCTAAAAGTAAAACTCTTCTAAAAATCCCTCCCAGCCGGATTTGAATCATTGACCTATCGATTACTGAAATTATATACCACTAGAGATTACCGCTTTACCAACTGAGCTCTTACAACGATTGACTAAAAAGTCGACAAGCCCGCAACCTATTATACCAGCTTTAATTTTTTTTTTCTGATGATTCTGGTCAGGATTTTAGAAACAAAATATGATATTATTGTATTGTCACGGATCCTTTACAATTATACAAAGTTTCAAGTCGATCCAATGATTTTAAGTGGGTGAAAATCGCGTTGAAAGATTCCGTTACATAGATAGATAGATAAATAGATGCAGGTCAAGCTAATATAAAGCGTGTAAACAGGTAAATTCGAGTGATAACTTGAGGCAGCAGATGTCTTGTATTATACTTGAAGATGTCAGTACGTACGAGATTCAAGGTCGTCTTATTCCTAAACGAGAAGTTCTACAAGTATGATAATTAATTCGTGTTTAACCTTAGATTACAACAGGCATTAAAAGTCTAGGGAGCTGTAAAGTATAGGATAAGGAAATATTGTCTTGTGAAGTACTCCCAAGCTAAGTCATTTTACAATAACTTCACAAATAAATAGTTTTATATAATTTGTGCATAGCGCTACAAAGATAGAACATTTTATGTTGTTTTCATGTTTCATAAGAGCTAGTCTTTTACTTAACCGCTAATTAATAAACGGGTATATATATATATAATATATATATATATATATAATATTTATTTATTTATTTATTATATTATTTGCATTGCATTATCTCAGTTTACCTCCCACCTTACAGATACTTTTTAGATGTCTCACGTCAAACGCGACCTCGGCCTTACAGGGACACAACCTGTCAGGAGAGGAATTATAAACTATGGATCATACACATACTTTTTTGATCGGACAAGAACATGAAGAGGATACACGAATGAGTGGTCAGCTCAATATTAGGGTCTCAGAGACAACACAACATTAAAACGAAACAGACCATTCACAATAAATGTGGTAATTGTGATTATAATGACAAGGTGATATTCATCGACTGTTTGTCTTAACTTTTACTAAATTTGTCTTACAGGTGAGGAGAAACCCCAGAAAATACCGACCGGGGATCGAATTCGGACCCGCTGCGCGCGAGACAGCGACGCTATCCCGAAAGACCACGCCATTTTGCTTTAAATAAAAAAAAATATTTCGAGGTAATAGGGATAGTACACCGCTCAAAAAATTAGGGGATATTGTAGAATAACCTATTAAGACTATGGTTTTTGGAATAGTATTAGATGCAATCACTTTCTATTACTCCAAGATAATGTAAATAAGAGTTTGAAGTTGTTACGTAACCTCGATACCACACCAGAGGGCAGTATCTGTACTGTTGATGTGAAAGGGTGGCGTGGGGGTGAATGTTTTGTTGCTGTTTTTAAATCCAGTCCAGTTTTCAGTTAGTGAATGACTTGCCTTAGGGACAGTGATGCCTCGACAACGTGATTTACCTGAATCAATGGCTTGGAGGGCCATAGGAAGGATGGAAGCTGGACAGACACAACAAGAGGTGGCACAAGCCATTGGGGTGTCTCAAAGCGTGATTTCCAGACTTTGGAATCATTTTCAAAGAACATACTGTTCACAGAAGAGCCGGACAAGGTCGACCAAGGGCAACAACAGCAAGGGATGACCGTTACCTCTTGTTAACAGCCCGTCGGAATAGACAGCAGAATGCAACTCAACTGCGAAATACACTTCAAACAGCAACAGGACGCAGGGTGTCAACTCAAACTGTCCCTAATCGACTGCATGGAAGTGGTCTCTATGCCCGTAGGCCCATGGTGTGTACCAGGTTAACTCCACAACACCGTAGAGATCGCAGAAACTGGGCGGAGGAACATCGTGGGTGGAGGCATGCTGAATGGAGATCAGTTCTTTTTTCTGATGAGTCGCGATTCAACGTGGAATGTGATAGTCGGCGTGTATTCATCTGGAGAGAAAAAGGGACACGAAACAATCCAGCTTTTGTACGTGAAAGATCCCCATATGGTGGCGGTGGATTGATGGTGTGGGCAGGAGTCAGTAGTGGTGGACGTACGGACCTCTACGTTATCCAAGGTGGTACTTTGACTGCGGTAAGGTATAGAGATGAGATTCTCCGACCTTTTGTCGTGCCTTATGCTGATGCCATAGGTGATTCTTTTCTTTTTATGGACGATAATGCACGACCCCACAGAGCTGGCTTGGTGGACGACATGCTGGAAGTGGAGGGTATCGAGCGTATGCAATGGCCAGCTTCCTCCCCGGACTTAAATCCGATTGAGCATGTGTGGGATGCATTAGGCAGGCACATTGCAGGCAGACCAGCACCTCCCACAACTGTTCCAGAGCTGCACATTGCTCTTATGGAAGAGTGGCCACGTATCCCCCAAGAACTCATTGCTAACCTCATTGCATCAATGCCATACAGGTGTGAGGCAGTGCTGGCCGTTCGAGGAGACCATACACCATACTAAAGAAACATTTTCACCCATGTTAATGTTGCTTTGTTTGTTTGCCATATTCCTAATCAGGATCTCTTTGACATCTGGTGTGGTACAGAGGTTACGTAATGACTTCAAACTCTTGTTGACATTCTTTTGGAGTAATAGAAAGTGATTGCATCTAATACTGTTCCTAAAAACATAGTCTTAATAGGTTATTCTACTCGTACAATATCCCCAAATTTTTTTGAGCAGTGTATTTTCTGTTCGGTAACACTTATTGTTCATCTGCAAGTCTACAGATTTTCTCAAACATTAATATGTTTTTCCTACAGAATTGTTAAGAATATTTAAATGTGGGGACATTATTCTAACTCAACCAAATTTATTAGCTTATTTGTATAGAAATTTTAATAATATATTTAATTCATTACGGACACTATACAGAATGTTCACAAACACACATATATATTTACATGTTTATTCAATATTAGAATTAGCCCATAATCATCCCATTTCGGCCAAGGGCCTCCTGCGACTACAGGGTGGGTTACGTTATATCCCCGGGTTAGCCAAATCCCTTGGGACTATCACTTCAACTTTTTTAATGGATTGCTTCCATCTTTGTCTGTCTTGTGCTATTTCAGTCCACAATGTTCCTATACGACACTTGAACACTTCACTCCAACGCTATTTTTGTCTTCCAACTCTCCTTATCACATAGTCACTGTATAAGTCCACATTTTTAGGTTCCATTCGGAGCAAATTACCCCCCTCCCATTTCCATTTCAACCCCTTTGGTGATGTTGCTACGTCTTTCAGCCTCGTTATCTTGCGGATATCCTCGTTCCTGAAGCGGTCCCTTCTTGTGATGTTTAATAGCTTCCGCTCCATTTTTCTCTGGTAAATCTCTAGCATGGATGTTCCTTTTTATTTGTTAATGGCCATGTCTGCGAGCCGTAAGTTAATACAGGTAGGATACACATTTCCCATTCAATATATAGCATACCAAACGTCTTTTTGATATACTCTATGTTTATCCCATTCTAAAATGACAGGTTATTTAAATATGTCAAATTTATTTATTACATCTTGCTAACTACTACATCGTAAATCCAGTTGAAAATCTTCTTAGAGTAGTGTTAATATTAAGGAAAGTAAATAGTTCCAGTATCATCATCCCTTTTCATCTAGCTAATTAAACTAAGTCGCTGGCACTGTATAACTATATAGCCGTGCGAACATAAGCTCTCTTTACATCCTTATCCTGAGCTAATGCTCTACAATCATTCCCTTTACAATTTATGTCCCTCATATCATAATTAATGCTATTCCCCCACCCACTGGGCAATTTTCACTCTGGTTTTCTTGAGTTTTTATGTATCTCTTGCATACCCTACTCGTACCAAATGTCCTGCATATGGCAGTGTAGGAAAATTAATTATTTCTGTTTTTTAAATAAATAAATTGCTTAATTATATCAGATAAATGAACACTTACAGCCTAAAAACGTATTTTTTAAATCTTTTTATAGATATTTTAAATCGTAACTAATGCGATTTCAATGTAGCAGAAAAGGCAAATTTCGAATTTCAGAGAGTTCATTTATGTGAAAACTGCTCCAATCCTCGCATTATAAAATTTTTAAATTAATAAGTACTAAAGGTTAATGGATAAAACATATGTTTCATTAAACTAAATATTTCGCATACTAAGTAGGGTGCACTTGTACCAGAATCGCAATACTTTAATTTATATTGCTATATTATGTATTTTAATATTTCAAACTTTGTAATATTGTCACGAAAAAAATCGTAAAATATTCTTATAATGGTGTATCTACTCTTATTTCAGATTGTATTATAAAGTTCGTTGAAATATTCGTTTTACTAAAAGTATTCATTGCGCTGCAAGTATACCATGGTTTGTATTCCATGTGACACCCTTGGGGGTCTAAGACTAAGCGTCGTTATATTTTACACAGCATGCCCGGATTCTATTTCCAATCGGAACAAGTTTACTGGTGAACTCTTTTTCGGTGTTTTTCCTCGCCTTAAAGACAGATATCCGCGCGCACTATGATAATAAGAGATAATCATTATCATAGTAGCATGACATTCCATGAATTCGCATATCACAATTTCTCACTTTTTTACATGCAAATATAGGGTGTTCCAATAAGAACGCCGGATTTGAATTGACAGCCATTTTTTTACTACGAGGTTGGCAGCACTCTACCTACACTTTTTGTTTTCTATATTTGTTGCAATTACTGGATGCGGAGTGTTATACTGCTGAACAATGAGTTTTAATTGTGAAAACTCATTACCAGAATGGTGTGTGTTATGCTCAAACTGTTGAAGGCTTCATGCTCTTAGGCCGGAATCGCGCAGAGGTGACCAAAACTGGCCACCAAGGTCATGTGACTTCTTTCTTTGGGGGTTTATCAAATCACAGGTTTATGAACACAATCCCCGAACCATACAAGACCTGAAGCAGGAAATTCGACGTGTCAGCGCAAGACTGTGCAAAAGTAATCACAAATTTTGATAGACAGAGTCACTAGCTGTAGAGCGTCTCGTGATGGACATATGTCAGATGTCATTTTCCATAATTAAATCGGAACGTATACCCTTTGTGCTCATGTATAAATATATGTCATTTCTTTCAAATATAGTTTATTTTGTGCATTATTAAATCCGGCGTTCTTATTGGGACACCCATTACTTACTTACTTACTCACTGGCACTATCGAACCCGTAGGTTCATGGCCGCACGGACATAAGCTCTCCATACATCCCTATCCTGAGCTAATGTTTTCCAATCATTCCCTGTATAATCTACTTCCCTCAAATCATAGTTAATGTTGTTCTCCCACCTCATTCTTGGTCTACCAACTGGGCGTTTTCCTTCTGGCTTTCCTACAAGAAGTTTCCATGCACGTCTTTCATTCCCCATACGAGCAACATGTCCTGCCCATCGCAGTCTACGGGACTTAACTGTTCTTATTATATCTGGCTTCCTATAAAGACCATGTAGTTCATTGTTATGTAGTCTTCTCCATTCACCTGTCTGTTCATCTCTCTTTGGTCCAAAAATTTTCCTAAGAACTTTATTCTCAAATACTCGTAATCTCCTTTCCTCCCTTAAAGTAAGAGTCCATGTTTCGCACCCATATAATATAACTGGTAGAACAATAGTTTTATATATTTTCAGCTTAACGTTTTTTGAAAGGAGTTGGGACATCAAAAGTCTCTGCAATGCATAATAGCATGCATTTCCAGAATTGAGCCTATGTTTAATTTCTTTGTGCATCTCATTCCTATTTGTGATTATTGTTCCTAGGTATTTGAATTCAGCCAATTCCTCAAAATTTCCCTCATTTGTCATTAGCTGTCCATTTCCATTATATAATGTATTTCTACGTGTGACCATATATTTAGTTTTACTGATATTTACTTCCAGTCCTAATTTCTTAGTGTTACTCAATAGTGTGTGCGTGTTGGCCTTTAGTATCTCCTCGCTATCGGCCAGTAGTACTACATCATCAGCATAAACTAACAGCTTATTAATACCATTCAGTTGTAAGCCTTCCTCATTCTCTAAAGATTTAATGGCATGCTCTAGTACAAAATTAAATAGTAGAGGAGATAGTGCATCTCCTTGCTTTAACCCATTCTGGATTTCAAAAGTGTCTGAAAACTGTTTGCCTACACGCACCCTACTCGTTGAGCCATTTAGACACATTCGAATAAGTCTAACTAACTTTTTAGGAATTCCAAACTCCAGCAGGATACTATATAACTTCTCCCTCTTAATTGAATCATATGCTTTTTTGAAGTCTACATATAGTTGATATACAGTACCATTATATTCCCATTTCTTTTCTAAAATCTGTCTTATACTAAAAATCTGATCTGTTGTAGACCTGTTTCTTCTAAATGCACATTGATGATCTCCTAGAACGTCATCAATATAGGGAGTAAGTCTGCTTACTAATATATTTGTTAGAATTTTGTACGAAGTTGAAAGTAATGAGATGCCCCTATAGTTGTTGCAATCAGTTTTATCTCCTTTCTTATAAATTGGTACGATAATTGATTCCTTCCATTCGTCTGGAAGAGCTTCTTTTTCCCAAATAATACTAAGCAACCAGCGTATCTTGTCTATCAATTTTTCTCCCCCTGATTTTATCAGTTCTGCTGGGATCTCATCTGAACCTGATGCTTTATACATCTTCAATTTTTCAATTGCCATTTCAACCTCTAATGCACTTGGCTCTGCGACTAGCATTTCTGCTGTCTGTAACTTATCCTCCTCAATGTCCTGTTCTGTATGTACATTTAATAGCTGATTAAAATAACTTTTCCATCTATTTAATATACTCTTGGAATCTGCAATCATATCCCCATTTTCATTCCGAATTATGTTTGTTCTAGCCTGAAACCCTTTCTTCTCTATACTAATTCCCTGATACAATTCTCTAATGTTCCTATTTTTTGCATTCATTTCAAGATCATTAATCTTCTCTCTCAAATATTCCCTCTTTTTACTCTTTAGTAACTTGGTGGTTTCCCGTCTAACACTACCCAATTGCTCTAAATTTACCTCATTTGGCTCGTGTAACCATTTCATTTTTGCTAGCTTTCTTTTCTTTACAATGTCAGCACATTCCTCATCAAACCATTTCTTGTTTTGCCTCTCTTTTAAACAACCAATGCTTTCTGATGCTGACAATTTAATAGTATCTCTTATAGCCTCCCATTCTTTATTTATATCAGTTTCTTCTTCGTTTGCCACATTGTCATCTGAAGATTCCAGTACTTCAAATCTATTAGCAATTTTGATTTGGTATTCTTGCCGCATTTCATCATTTTTCAAGTTTTTTAATTCATATTTTACAGAATCATCTTTAGCGTTTGTTCCTCTCATAAGCGATAGCCGTTGTCTGATTTTCACCCTGACCAGATGATGATCTGAATTGCAGTCTGTCCCTCTAACTGATCTAACATCAATGATGCTACTGTGCCAGCGTTTATCCACTAATACATGATCTATCTGGTTCCGAGTTTCTCCATCTGGGGACGTCCAGGTGTATTTATGAATATCCTTATGCTGAAATGTTGTGCTCTTAACAATGAGATTCTTTGATGTGGCAAATGTGGCTAATCTAACTCCGTTGTCGTTACTATCTTCATGAAGACTGAATTTGCCTATTGTTGGTTTGAATATATCTTCCCGCCCCACTTTTGCATTAAAATCTCCTAAGACAATTTTCATATGATATCGTGAAAGGCTATCAAATAAGCATTCTAATTCTTCATAGAACTCATCCTTGATCTTGTCATCTTTATCTTCTGTGGGGGCATGTACATTTACAATTATAAAATCATGTCGTTTACCCTTTAGAATTATGTATGATATCCTATCACTAACAAACTTAATATCTCGGATAGCGGATAGGATCCTCCTTCTGACTAAAAAACCCGTTCCAAATGCAGGTCTTTCTGCACCCCCATAGTATAATGAAAAGCTTCCTGATTCCTGACTACCTTCTCCTGGCCACCTAACTTCCTGTAAAGCGACTATATCCAAGGGTGATTTATCCAATTCCCGCGTTAATATCTCTAGTGCCCCGCTATTGTATAAAGTCCTAACATTCCATGTTCCTAGGAACATGTCCCTGTGTTTGAGCCTTTGGCATGGGTTCCCTGAAGTAGTCCCCGCCCGGAGAACCGAATGGGGGACTATTTGACCTCCGGAAAATTTTACCCCAGTAGAACCCATGTCCGCATTTCTTGACGGTTGTATTTTTACGGTGAAAGATCGTCACTCTTTCGACCAAGGTACTTATTTCGTCTGGCTTATCACCTTCGACCAGTCCGGCATGGGTAACCCTATCGGCAGCAATGCTACCGCCGGCATAGCTCTCCCATTATTTTATTAAAATTTAAAGAGAGGTTTGTCATTGTTCAGTACACGCCATATTTGCAGTATCTTAATTTAAATGTATGTAATGCATTTATTATATTTTGAGCACTAGTGCATTTAAATATTTACTGTTTGTTCCAGATTGTTGTCGAGGCGTCATGGTGCAGACGTCGGCGGATATCGTGCAGACTGGGTGCACTAATAACAGAGAACTCGCCATGAAACAGGTGAGCACGAAACCGCATCAGAAAACTTTCTTTGTTATTCATTCACTGACATAATTAAAAGATTAATGTGAACTGGACCACTTCCGACGATAAACTGCTATTCAAGAAGATAATAACATGTACAAAACCATAACCATATTTTCCAGAAAATTCTTTTATAAGAAAACTGTAATTTGATTCTAGAATATGAAGATTATAAACATTTATTCCAAGATATTTTATCTTCTATTTTTTCTCCCTTTCATAGGTCTTTGTCATTAACTCATTTTCCAATAGGCTATCGCATTTCTGTTTATATGTTGATGTGTATCACACATCTCTCTCATTTATAATTGTATTACAAAGATTGCTCCTGTCATTGTCTTCATTTCATTTGTATTTATTTATTAAATTCCTTATTGTTTCAGTTTTTGTTTCCAATGTAAACGTCAGAATGGGTAGAATGACTTTTTAATATATTTTATAATTTCCTTAATTTAATATATTTCTATTGTAGTTATTTTACCATATCAATGCATTAAGACATCTTATTTTTCTGACTTTATTATCTGATATTTTATTTATTATATTAAATTATCTTAACTTGAAAATATTTATACATATATGCATACACCCCACACGTCCCACGTTGAGACACAGGTGCTCCCTAGCGGGGGTATTTTAATTAAGTTAATTTAGTTAAGCTTATTTACTTACAGATGTCAACGAGTGACATATGGGTAACATATCGCCTCAACGACACATCTAGTAGGCTCATAATATTTCATCCTAAATAATGTATGTTCATGGCCTGCTGTATTGATCTTTTATCAATGATTCTTTAATAATTATCAATTTCCATTTTTATTAAATATAAATTAACATTTTCTGTTTCATGATTGTATGGTTAAATAAAAATGTTATGTCGCTTCTAAACAATTTTATGTTCATCTTCTTCTGTCTGGAGACTTTGATGTAAAAATCTAAATAATAATTTATTGATATGTTTAAGGGTATCTAGTAACCATTTTTATTTCTACTTTCTTTAATTTAATTTTTGTTTTGTAGTAAGAATTACAAATGTACCAAGAAAAAGTTATCAGTTTTACGAACAGTTCATATTTACAGGAATATTCAGCAGAATCGACAGCAAGTCTGAAGAAAATCGAATAAACTAATGAGTATATAACCTTGAATATTGCATTAGCTTAGTCAGGCATTTTACAGAGTGACACAATTAAAAAACTTTGATTACGTGTAATTTCAACTCTCATTACTAATTGTACTGATTTTCCAAATTAGTAATATTTGTACTGTGTACATTCTATGAACCCAACCCACCGCACTAGAAATTGTACGAGTGTTAAAGTAACATAGGGTTAATTTATTAGTTTATTACATTCAATAAGAGAAAATGTAATGTGATTAAGCATCATTCAATATTCGTTAATGTAATTAATATTACGACAAATATAAGTTATTGTTTATAGGTTGTCTGCTGAACCGTTTAATACGCGACACATTTTATTGTTTCTTACTATTTTTATTTTTAAGTTTAACGTTATTATACTTGTATCTTATAGAAAGTTATAATTCTACCAAGTTACATCCAGGCTTGAGATATCCATTATTTAGAGAAAATTAAATGAGTCAGTTTAAGCTGCAGCCTCTCATGAGTAATTATACCAACATACAACATGTTATACATTTGTATTACATTTAATCACATACAAATTAACTATTATATTGTCTCATTTCTTGCATGTTGGCTTATTTCATATAGACAAAAACTGACTTTTACATAAAAAGAATAAAATATTTAAACATTACTTCAGTTTAATTAAAGATGTGATGTGCATAGGCTGGTTTAAACCAGAACCACTGAAAGAAATATTGGTTACTTTTTACTGTTGATATCTAATGATTTGTTGTGCAACTTTTTTAATGCATTGTCAGTCCCATAAGAAAATACAATCAAAATAAAAATTTCTGGCTTTGCATTAGTTGAACTGGTTTGATGCGTTAACTGTGTGAAAGAAATTAGGTCAAAAAATATACAGAGTGGAAGTAATACAATGCCCCCATTTTAAGTACTAGTTCCTTAGACTATATACCGGTATAATCACAAATGTATTATTTTCCAGATCATGTATTACTTTATAATAATGAGGACTGACGAATATTGTTATTTTCACACAGAACATAAGAGACGTGAAATGTTACAAAATTTTCCTTTGTATCTCTGGACAAAACACATCTAATTAGCAATTCCAATGTTACAATTCTCCTTATGTGATATAAATAATAGAGGTTGGTTAAATTTTGTATGTTTTCGGTTGTGCTAATTTTTCGACATTATATTAAAAATGCCAAAAAAAACTGTGCCGTGTTCAGAAAACCAGCTATAACGGCTGGGGTCTCGATATGCTGATAACATGTCACCCAAAAACTGGCTGTATATCATCCACCTCAGTGAATAACACATGTGGACTTATGGACAGCAGCCGGCTAATAAACGGAGGCCTTCTATCCCAGTACAAGTATGTGCGGTATTAAAATCACACCGGCATTCAACATCACCATAAATTAATAGACGAATTAACTTACAACGTTAATATTTTTTTGGGCAAATGGATATATTTACGACCCAACTCTCTCTCTCTCTCTCTCTCTCTCTCTCTCTCTCTCTCTCTCTCTCTCTCATCTCTCTCTCTCTCTCCTCGCTCTCCCCACTATCTCTATCTCTCTCCCCTCTCCTCTCTCTCCTCTTCTCTCCTCTCTCTCTATATATATATATATATATATATATATACAGGGTGGACCGCTCGAATGGACCTAATTTCAATTGCTTGTTACTGGCAAACGGTTGAAGATAGAAACTTAAAACAACGTTCATAGTACAGAAAAACTCACCAAGTTTCGAATCGTGTCGGTAGATGGCACAAAGATACGTTTCTCGTTCTTAGATTTAATTGTTTGTGAAAATGGCGACTCCGCAGATGAAAGCGCAAGCTGTTTTGTGGTATGCGGAGTTTAAATCAATCATTAGAGTTCAAAGGGAGTTCCGGCGTGTGTTTAACCGTGATGCTCCAACTGCTAGAAGCATAAAGAAGTGGCGTGATACATTATTAGCTACAGGATCTGTGTTGAAGAAGCATGGTGGTGGTCGCAGAGCATCCGATGAAATGGTAGCAAATGTTCAAGCCGCATTTGAGCGAAGCCCCCGGAAGTCATTAAGAAGAGCTTCGCGGGAACTTCAAATACCAAAATCGACATTACAACGGATTGTCCACAAACGCCTCAAACTGCACGCATATAAAGTGCAGTTAGTGCAACGTCTGGAGCCGAATGACATGCCGAAACGAGTGGAATTCGCCAATACGATGCTGGACCGTCTCGGCGCTGATCCTGACTTCATGACCAAGATTTTCTTCTCGGACGAAGCCACTTTCCATTTGTCAGGCAAGGTAAACCGGCATAATGTGCGGATCTGGGGATCGGAGAATCCTCACGCTATTCAAGAGCATGTTCGTGATAGTCCGAAGATGAATGTTTGGTGCAGTTTGTCACATAATAAGGTCATTGGACCGTTTTTCTTCGCCGAGAAAACTGTTCGTGGTACCACATATCTTGACATGCTGGAGCAGTTCTTCTTTCCACAAATTGAACAACTGCAGCCTAACATCGTTTTCCAGCAAGATGGTGCTCCTCCCCACTGGTCCAATGAAGTTCGTACGACTTTGGACAACATTTTCCCTGGCCGTTGGATTGGTAGGGGAGGACCAATCGCGTGGCCCCCGAGATCTCCCGATTTAACACCACTGGATTTCTTTCTCTGGGGCTATGTCAAAGATAAAGTTTACACCACCCCAGTCAAAGACCTTCGTGATCTTCGTGAGCGCATCATAGAGGCTATTGAGAACATTCCAGAAGACATACTCCAACGTACTTGGCAAGAAATTGTTCATCGCTTTGATATCGTCACAGTGACTGCTGGGGCTCATATAGAGATGTGGTGATCTGGATATCAAAACTTGGTGAGTTTTTCTGTACTATGAACGTTGTTTTAAGTTTCTATCTTCAACCGTTTGCCAGTAACAAGCAATTGAAATTAGGTCCATTCGAGCGGTCCACCCTGTATATATATATATATATATATATACATATATATATATATATATATATATACATACCTTAGTTTAATCAGGTGTGCATGTATTTTCACATGTCCCACGCCACACCGACCTTACAGCGACATGACCTGTTGAGAGAGGATTTGTAAACTCTGGATCACATAGCCTACATACTTTTCGACCACACAAAGGTATGGAGGACCTCCCTGGATGAGTTTTCAGCCCAATGGCTGAATGTTTTAATAAAAATACTTACATAAGTTACTTTTTTTGATCAAGCAATATTTCGTTCTTTGTAATATTAATAAGGGTATATGTATGCCTCTATAATACAGTTATAGGAACTATCTAAAAAAATATATGTTGGAATAAAAAGCATAATTAGTAATTAACAAACTCGAGAGACAGCTAAGAATAATAAATGGTTGCAATTTTGAAAGAAAAAAAAAGGTTGTACAGTAGAGTTATTAACAACATATTTATGGAATCGTTTAAAAAAGTTACTGTATGTCTGCGTAAGTAAAGAGTTGAACGGAATTAAAGCATCAATGTTTAATTTGCGCTATAGGAATGCGAATAAATAAATAGAGTTCAGGAGTCCCAGAAAATGATGCAACAATTACATGTTTAAGGTGATTGAATGCCTAAATTTTATTTTTAGTTTCATTAATAGGATTTATCTAATTAGCATATAAATTTGTTACTAATCTGTTATCAAGAGTCTGGGAAAACGCGTTACAAGACACAATACACAAATGAAAATGTATATAATATATCCGGGCTTCGAACCTTATAGCCTTGACAATGAAATTAAAAAAATGCATCTGCTTACATCAGGTTAATGTGAAAAGCAAAATAAAAAATGTTAAAAATGCTAATGACCAATTTCTGCTTAAAAGCTGTATAGGGAGAATTACAGAAATATTAAAAAATGGCCAGTTTTTCAGTGGAGCGTTTATGGTAAAATATAACCGGTGTAACAGGGTTTTTATAAAATACATGTCTGAATTTTCGAGTGAGACTTTTATCTTGTCAAACGCCTTTCTTGTATTGTCCGGGTGAAGAAGATGCGCATCCTTGCTTCCACATATCACAGTTGCCTCAAGCAGGATATTGTATTAGCATGCAATCAAAAGACGAGACATTTATCGATCCAAGGTTCGCAGCCACATTTCCTTTAATTATATAGTGTAGGCTATTTTTGACATGAGAGAAGGCGTCAGAGTAGTTTATTTATTAATCCCATCATGCATAGATTATTCTTTTGCGTTTTACAGTAAATTGCTCATTGCCATGCTATTTGTAGATTTGCGTTGAAAAACAACACTAATACAATATTTATTCTGCTCTAATCGGTTTGATAATTGTCGATTTATAGATTTTGTAATCTGATCAATTTTACGAATCTAATTAACCACTGTGGTCTCTGCCAACATCGTTACCTCATACGCAGTGGACCTGTGTTCGATTCCGGTCGGACAAGTTTCCTGGGTGAGGATTTTTCGGGGTTTCTCCTCATCAATAAGATGAAACTTTAAGGCTTAGATGGTTCCCGAACACCGTCTGACGACCACAATCATCAATATCGTATTGTGCTGTCTGAAGTGTTCCTGTTGTATCGGAGGTGGTCGAGCTGATCTCTCATCCAATGTCCCTGTGTGCAAACAAAAATATAAAATAAAATAAAATAAAGAAAGGAAGTGTGTGATCCATAGTTTCAAATCTTCTCCAGACAGGTAGTGTCCCTGTAACGGCGCGGGTCTTGGGGAACGTAAAAGTACCTATGAAGGATAGATTAATTTAAGGCAACAAGAGAGAAATTGATATTTAGAATTACGATTTTTCAACAAAATCGTATTACTCTTATTATTTATAAATAAAATACCTATTTTATATATATTATGCATTTACGAAATCTCTGTCGTCATTACTAAGTGAGCATTTTAAATTACGGGTAATACCACCCATTTGTAACGATCATATTTTACCTACATTGTTTAATCTCATGTGTATTAAAACACACAGAGTGGAAGTGATGTAAGTATACTAATTCAAAGAGGTGTTAAATTACAATAAAATAAACACATCTCTCTTTTCTTTTGTGATTAATTTCACGGTTAATGAAATAATCGAGACCATACTTTCTGAAAATAGCAGTAGCTCACATAAGATTCGTGTAATTTTGTGACGAGACATAAACAGCTGTTTCGGAATCAATCCTCGCTAGATCACCTCTTACTTCAATTCGACGTTGCAATATCTATCCTTTTTTATTCCAATATTTCAGAAGTTTTCACTTAATATGCACGAAAACTATCATTTTTTGCTAGTCTATAAAGTAACAACATATTTCTGTTCTTCGCCTTTAATTATCTAAGTAAATATACTTGTACGGCAAATAGTTGTCGAATTAGGTGGTATTTAAAGTTTAGGGCAATATATTGTATTAAAAGTAAACTATTTATTTGAAATCAAAATATTACAAAAACATTTTTGTATTCCACCCAAGGAATATATATTTAAAATATTCGCACTTACATTAGCTACCTCTACTCTGTATAATTTGAAGCAGTTTTAAAATTGAAAAATACAATTTTTTATAAACTGTATGTTGTAAGTTATAAATCCCTTTATACTGGTGTCAGGCATAGGCCTAATGAGAGGACAGGAGATGAAGCAATCATTGAATGTTTGTGATATGCAAGGAATCGCCTATTCTAGTGAGACAATGTCCACTTTTTGTTACCCAACATTGACTCATCAGGCGAATATATCTTGCCAACTACGGTTATATAGATCCACAACCCCATCTTGATAGCCACGAAGGAATTAGCTGCGATAAAAGACCCATTGCACTTCATAATGCAGCTACTTTTATTGGCTTTATTTTCAATTCCATTTTCCTGAATTATTTCACCAAGATATTTAAATTGTGAAACTCGTTTAAATTTTCCATATTTTGTTTTCAGGTATTTTGGTGCTTGTTTATTGCATGAAATATATTCCGTTTTTTCAAAATAAATCTGCAGACCAAATTTCTCTGCAATGTCATTTAAGAATTCAATTTGTTTTTGTGCTGTTACAACGTCACGGGTTAAGATCATCAGCATATGCTAAGGCAATCAATCTTCAGGACGTATTGCAATTATTAATGATATTGCAATCCAGCTCAGTGAAATACTCTCTCACAAAAACTGATTGCTATAGACCTAACGGGTGGAGAGATCTTCGAAAGCCGAAAAAGCTATGAAGAGACCAGCTCACCTTAAACGGAATAGGCCAAAAGGCCTAATCCTTAATATTAGTTGATAATGATGATGATGATAATACTATTTTAAGCGACTTTACATAGAAATGTGTTACTTTTAAAATCGTATGTCTTTTAGAATTCTGAGTGGAAGAGAAGGCCTAGATGACTCGCAAATCAAGTAAATAAATACATTATTTTACGTGCATTTATTTAGATGTTGATGAAACATATAATATGAATATTTTAAATCCGGATATACACAATGTTATATGCATATTAAAACGCTGATATTGGATATCGGCGGGTGACATTATGGAATGACAGAGGATGATATGCTTAAGAAATGTGATTTGTGTTGGTTTTGAGAATGAGTTAAGATGAATGCTAAACAATGGTAGCACGCGTCTAGAAACATCCTGACAATAGTCTGCGAGCTCTCTTCACGACGGGGATCTTTATTTTATACCCACACGCATAAATATGAACACCTGTCTGATATTCACATCTTCATATCTTGAGGTGAAAGTAGTTGTCATAACAGAAGCGAACAAAGATCTCACTTACAATTCACACAAATAGAACAAATAAACCGACGTCCCCCAAAAATGTTTTAATTTAATTAACGCCCATGGATATAATAGTTCCTTTATATTAGTAGAAAAAAAACTTCCTTCACATTATGTGAGTGTCTTCTGTTTAAGTCGACTACCTTCATTAATCAACAGTTCAATGCACTTGGATAAATCTGCAGTTATTTAAAGAAATAGTTAATAACAATTAAAATATCGAACTTGTGGACTGTAATTTGAGATCATCTAAGTGAAAGTACTTAATAAACATCCAAGTCTCATTGCTGGACAGGAAATTTAAATTGAAGAATGCATTATCTCTGTAGACAAAAATAGCTGATTTTCATGATATAAAAATGCAATTCTTAATTTCTTTCGCCAAAATTTTGTTAATGTGATTAAAATTATCGGTACAAAAAGATTTAATTGTTTAGCAAGTCCTAAGAGTCCACTGCTTGGAATTATATTTTTTAATAATTTAACTTTTTTTTCTAATGAAATATAGTGGTATCGGAGTAACGATGTTTCTCGTACTCAGCGGACCTGTATTCAATCCCCGGTCGGGACAACTTTCATGGGTGAGTTTATTTTCTCTTTCATTTGTAAGATAAATGTCAGGGAACTTTAAGGTCAAAATGTTCTCTGAACATCATTTAGCCATCGCAATCATCCATATAATTTTCGTCCTGGTGTGTCTTATCTTAAATGTTGGTGTTGTCTCGGAGGTGACCCTGGCTCCATGTCCTTGTGTGGTAAAGAATTGATTGTATAATGCAGAGATTCAAATCTTCTTCCGGCAGGTCATGTCCTCCTCAGGAAATGTGGTGCGGGGCACGTAAACGTGCATGCAAGTGAGAGATTAATCTAATGTAAAAAAAGAGAGTAGTTTCTAGGCATATTTTTAGTCTTACTAATAAAAATCACTTATACATGTCTTCATCAGTTTTTTTAGTTGTGCACTGTATAAACCTTGTATAAATCATGTATAATTTTCTTATTAATAAACGTTGTATAAGGGCTGGATTGCAATATCATTAAGAAATGCAATACGTATTCAACATTGATTGCCTAGCATATGCTGATGATCTAGCAAACTTAACCCGTGACGTTGTAACAGCACAAAAACAGATTGAATTATTAAATGACATTGCAGAGAAAGTTGGTCTGCAGATTTCTTTTGAAAAAACCGAATATATTTCATGCAATAAACAAGCACCAAAATACCTGGAAACAAAATATGGAACAATTAAACGAGTTTCACAATTTAAATATCTTGGTGAAATAATTCAGGAAAATGGAATCGAAAATAAAGCCAATAAAAGTAGATGCCAAAAAATGGAAATAGCATTTCGGCTTACTCGCAGCACTTATAATAAAAAATGCATATCTTTATATACAAAATTACGACACTATAACATTGTAATTAAACCAGAGTGCCTCTAT
Source organism: Diploptera punctata (assembly GCA_030220185.1). Lineage (NCBI taxonomy): Eukaryota > Metazoa > Arthropoda > Insecta > Blattodea > Blaberidae > Diploptera > Diploptera punctata. The sequence goes on along the minus strand of JASPKZ010006440.1, from coordinate 437,859 downwards.
GAAGCAGAAACATTAATTTTCAACAGAAAAAAGATATCGAAAATATAGTGAAAAAAGAATGCAAAATTATAAGAAAAGTTTTAGGTCCACAAGTCATAGGTGAAGCATTTAGACTCAGAAGTAAAAAAAGGAAATAAAAATATATACAGACATTCATAGTGATATTAGAAAACGAAGGTTAAAATTTTATGGCCATATTGAACGAATGAACTCAAATAGGCTTCCAAACAGATAATGGAATTCTACGAAAACAGAAGTAAAACTCCAGTGGATACTATGAAGTGGATTGATGAAGTCAAAAAGGACTTACAATTGGCAGGAATTACTAAAGAAGATATCCCAAACAGATATATATTTAGAATTAAGGTGAATGTGGCAAGTTGACAAAGAGGACAAACCGAAGAAAAAAACTGGAACAACTTGGACAGATGATAGAAAACAAGCTCATAGCAAAATAATGAAAGACATTTGGGCTCAAAGGAAACGCCTCTAAGTATTTTGCGTAGTTCTACATGGGCTCATCCGCAATAAAAAAATGCAATACGTCATATATTTCATCATTGTTCACGTCAGAAGTACTTGCAGGTTATTTTGCACAGAAGAAGAAAAAATATAAACAAGTTACCGAGAGAGTTGCTGAAGCAGAAGCGTTCGATTATCGTATTCCGGAGGTTCCGGGTTCACATCCCGTACCGATCAACCTGACTGAAATGTTTTCCTGTTTTTATTCAGTTGTCAAGGCAAATGCTAGGTTGGAATGTCATTCCCAGGAATCATTGTATCATATTCACCATTTCATGGTCGGTCGATCATCAAATGTGATTAAAAAGTACAAAGCAATGAAATATAAACTATATGTTAAAATGTATTCACTTAGACTTTCACGGCCTACAGCCCGAAAATCTTCATCAAGATCATCATATATGTTAAAAGCGTTTAAAATTTTAAAAATATCAATAAGTGATGAATTCTGTAACTATTAATATTATAGTTTAATGAAATTAATGTAATTGTAAAATGTTCAAGCTTGGGGCCAGGAGGGGTGATATGATATACGTTCAATCGTTAAATTATGCATATTCCTGTATTAAATTACAAATCCCTCTGAAGTACATATGTTGAGAAGGCATGTGGTACAGAGGGTACGTTAAACCGGGCGGCCACCTCAGTGTTTTTGAAGAGAAATTTAAGGAAATGTTCACTCAATAACACAACAATCTGCTTATAATATAATCCGCCATTTGTTATACAATCTCTGTAAGAGGGGGAACATATCCACGTAACGATTCATGTTAAGTTACACCTCTATAGTTTACACAGGGTTTATTATTATGAATAGTTTCAACCGAGATGTGTATGAATCTTGTATAAATGTTATTGTATATGTTGTTAAGATATATTGTATGTTGGTAAGAGGGTGAATGTTTAAGCAGTAAAGATAAAAGTGTGAATTTTTTTCTCACTGATATTTAATAAGGCGCTTACGCTATTTTAAAAGTTTAATTCGACATTTCAGTTGCCACTATTTGAGTAAACAATATCAGAATATTATGTTTCATGCAATATATTTTTTTACTCCATAGATATAATTTATGCCTATTTAACTCGTGTCCCAAATGACAGTTAATGGCCAATCACGTTTCAATAAATTTTGTTACACGACAAATGACAGTCTTGTTTCACCTCGCTCTTTATCGAATTTTCTTTGCCACCTTCTGCTTTTGTGATAAAGGAAGCTCCTCCTTTTTAATATTCCGTACAGGTCAGATCATTATTTTGCAGTGCACTGACTCTCCATAAAATATAATGCATATAGCAAATAATCAACATATTCCTTTTGAACTGCACATTTGATAATTATGTTTTCAATATTTTTTTTAATAATGATTTTACTGAGTTGTTTACTAAAAAAGTAAATTAATACCGGTAATCTATCATGTTGGTTATAATATACAGTTTGATGTCTTTCATTTTTTCTCCACTAGGGTGTATTCTTACAACATTACAATCTTATTTGGCAATACATAATACGATCAAGTTGCAATGGATAAACAAATTAAACATAACGATACATTTATGATTTGTTTTCAAACACAGTTGTTTACATTACATATATAAATAATTAAAATAACTATATTTAAATAATGATTTTTGAGTAAACAGCTAAATTTTATTCGTCTAAATAGTTCTAACAAATGCCACTCTTCATTTTTTGGTGAATCGTGAATTTATCGATGATTTGGAAATCACTCGTAGCATTACGTATGACTATTTAACTCATGTACCAAATGGGAGTCAATGACCAATAACATTTCAATTTTTTATTTACAACCAATCACAGTCGTGTTTCGCCTAAAATTTACCAACTAAAGATTATCATAATGAAGAAAGAACCTCCTTTTTAACATTCTGAATAGGTCATAGCATTATTTTGCAGTGACTGACCCTCCAAGAAATACGGCTACCAAATTACATATATAGTGCATGAATGTCAGCAGAACGCGCATGCGGTAGATAATATAAAAACATTTGTAACAATTGATTATAAGTTTACTACAAAAAAAAAAAAAAAAAAGAAACCACTGTTTGCATTTTCTTAAACGAATTATTTTCCAGGAAATGACGTTGCAGAAAAATATAATTGACATATTTACATCATAGAACATCGGAAATTAATTAATACCAATAACGTTGATTACAAATTTCTGCACTATGGTGCATTCTTACAACATTGCGATCTTTTGGCAATAAATAATATTGTGATCTGGTTGCAGTGATGAACAGAAGAAGCAAATGAAGCGTAAATCGATTCTCATTTGTTTTAAGCATCGCCGTTTACATTAAATATATAAATATTTTAAAGTAACTATAGTTAAATAATGATTTGTGAGTGTCCAGCTTAATTTTATTCGTTAAATAGTCCTAACAAATGCCACTCTTCATTTCCAAATTCTCTAGATAAATTCACTCCTCACTTCGTGAGTCGTGAATTTATCGATAATTTGGAAATCACTCGTGGCATTACTTATGATAAATCAAATTAAATTTAATGCTTCAGTGATAACATTTATACAATATATACCATGGTGCTTAGTTATTACGTTATAATATATATCCATCCATCCATTGTAATTCTGTCCGAGGGCAGGTCTTTCACTGCAATCACAGCATTCTCATGATATGCTTTGCAGCTTTACTGGGGAATTATAGGTGTAGTAGCTTCTTGTTGCTTTCCACACCACTGAAAGATGATGATAATGTTAAGGATGATGATGATGGCTGGATGAATTTCGGGGACCGTTGGGCCCTAAATTTCCTGATATTTGTCTTACAGGTGAGGGAAAACCTCGCCCAGGAGCCTGTCCCGACCGGGAATCGAACCCGGGCCCGCTGCGCGACAAGGGAGAACGCTACCTCGAAACCACAGCGGTGGATATATATATATATATATATATATATATAGCCAGTGTTGACCTATGGTAGTGAAGCATGGACACTAAAAAGAAACTTGAAAGCAGAATAACGGCTTGTGAAATGAGATTCATTCGCAGAACAGCGGGTTATACCAGATGGGATCGGAAAAGGAACACCGATATCTTAAAAGAATTGAAGACTACGCCAATTTTGGAATATATTAAACAGTACCAACTAAATTGGAAACATCATCTAGAATGAATGAGTTCAAATCGGATCCCCAAAGCTGTTTATAATTATATACCAAGAGGACGAAGATCACTGGGCCGTCCTATGAAACGCTGGAGGGAAAATTGTCTATAGGATCGTAACAGGCCTTGGCCTAATACTTGGAAGGAAGAAGAAGAAGAAGATTCATTACAGTTTTTAAAAAGTAGTGTAAGCAAGTTTTTTTTTAAATTATAAGGAATTAAATGAAACAATAACTTTATGTTAATGATGGATCATCATCACGTTTTTAAAATGTAATACCGATATATGTGTGTGTGTGTGTGTGTGTGTGTGTGTGTGTGTGTTATTTTGTTATTTTAAACGCTTCTAAACTAGACTAAAATTATAACACTATAATAGTCTCCTTTTAGCATTCCTTTCATCTTAATAGGTTAAATAGGCCTATATTTAAATAGTGAGGTTCGATTTGATATCATATTATCTACACTATTCTTCTAAAGTTAAATTTTCTTTCTACACCTTCTGATCTATTTGTAGCGATTTTGTCACACACATATTATAACAGTTTGTGCGCCTTTAACGGGATCATCTTAGTCTTGTGAAAATAATTGAGCAGCTACTTGATACAACAAATAGCGAAATACGATAAAGAAAACTGAAACTAACATTTATGGCCTGCGTCACGATAACCACGTGACTAGGTATTTAGTGATGACTATTTAATCCATGTCCCAAATGGGAGTCAGTGACCAATCACATTTCAATGATTTTTCATTTACAACCAATCACAGTCGTGTTTCGTCTCGAATTTATCAACGGAAGTTTATCATATTAAAGAAAGCTCCTCCTTTTTAACATTCTGAATAGGTCATATTATTTTGCAGTGACTGACCCACCAAGAAATACGGCTACCAGATTGTATATATAGTGCATGAATGTCAACAGAAAGCGCATGCGAGAGATAATATAAAAACATTTGTAACAATTGATTATGGGGCACGCCGTGGCGTAGTGGTTAAGGCACTGAACTACAAGCCGGAGGGAGGGTCGAGGGTTCAAGTCCCGTTGGGGTCAGGATTTTTAAACTGACCCAAACCCTCTGGCGGCACTACGGCCCTGGGGTCGACTCAGCCTCTAACGGAAATGAGTACCAGACGCTTGTTCTGGGGGTAAAGGCGTCCGTCACGCAGGGCTGACAACCCGGCTGACATAAAGTGCCGATTGTCTAGAAAAAGTGGGAGCCTTAACCTCCTACTGCCCCAAGGGCCTCCGGGCCTGTTGTGGGATCACTTTACTTTACTTTAACAATTGATTATACCACAAAAAAAAAAAAGAAACCACTGTTTGCACTTTCTTAAACGAATTATTTTCCAGGAAATGACGCAGAAAAAATATAATTGACATATTTACATCATAATATTTCAGAAATTAATTAATACCTATAATGTTGGTTAGGGGCACGCCGTAGCGTAGTGGTTAAGGCGCAGAGCTACAAGCCGGAAGGTCGACGGTTCAAGTCCCGATGGGGTCAGGATTTTTAAACTGACCAAAACCTTCTGGCGGCACTATGGCCCTGGGGTCGACTCAGCCTCTAACGGAAATGAGTACCAGACGCTTGTTCTGGGGTAAAGGCGGCCGTCACGCAGGGCTGACAACCCGGCTGACATCAAGTGCCGATTGTCTAGAAAAAGTGGGAGCCTTAACCTCCTGCTTCCGCAAGGGCCTCCTGAGGCCTGTAGTGGAACTACTTTACTTTATAATGTTGGTTATACATTTCTCCACTAGGGTACATTCTTACAATATTGCGATCCTTTGGCAATAAATAATATGATCACGTTGCAGTGATGAACAAAAGAAGCAAATGAAGCGTACATCGTTTCTCATTTGTTTTCAAACATCGCCTTTTACATTAAATATTTAAATATTTGAAAATAACTACAGCTAAATAATGATTTGTGAGTGAACAGCTTAATTTTATTCGTTAAATAGTCCTAACAAATGCCACTCTTGATTTCCAAATTATCCAGATAAATTCTCTCCTCACTTCGTGAGTCGTGAATTTATCGATAATTTGGAAATCACTCGTGGCATTATTTATGATAAACACTTCAGATACGCCCCTAGCTTTTTTAGAGCTTAGTGCCACATGTTTATTTTTTAAATAAAGCAGCTTATTTTACAAACTCTTGTCGTTTTTCCTTATCTTTAAAACATTAACTTTTTATCGCAAATATATTTTGTGGTTATCCTTAATGTTTCATGTATAAGACTGAGTGACAAATATCAGATTAAAAAATAAGACATTTTAGGACTGGGATTAAATTAATTGTAACACGTCATTTTAAAAAGTCAAATACCATACGTGTAACCTGTGAAATTGTATAAAAATGTCGAGGACCTGGAAAAACCAAACAACTCATGTGCAATGTATGACTCTCGCTGTGCACACAATGCTTATTATCATATTACTGACGAAGCATGACCAACTACTCTATAACAGTACGAATTCCTAGAAATCTTAATGTAGTTAAAATGTCAGCAAAGAGACATTTAGGCAGGTTGGTAACTCGCTTGCTAATCAACTCTCAACTTCTTCAACATCAAGTGTTTACAACATGTCTGCATGTAGAATTAGCACGGTTTTGATTCCCATCTACCTCTCATCTATAAATCTGATTAAATACATTCATATCTTATTTGTCCACCGCTGTGGTCTCGAGGTAGCGTGCCGCCTTGTCACGCAGCAGGCCCGGGTTCGATTCCCGGTCGGGACACGCTCCTGGGTGAGGTTTTTTCGGGGTTTTGCCTCCCCTGTAAGACAAATGTCAGGAAGCTTAGGGCCCAACGGTCCCGGACAATCCTCCGGCCATCATCATTATCCTTATCATTATCATCACCATCTTCACCAGTGTGGAAAGCAACGGGAAGCTACCACACCTATAATTCACTAGTAAAGCTGCAAAGTATAGCATGAAAATGCTATGATTGCAGTGAAATACCTGCCCTCGGACAGAATTACTATGGATGGATGGATATCTTATTTTGCACATGAATTTTATACAACACATTTCGATTGATGAAACTGGTTCCTAAAACGGAGAACAAGATGAAAGTACCTATATCATAGAAATTTAAGTTGGAGAAGAAGCAAAATAACAATCGAACAGATTAAATTATTTGCTATGAACTATGAATAGTCATATGAGGAGCTATCATAAATTCAGTCAAAGAAAATCAGTGGTAAGAGAAGTTTTTATTATAAAAAAAATTGAAAATTTAGTTCGAATTTATTAAACATAAATGCAATACAGATTAAGAATTCCTAAATTATTATCGTCATGTATAGTCTTGTGCTTTCTTACCTGAGAAACATATAGAGATATTTTACATCTATAAAAATAGTTTGTCATGGGAAATTTTGATTTACTTTTACTTTTTTATAAAAACAATTTGTAATAAGCTATAGATTCTGCCTATCACAAAATGTTGTCAAATTTTGAGAATAACTCTTTATTATCATTATTATTATTATTATTTATTATTATTATTATTATTATTATTGTTATTATTATTATTATTATTATTATTATTATTATTATTATTATTATTATTATTGCAGTAATTCCTTATTTACATAACTAGTAAGTTTTAGTTACTTTAACTACAGATAACAGATGGCGAATCCGGAAGCATTAATTTCCATATAAAATTTCGTAATTAGATAATAAAATAACGAAATGATTGTTCCATTTAATGGCGTCATGGAGTTGAAACAGGCTTCTCGAACAAACATCTCACGAATTCTGTTTCAATATTTACCAAGAACTCGAGGATTAAAACAGAATTTAGGTTTCTCCCGGAGGTACAGCTAAGTAGCTCAAAACTAGAGCTGAAAGCAGATCTTGTGTTCAATTCCGGGCTTTGTTCCAATTCGTTTCATTCTAACGTATCTATATTTGTGATTTTCATTAATTTTTTTTATTCCATATTTAGCGATTTTACATTAATTTGCGTAACTAACTAACTACAAAATAATTAAGAACATGGAAACTTTTGTTATGTAGATATTCGAGGACCATGAATTTGTTAGATTTTTAAGTATACGTTGTCTTGTAAAGCTGTAACATATGTATCTTAGAATGTAATGCGCTTAATTTTTATTTAGTAAAGGGTAAGGCATCACCTATCACACCTACCTTGTTGTTTAGATAACTGAAAGCAAGTGCTATTAGCTGATCAATGTTGTAACCGTAAACACAACAACGCCCAATAACATAATGTTAGCTTATCCCTAATTGAAGTGTTGATTGAAATTTAATAACAATCCTTTGTACGAAGCTACAAAACATCCCATTAAATTGTATCTAAAAATGTTGTATACGTAATATTCATACTTCTTTGTGACTTCTATTTGTGATAGGGATGTCCATAAAGTGATTTAGAACGTGAAAATGAGGGGCATACGAAAAAAAAATTACACAAAAAAAACATTAAAACATAAGTTGCACGAATATTATGTAAGCAAGATAAACAAACACTTTGTAACACATCACTTACAAGAATATTAAATTCTACTATTGATTATAGCAATATTATCGCAAAAGTAAATATGCAAGGAAACTCCATGCAATATAGAGAAAACAACTCAACTATATGAATATGATTTTAATTATAGTTCTCATATCAGAAATTCTCTCTTTTTTTAATTTGGAAACTAATATTTTCATCGAACAGAGTCGTTTAATTTATACATTTTATTCTGTCAAAAATATTTAATTATTTAAATATTTTTTCAGCCATCAATCCGCATCAAATTAAATTTAAGTTAGTAGACGTACAATTGTACTTGTAGAAGCCAAAATTTCAATACAAATGCATTAATTAATATATATATATATATATATATATATATATATATATATATATATATGGCCTATTACGAAGTAACTTAGAAAATTAATTATAAGACAGACTTAAATCAAATGGTATATTCAAGAAGTAATTCTGATGATATAGGAACTATCTATTAAAATCCAGAAGGCTAACTTGTGGTAGAAACAGTGAGCATTCTTCATATTTAAATTCTTGGATAGAATGTTAACCTTGTCGATTTAAATAAACCATTCGCATGAGAAATTAATATTTATATCAATAAGATCTGTAGTGATTTTAACCACCGAAATAACTTCCACGTGAAAGTTATGGCTGTGCAGGTCATATTCTGTGGATGTGAAATGTGGATAAAAAATCACAAGAAAGTAAGATATAGGCTTCAGAAATGAAATTCTTGAGAGGAGTTGAAGGATAAACAAAACTAGATCACATAAAAATGAAGAAACACGAGACGTATTAGAAATATTTGAATGATAGATTAAAATATTATCAGCAACAGCGGATAGAATATATAGAAACAATGCCGACTACAAGATTAACTAAACATATATTGAAAATGATGTATTTATTGTATTATATTGTAAGCCTATGTTTTTCCTTTACAGAGATTTAGGCGCTCTCCCCCTACAGGGAAGAATTTGAACCATACTAATTTAGTTACACTTGTTTTCGTACAGATGTCATTTTGAGTGGTCCGTGGTCAGCGTTCCGCCTCATACTGACATCTAGGAAACCAAGGTAGTACTAGGACGGGAAAATTCGGTAAATTTTGCTTAGAGGCCTTTTCATTCAGGTTTAAGGATTTTTTACGAGCCTGAAAATCTTCAGACTCGGGACCCACGGCTTAAAGTCCCTCCCGGAGGACTTGCTCCTTGGATTTTTCCGTCCTAAAAATCCATCGACCCCGGCCGGGTTTGAACCCGCGACCCTCGGGACCAGAGGCAAAGAGCATAACCACTAGTCCACCGCGGCCGATATGTATTTATACAATGTTAAATAAATGTTCGGTTTAACATCCGTCTTGCTAATTTCTATAATATGTACTTAATAAATAAGTAATTTACTTTCAAATAATATTTAAACATATTAATAATACTTGTGTTATTACCGTAAAATCTGATATGTCAACAAAAGTGTAAATAAGCATTAATGTTAGATCTTACGTAATAAATATACTTGGTAACAAAATTCTTTTCATACATTAACTGGAAATATTCTAACATTTTTCCTTAAAGGAAACTGACAACGGTTACAACCCGAAATCTATCTCGAAGTTTATCCCAGAGAAGTGTTACCATGTACCAAGGTCGTATCCAAAAGATTATCTGCAGTTTCTAACTGCAAGGCACAGAAAACGAAGTCAGAATCTAGCAATAGTAACCCACTGTAGGGGACAAATGGACTACCTGCTTGACTTAGAGCGGAGTGGAGTGTGGCTGGAAGTGGCGCTTACGACATTTGTAATACTTCCCTATAGTTTAAATGGAATATTTGGCGCTGGATGCTAGTGCCTAGCTGCTAAAAGGCACATTTTTGTTTTTGCCAGCCTTGGTACATCACAACATTTCTCTGGAAGAAACTTCGAGGTAGGTTTCGGTATGAAATGGTTCACATTTCTATGATGATCTTGAAGAAGATTTTCGGGCTGTTGGCCGTTGTCGTGAGGCTTGTATTCCCCGACGTTTCGCCAGACACTGCCTCAAGACAACGCTTGAGGATGGCAGACGCAGTCTCTGGCGGGGAACTACAAGCCTCACGACCACGGCCTACATCTTTAAGATCATCATAGCAACTCCGGCCGTGAAGTCTACGTGAATACATTGGTTCACAGTTCTTTTGCTAGAATTTTGAAGTTCAGGTTTCCAGAATTTAAGAGTTACATTTTCAGACATTTTCAAATTTAAATTTTAGAAAAATGTAAAACGTTTCGATACTTAATGTATTATTAATATTCATAAATTATTATTTGAAAGTCCACTTCGAATCTTAAAATTTATGATGTAGAAATTTGGAAGACTGGTATCAAAACTTACAAACATGTTGATATTTACTGTACATCTAACAATTTTAACGACAACCAAATAATACAGTTCCTTTATTAATCTACATTTTTTTTCAGACGAGTGTACAATTACTGATTAGCTCCACATTTACTTTCAATACACGAAGCATGTTTTCATTACGCAATGAATATTTTGTACAGGTTTGAAAATCAAATGAGGTCTGCATTGAAGTTAGAGAAATATTTCAACGAATAATAATGATGTAAAAGTGGAGGGGATTCTCATTACTTTAAACAATTACACTGTGGTAATGGCCTTCGCACGATTACATGCGGTTACATTTAATTCTCTCTATAAGTTACTTACATGCAACATGATCATTGCACGCAACGCTTGGTAATTTCATTTAGTTATACATACTGGGCTTCTAATCTCTATCAGCAATAATGTAACCAATATTTGTCCAATTTAATTTAGTCAATTTGTATTAACGATATATTTTTTTTTCAGACATCTTTGATATTACGATTATGAAATCGAAAATACAAGTACCGGTTTATAACTCAAATTGCAGGGCACTATACAAATGTGATTTTCTAATTTGTAACAGTTTAATAATTGTAAGGACAGACGCACCAGTAATCAAACTGATGAAATCTTAGATATATTTACAAGATCAGGATATGAAGGCTGCATGAATGAATTGTGAAGTTTCTTGTGACAAAAAATCCACCTTCTCCCATTCATAACTCTCAACAATATGGTGATTGGTACAGATACCAGTCACAAATACTACCTTCCTAATCAGATGCTTTTCGGAGCTAGAGATGGAAAGCTCAGAACTTCATAATTTCGCTTGAATATATTTTAGTGGATTAAATTGTTCGTTCAAAATCAAAGTTAGAAATATTTTGACTCATGGTTCTGAGGTCGAAAATTGAAATAATCAATTAAAAACTAAATTAATAACTTAGAATAGGTTTGTCTAAAAACAATAGTATTGCTTATGGCTTGAAGAAAGATAATTAAAGAAATAAGAATAAAAGCATTGGAAAAAAATTCAGTGTATTAAATTCAATTTGAAGTTTCATATGGTAAAAACTATTCAATGCGGTAAAATAATGTCATAAAAAGCATTAAGAAAATAAATAAATTAATTAATACAACGTCGAAAAAGGAAGAAAGAATTCAGAACATCAACACAAATTTAAAGAAATGGGCAATACATTAAAATTAAGGGCATATATTAATTAAAGAATACATTTAAAAATCCTGAATATTTTAAACTATGGGTTCCGGAAAATGTATATATTTTATAAACAAAAAAAAAACAGAAAAATACAGATGTTTCAGTTAATTAATTTCAAGAATGTTTAACTCTTAAAAACTGAATGAGTAATATTACAAAAAATTAAATCCAAATACCTGAAGGCATCTCATCCATTAGAGCAATTATTCTTTCTTTAAAAAAGCCAAGTCATTTTGTGCTACTTGAGTACCAAATGATCATGAAGATTACTCATTATATGTGTTGTGGCCCCTGTTGAGAAGGAAATAATTATCTGCAATAACTCCAACTGGCTCATAATGCGCAACGGAATTTTGGTCCATATGATTCACCCTGTGGCCTATTCTTCATCAATTATTGTTAACACATATTTTGTACAACCTAATCATTCAATGTAATTCCATCTAATTTTATTTCTGGTCAACTCTAATTCCAAAAGTATTTATTTCATTCTTACCACCATTTCATCACGCAACCAGTCATTATTAACAATCACTAAGTCTACTTTTCATTTTTCAATCTCCGCTCCTATATTTGTAGGTGAATGATCAACTTTTGTTATATCGCATCTTGTATCTTCTGACATAGTTATGTTAATACACAAGTACCCTTCTCTATAAATTCATGGTCCACTGCTATAGTAGCGCGGGCCCGGGTTCGATTCCCGGTCGGGACAGGCTCCTGGGTGAGGATTTTTTCGGGGTTTTTCCTCACCTGTAAGACAAATGTCAGGAAGCTTTGGGCCCAACGGACACCGAAAATCACCGGCCATCATCATCATCCTTATCATTATCAACATCATCCTTCACCGGTGTGGAAAGGAACGGGAAGCTACCACACCTATAATTCCCTAGTAAAGCTGCAAAGCATAGCACGAAAATGCTGTGATTGCATTGAAGGCCTGCCCTCGGACAGAATAACTGTGGATGGATGTATAAATTCATGGAACACATAAGCTCATTTGCTAAGTCCTCTATTTGCCCCTATCCTCAGCCAAATGAATGCATTCATACATCCGATAACCAGTTCCCTGATCAATCCGAACAGTATCCATTCGTCCTCGCCCAGGCCTTCTTTATTTCTATTCATAAACGGTTTCCAAATAAATATTTAAAAAAAAATACTGCCACCCATTCGAGCTAGTTACTTTTTAACTAGTCATATTAGCAATTCGAATCTAGGCGTGAAAGGACCGATAAATTTAGCTAATATGTCTCTTATCTCAGGCTTTTATGTGAAGTAAACTGATGATAGGAGACCGACAGATTTATTTCTTTCTTAAGGAAGCTAAGAATTTTCATGGTCTTAAAAATTCAAAGACTTCGACCGGGTTTGAATCCAAGAATCTCGGTAACTAGGACTGACGTTTCTCACTTGAGCTGCATGTTCAATCCACCTTAATTCTTCCAGGCAAATAACTCTGACAATTTAGATCAAGGATATAAATCATCGAGTACCTCATTGTCAAATTTCCTCCATCCATTAATAATCTTATCTTCTTCTTTGACTTTGTGGATTATCCAGCAATTCACCTGTACCATATAATCTTTGGTCTACCTCTCGAAATTCTTTCTCTTGGTTTGTACTAAAAAACAAACCTTCAATCATCTATCTAAATCTATTCTTTTCATCCTTCTTTACATATTCTCGTATCGTTTGTTGTATTATCAAAAAATAATATGTCTGCTTTTAAATTTACTCCTAATGGCACTGCTTTCCATTTTTTTTATACAGTCAAAGGTCTCAGAGTTCTCATTTCTAGATATTCGTATCCGTTACTCCCTATGTACAAGTTTCACTCACAAATCTAATTAATAATTATAATAATGTATTTAAATACAGAATGATGTTAATGATGAAGTAATCCAACTCTGTACTCGTTGTAACGGCCGAGTAAAATTGACGTTTCTGATAGCGCCACATTAATGTTACTTTATCGTTTTACTACCAAGGGATATTAATTACAATTTATATTTATAAGTGTTTGTAACTACTATATTATTATTCTACTGCACTTTTTTTAAGGAAACTTTTATGTTAATACAATTTTATCTTAGTTATAATTTTACAGTGTTAACACATTATAGATTGTATCTTATTTTGCCAGTTGAGTGGAAGATAAGCCCTTAAGTTCTGAACTCTGCCAGTTTAATCAAAGTATTGTTATTATTATTATTATTATTATTATTATTATTATTATTAAAAGCATAAAAACTTTTCAGTGGGCGCCATTGTTATTTGGCATTAAAGTATAAGTTTCAAAAAGTAAGGTTTGAGTCAATAACAGCAAAATTAAAGTTTATTCTTGCATTAACATTAATAAGATAAACGATGATGAAGCAAAGGAAATATAAGAATTAATATATATATATATAAATATATATATATATATATATATATTATATACCTGGCAAAACACCTTCACAACATCTATGTTCTGCCTTCATCGAAATACATTTTAAGCAATCATCCAGATGAAGAAGTGGATGATGGTCATCTGAACAACTGCATAGCTGTCAAACACGAAGATTCTATGACCTCAAAGTATTGGAAAGCAAGACTGCTAATGATTTCAGTGTCAGAAGCAGCATATTGGACAACAACAAGACTCTCTCTCTCTCTCACACACACACATATATATATATATATATATATATATATATATATATATATATAAATCCTGCGAGATAGTAAACTTATAATTTTATTGGTTCACTTATTTATAACCAATAGGAAACATCCCTTGCCAATCGAATCAGAGTGCTGTAAAAATAGCTAATATTCATAAGAAAATCGTATCTCACGTTAGTATGTTACCGATCTGAAAAAAAAAGGCGGGTGGGTTATCTCAGTAGTTTCCAAATTCTACGTACAACTGGACACCTGACTTGAATTTTGGTTTTCAATGTAAGGTGTAATAATTATGCATGAATTAAACAGAGAAATGAGAGATGTAGTTGTACTGAATCATTGGATAATTATTTTAACAATGTTTTATTGTTTTTTATTATTACATCATATTTATCGAATTTAACTTTTTCTGTTTTATCCAACATATTAAATAACAATCTTAATAATAGGTCGATGAAAAGTCATAGAAATATTTTGAGTAAATTATTTTCCTTTACACATATATCGTTTTCGTCTGACAGCTCCTAAAATGCTTGTATATTTAATAACCTAACGAAACTAAATACAGAGTACACAAAATGTCTGCTAATAAGGAATTCGTTTTTGTTGGCATCTGCTAGAATATAAAAATGTCATAATGGGGATTCTCGTTCAGAAACAATTCCAAGTTCATTATAATGTATTATTTATTATGACTGCATACAATATCAGAGACAAGGAAATCATTCCCCATAAAAATGGAAACAAAGATGTTTTATAATTGGTATTAGGTTAGCCACTTCTTTAAATATAAAAATAAAATACTTTAGTAAGCCTAGCTTTGTTAATAAACTCGTGTTTCAAGAGACCGCAGTGGTTAAATTGAATGTCATCATAAATCTAGACAGTTTTTATTATAAAAACGAACAATAACATCAGTGTATATTTTGTTACTTTTAATAAACCTAGATAAAATTAAAATCTTCGTCTAGAGGCCTAAAGAGCAAAAAGGACAATTCTGATTTAATTTCATGTTTTATGCTTGTCCAATATTAAATACTATCTATGTTAACTAATGCATTTCACAATTTCATTCTTACATATTAGTAACAAGTAGTGAACATTTAATAGCTTGATTATAGGAATTCTCTGCGTTTATTGCAGAAACTTGGTATCTATTAGTCTACCGCCTGTGACACGAAGTCTATGTCACAAGTACTTCAGTTTCATTCTACAAAGGTAGGTAATCTTATGGTTTGTTTTGTTTAAGTAAAAGAGTTAAATTCATTTAGCATATCGTGTTTCACTTTTAATGTTTTGCAGACTCTACGCTCCGAGCTTAGACGTATGTTTTTCAGCTTGGAATGCTAATGACACCCTGGCTTTGTTCACTAATATTTTTCACCATGAATCTGAACTAAAATATTACTGTCAATATTTTTAAATAGAAAATGACATTGCTCTTTCTGGCTAGTAACTTCAAATTGAAGCTATAAATTGACTAGGCCTACTTTTTTACATATAATGAAATGAATAAAAATGATAATTTAAGAAATAACTACGGTAGGTCTATATAAGAAATCAAATAAGACATAATTTCAAAATGAATATGTTATGTGTCGGCTGTCCGAATATGAAAGCAGATTAATTAAATAAATGTAGTAGACATAATTAATATATTCAGTATTATAATAGAGTAATATAACAATCACATGGGAATAGAGCAAACATAGAATCAACGATATCAAAGGCAGATTCTTCATGTTGGATGTGGATTCATAAGAAGGATATCGTCCAAAAGACCGTCCAACAAACGTATCGGCTTGCAGTGTAGTGGAAACAGATAAGAGATTTACTATTAAAATCAAAGAGCTGGAGGAGGAAAATATTTCTAATTTAAAACTATTTTTTATGTAAAATTAAAACTTTATAAAATGAGATTATATTATAAATGTTAATTTTATAACATTACGATCATTTACACTTCATCATCATCATAGTACATTCACGAATTTAAGCCATTTGTTGACCTGTTTCGGCCTCAAGAGAAACACCATCCAGAAGTCTTTTGAGTGGACGGCCTGGTCTTCTTCTTCCTGCAGGTTGATATTTTTACACTTTATGATATGAATTAATGAAGGATCTTGTGTGAAGGAAAAGGCCTCACTCACTTTATTATATTTTGTTAAAATCGAACTAATGACACAAGTTGTTAACAATTGGAATTAAATCATTAACTCCTGGCGAATAGGGCCTAACTGTATACTGTAATAGATATTCCATAATTGAACGCTAAACTTGAAACCCCTTTCATTTGGAATGACGTCAAAGGTTAAAAAAGTACTTAATAAATAAACAAAAAACTCGCTGCCGGCTCTAACGTGGTATGTTCTTGGAATTTATTCAAAGAAGCAATGACACAATTTCTTCCAAAACAGGTTATGATACATTCATAACCTACATACACACGTGGTAAGGAATGTAGCCAGAGACGTCAGACTTCAAGCAGGGCATATTAAAACCTTTTACAACAATACAAGACCTTAAACGACATGTATTGTCATGTTAATATAAATTGTTAATGACTTCATTCATTTAAAAAATCTTAGTCGTACTTTTTAGAGATTTTCCGAACAGTAAAACGACTTTGGAAAATTAGATCGTTGAAAACAGTAATTCCTACTGCGCTAAAGTATATAACGTTAGTGTTCAAACAACAATGTTTCTTTGTCCATTTCTGTTTAACCTGGGAGTGAACTGCCACTTCCAATTTAAATTTGATTTTAGAATTTAGTATCCAATTTTCGCTGCTGTATGTCAGTCCTAATTTGGATGTTACGTTATGTAATCTCAATTTGCTTGAGGTTGGCGTTTGTTTACAAAAATGTATTTCTATGGCACCATATTTTGCATTGTATTTGTCTAATTTTATCTCTGGATCGTTTCATAGCCTATATCAGATTATTAGGTGATCAAGATAATTAAATTCACAAACTTGTTCTATATTTTTTTCATATAATTCTAGAATTGTATATATATACATCCATAGTAATGCTGCCCGAGGACAGGTCTTCCACTGCAATAATTGCTTTTTCATGCTATGCTTTGCAGCTTTACTAGGGAATTATAGGTGTGGTAGCTTCCCGTTGGTTTCCACACCGGTGAACTATGATGATGATGATGGCCAGATAATTTTCGGGGACCGTTGGGCCCTAACCGTCATGTCATTTGTCTTATAGGTTAGGAAAACCCCGAAAAAACCTCTCCCAGGAGCCTATACCGACCGGAAATCGAATCCAGGCCCGCTGTGTGACATTATATATATATGTATATAGCCTATATATATATATATATATAAATAAAGAGCGTCCACCGCTGTGGTCTCGAGGTAGCGTGCTGCCTTGTTTTTCTGGGTGAGGTTTGTGCCGGTTCGCTCAGGGTAGAATATGGCAACTCAGGGATGCTTATATTAGAAACTCGTTACTTCAGTTTATTGAATAATTTTGCATATACAATTATGGAATTACAATGTTTTATATCTCACTAATTCGGAGTGGAGTTGATGAATTTACTTAAGCCCACGTGTTTTTAATATCACTTTTACTAAAGGTCGCGAACGGTTGCTGTAGGACTTGTTTCTTGTAGAACGAATGACCGTGAGAGAGTTTTCACATGCATCCTCGCCTTATAAGGGCGATGCCTCCTCCCATAAAGTCACCATCCTCACTCCAAATGTACATGTTATTCATTATAGCTTAGAGGGGTAGGTATCATTCGTTTGGGGTTCCTATCTTGGTAATAGACTCATATGCACGTTTGTGCGCCTTCCAGTTATTACTATTAATCGTATGTTTTAGTACTTAAGAGTCTATTACTTCTTGTCACAGGTTTTTATCGGGGGTTTTCCTCACCTGTAAGAAAAATGTCAGGAAAACGTCAAGGCCCGAACGGTCCCCGAAATCACATGGCCATCGTCATCATCCTTATCATCATCATCATTTCATCCTTCACCAGTGTGGAAAACAACGGGAAGCTACCACACCTACAATTCCTTAGTAAAGCTGCAATGCATAGCATGAAAATGCTATGATTGCAGTGAAAGACCTGCCCTCGGGCAGAATTACTGAGGATGGATGGATATAAAGAGCGTGTGTGTGCATACATGTATGTGTATATTTGCTAATTGCTAGGTTTCATATCACATGTAAATCTCTTATAAAATAATAATAATAATAATAATAATAATAATAATAACAATAATAATAACAAGCAGGATTCAGACCAGGCAGATCATGTCCAGAACAAATCCTGAACCTTAAGCTAATCCTTAGGCACCAGAGAATTTGTAGCAATGATTTAGTGCGTATATTTGTGACTTTGAAAAAGCTTACGATTCGGTTGACCGAGAATCACTATTTGAAATATTGAAAGAACAAGATTTAGACCGTAAAACTCTTGCACTTATTACACAGACACTAACAGATACAAGGGCTAAAGTTAAATTCATGGGGGAAATTTCTGAATCCTTTGAAATTAAGACAGGAGTAAAACAAGGAGATGGACTTTCTCCACTACTCTTCAATTGTGTCCTTGATAAAATAATACAAGAATGGCGTAAACAGAAAACAGTTTTTAAATGTAATCAACCAATCATATTAGGAAGAGGAAAATTGAAGATTGATTGCCTAGCATATGCTGCTAATCTAGCAATCTTAACCCGTGGCGTTGTAACAGCACAAAAACAGATTGAATTATTAAATGGCATTACAGAGAAAGTTGGTCTGCAGATTTCTTTTGAAAAAACGGAATATATTTCATGCAATAAACAAGCACCAAAATACTGGAAACCAAATATGGAAAAATTAAACGAGTTTCACAATTTAAATATTGAACCGAAAGTGCCTTTTTTTCGGTTCAGTTATACATCTGTGCGCTCCTCCCTACTGAAGAACATTTGTGAAGCCTGCCAATGTTCCTGTGTTCCGTGTGGTTACCCCTTCCCTTTTTACCCTTTCCTCGCGCATTTCTACTGCGCACATCCCTTCCATTCGCGAACCTGATAAATGCTTGGTTATCGCAACGGACTTCATCATTCGATCGGCTCACTAAGTGGCGTTTGGTTCTTTAGAAAGGGGATTCAGTGGGTGAATCCAACTCAAGTGCACCATGAACTGGCGAGGTTAATATGGTGATTGAGAAGATGAGCTAGTGGATTATAACCGAGGAACGGTTAGATTTGATTTCGTCTAAGTAAACATGGAAGAAGGATTTCCAATAGGACTTAGACAAGTATGCGTGTGATAGTTTAAATGGTACGTTATTGTTCTATTATATTTTGGTTATTATTTGTGCTTGATCGATGGATCAAAGATTAATTTTTGTTATGTACTCATTATTTTGTCTTTTATATAATCCACACTTATATTCTTATTAAAAGCTTATCTTTTATGTTACGCCCCTTGGTATTATTTAAGAGTTATTTATCATTCTCTATCCTATGACGAAGTTAGTTCAGTCCATGCAAGTTATAGTCAGTATTCATATTTATATGCATATTCGATTAGGAAAGAAAGATGAATGGTTAGCCGCCTTCTATGGGCCCGAGGCAGGCTGTTTTCTTGTGATTAACTTCATTAGATATCGTGAGCACTTTGCTAAAATACAGCATTACCATAACCCAGCGATCCCGGAAGGTAGCAGCATCGTAATCTCTCTCTGCGTGGAAATAGTTAAGCAGAGCGGGGTAATAATACGCGACAAATGGTTTGGCAGAGCGTGGTTCGTTCTAAACTACTCGCCACAATATCTTGGTGAAATAATTCAGGAAAATGGAATTGAAACTAAAGCCAATAAAAGTAGATGCCAAAAAATGGAAACAGCATTTCGGCTTAGTCACAACACTTATAATAAAAAATGTATATCTTTACATACAAAATTACGCCACTATAACACTGTAATTAAACCAGAGTACATCTATGGAGCAGAAACATTAATTTTGAACAGAAAAAAATATATGGAAAATATAGTGAAAAAAGAATGCAAAATTATTAGAAAAGTTTTAGGTCCACAAGTCATAGGTTAAGCTTTTAGACTCAAAAGTAAAAAGGAAATAAAAATATATACAGACGTTCATAGTGATATTAGAAAACGAAGGTTAAAATTTTATGGCCATATTAAACGAATGAACTCAAATAGGCTTACAAAACAGATAATGAAATTCTACGTAAACAGAAGTAAAGCTCCAGTGGATACTATGAAGTGGATTGATGAAGTCAAAAAGGACTTAAAAATGGCAGGAATTACTAAAGAAGATATCCCAAACAAGAATTAAGGTGAATAAGTGGCAAGTTGACCAAGAGGACGAACCGAACAAAAAACTGGAACAACTTGGACAGATGATAGAAAACAAGCTCATAGCAAAAGAATGAAAGAAATTTGGGCTCAAAGGAAACGCCTCTAAGTACTTTGCATAGTCCTACATGGGCTCATCCGCAATCAAAAAATAATAATATCAACAATAATTCATTTTAATTGAACTTAAAACATAAAGGTCTTCTCTGCTACTTCACAGCCCGTAATACTATGTTATATGCTTCATTTAAATAAATAAATAATATCTAATGCACAGTATGATTTAATAATAGAAGTATAACATAATTAGAAGTTAGACTACAAAGTTAAAACTTTATAAAACAAACCTAGAACTTGATTACGTATTACATTGTCTAATAAAACATTCACAAAATATAAAGTTAATTTATTGTGAGTGTTAATAATAGTGATAATAATAATAATAATAATAATCATAATCATAATAATAGTAATAATAATAGTAATAATAAAAATAATGTCTATAAGGAACAGAAGGTAAAGTGATCTGAGTGATTCTGACTTATAGTTAACTGAATGATGAACACTATGATCCTCCTACATTAAGCATTCACACACACACACACACACACACACACACACACACACACACACACACACACACACATATATATATATATATATATATATATAATAATACTTTGTTTATTAATAATAATAATAATAATAATAATACTTTATTCTGGCAGAGTTAAGGCCATAAGGCCCTATATGATAACATCCATATTATTAACACAAAACATTCATGTACATTTATATAATTTAACTTGTTTGTTTAAACATAATTATCATAGAATTAAAAAAATGTCTGAAATTGTTTTAAATTTACTTCCATCTATTAAATATAAAATTTGAAAATGTATTAAATTAGACAATCTCTCATATGTAACCTCTCAAATATTTCAAGTAATAAAACATACGAAAAAAAAACTTGACGTATAAACGAAGAGGACAATAGTTTAATTACAGTAGACGGACGTGATGGTGTGGGGGAAGAAACGCTAGGGCATGGCCTACTCAGCCACCCACTGATAGAGAGTTGCTTAGACCAGAGATCAAATTGCCATCTAATAGCTAATGTCTGTCAAAGTTCACAGTTCAATTGCGAAACAGATAATTCATAATTCAATCTTGCAATTTGTCATTACAATTACTAATTTATAAAAATACGATACGAGATTTCCTGTTGCAAAATGTCATTATATGAACAAAAAGGTAACATTTTAAAGTGATAATTTAATATAATAACAGGCCGCTATTTCCCTCCATGGTATCTTTACCTTGTCGTGGTGGAGTGGCTTGCGTGCTTAAATGATCCCGAGAGCTATGCCAGCGGTAGCATTGCAACCGATATGGTTACCCTTGCCGGACTGGTCGAAAGGTGATAAGCCAGACGTAAAAAGTACTACCTTGGTCGAAAGAGTGACGATCTTTCACCGTAAAATACAACCGTCAAGAAATGCGGACAAGGGTTCAACTGGGGTAAAATTTTCCGGAGGTCAAATAGTACCCTATTCGGTTCTCCAGGCGGGGACTACCTCAGGGAACCCATGCCAAAGGCTCAAATATAGGGATGTGTTCCTAGGAACATCGAATGTTAGGACTTTATACAATAGCGGGACGCTAGAGGTATTAATCTGTGAATTAGATATATCACCCTTAGATATAGTCGCTTACAGGAAGTTAGGTGGCCAGGAGAAGGTAGTCAGGAATCATGAAGCTTTTGCATTATACTACGGGGGTGCAGAAAGACCTGCATTCGGAACTTTTTTTTTAGTCCGAAGGAGGATCCTATCAGCTATCAGAGCTATTAAGGATATCATACATAATTCTAACAGGTAAACGGCATGATTTGTAATCGTAAATGTATACATGCTCCCACAGAAGGTAAAGATGGCAAGATCAAGGTTGAGTTCTATGAAGAATTCGAATGCGATTTGATAGCCTTTCACGATATCATATGAAAATTGCCTCAGGAAATTTTAATGCAAAATTGGGGCGGGAAGATATATTCAAACCAACAATAGGAAAATTCAGTCTTCGTGAAGATAGTAACTACAATGGGGTTAGATTAGTCACCTTTGCCACGTCAAAGAATCTCATTGTTAAGAGCACAATATTTTCAGCATACGTATATTCATAAATACACCTGGACATCTCCAGATGACGAAACTCGGAACCAGATAGATAACGTATTAGTGGACAAACTCTGTCAAAGTAGCATAATCGATGTCAGATCAGTTAAAGGGACAGACTGCAATTCGGATCATCATCTGGTCAGAGTGAAAATCATACAACGGCTATCGCTTATGAGAGGAACGCTAAAGATGATTCTGAAAAAGTTGATTTAAAAAACTTGAAAAATGATGAAATGCGGCAAGAATACCAAATTAAAATTGCTAACAGATTTTAAGTACTGAAATCTTCAGATGACAATGTGGCAAACGAGGTAGAAACTGGTATAAATAAAGAATGGGTAACTATAAGAGATAATATTAAATTGTCACCATCAGAAAGCATTGGTTATTTAAAAAAGAGGCAAAACAAGAAATAGTTAGATGAGGAATGTGCCGACATTGTAAAGAAAAAAAAGCTAGCAAAAATGAAATGGTTACACGAGCCAAATGAGGTAAATTTGGAGCAATTGGGTAGTGTTAGACGGGAAGCCACGAGGTTACTAAAATGCAAAAAGAGGTAATATTTGAGAGAGAAGATTAATGATCTTGAAATCAATGCCAAAAATAGGAACGTTAGAGAATTATATCAGGGAATTAGGATAGACAAGAAAGGAATTCAGGCTAGAAGAAACATAATTCGGAATGAATATGGGGATATGATTGTAGACTCCAGGAGTATATTAAATAGATGGAAAAGTTACTTTAATCAACTATTAAATGTACATACAGAACAGGATAATGAAGAGGATAATATACAGACAGCAGAAGTGCTAATCTCAGAACCAAATGCATTAGAGGTTGAAATGGCGGTAAAAAAATTGAAGCTGTATAAAGCATCAGGTTGAGATGAGAGCCCATCAGAACTGAAAAAAATCAGAGGGGAGAAAAATTGATGGACAAGATACGCCAGTTGCTTAATATGATTTGGGAAAAAGAAGCTCTTCCAGATGAATGGAAAGAATCAATTGTCGTACAAATTTATAAGAAAGGAGATAAAACTGATTACAACAACTATAGGGGCATCTCATTACTTTCAACATCTTACAAAATTCTAGCAAATATATTAGTAAGCAGACTTACTCCCTATATTGATGACATTCTAGGAGATCATCAAAGTGGATTTAGAAGAAACAGGTCTAAAACAGATCAGATTTTTAGTATAAGACAGTTTTTAAAACGGAAATGGGAATATAATGGTACTGTACATCAACTATAAGTAGACATCAAGAGGAACATGACGTGTCATGGAAGATGTGATATAGTTATATAGTATCCTTCTGGAGTTCGGAATTCATACGTAGTTAGTTAGACTTATACTAATTGTGTCTAAATGGCACAAAGAGTGTTTTTAAGAGTACTATTTAATTTTGTATTAGAGCATCGCCATCAAATCTTTAGAGGGTGAAAGAAAAGCCTACAACTCAATGGTATTGAATAAAAGCTGTGTAGTTGACTATATGCTGACTGATGTAGTAATAGTGGGCGATAAAGACGAGGAGATACTTAAGGCCAACAGTCACACAGCTACTGCGAAGTAACCACTAAGAAATTGGGAATGGAAGGAAATATCAATAAAACTAATATATGGATTGTCTTGCACATCGACTTACATGTACAGTTCAGGGGAAATGTGCAGCTAATGATAAATGCGGAAATATTGAGGAAGTGGCTGAATTATTAAAAATAACTAGGAACAATAATCACAAACAGCCTACTGAGATGTGCAAGGTACACTAAACATAGACCCTCATTCAGGAAATGTGTGCTATTATACATTACAGAGACTCTACTTCTTCCGCATCTCCTTTCGAAAAACGTTTCACAACTGAAAAATATACTAAAACTATTATTCAATCATTTTATATTATATGGATGCGAAACATGGAACTCTTCCTTTAAGGCAGGAAAGGAGAATGTTACGAGTATTTGAGAATAAAGTTTTTAGGAACATTTTTGGACCAAAGAGAGATGAACAGACAGGTAAATAGAGAAGACATGGTCTTTATAGGAAGCCAGATATAATGAGAACAGATAAGTCTCGTAGACTGCGATGGGCAGGACATATGGCACGAATGGGGAATGAAAGACGTACATGGAAGCTTCTTGTAGGAAGACCGGGAAAACGCCCAATTGGTAGACCAAGAATGAGGTGGGAGAATAACATTAACTATGATTTGAGGGAAGTAGATTATACAGGGGAAGATTGGAAAATATTGGCCCACGATAGGGATATGTGGAGAGTTCTTGTCCGTGTGGCCACGAACCTATGGGTTCGATAGTGCCACTGAGTTAGTTAACAGGACACTATTTTTTCCACAAAATTAACATTGCCACTGCAACAAAATGCATTCTATGTAAAGAGTTAAAAAAAAAAGAAAGAAATGGACGAACGCTACCAGGATAACTCTATAATTAATCAATTGATTTGGCGTTAACTTAATGAAAACTCATTGTGTTTAGTGATTAAATAAAATAAAACTGTTAAAGTTTTATTTTCATTTAATTAAATAAAAAACTGTTAAAGTTTTATTTTCATTTAATTAAATAAAAAAACTGTTAAAGTTTTATTTTCATTTAATTAAATAAAAAACTGTTAAATTTTTATTTTCATTTAATTAAATAAAAAACTCTATGAATAAAATGTAATAACTCAAGTTTTTGGAGTGCAGGACTTTTAATGAAAAATACAGCGCATTAGCTAACAACAATGGCATCCTTACCACATAGTGTATAATTGGCTGACACGGTAGCGTTTGGGTCTCGTATTCAGGAATACTCGAATTCAAATTCCACAGCTGTCCATCCTGATTTGAGTTTATTGACAATTATCTTAGCCGCGAAAAGAAATTATGGATAAATGTTACCATTAATTATATTTTATTATCATAATTTAATGCAATTGGAATCAGTTATCTCTCATATAACATATGACTATATACAATGATACCAAAAGGCTAATGCTGCACTCTAGTCGTTATACGGCTAAATATATTCAAATAAAAGAAAGAAATAAGAGCAAATCTGTACAATAGCAGTTACAGCTGTTATTTTAAAAGTAACAATAGTTTCAAGATCATTGCTATCATTCAGCAACCATACTGTCAAAAAATGCAAGAACGGAGTCTAAACAACGGTCATAAATTTATAATTTTTATTGTTAACTTAATAACTATATAATAACTGAAACATATACAGCAGATAACTTAAAAAAACTAGTCTGCATCACTACTATCTCGATATTGTAACTATTGGTTTCTTTTAGGCTTCCACGCCTGTCCAGATTTAAGACTCTTATATACTGCACAGTGTCATAGCTTATAGCTTGTTATGCCAACGTTACCAATCAAATATAAAAATGTATTAAGAATGAGGACTAAACATATACAGGATAGAAGATCATGGATGTATATATATATATATATATATATATATATACATATATTGACTCAACCTCTGTGGTCTCGAGGTAACGTACTGCCTTGTCACACAGTGGGGCTAGGTTCGATCCCCGTTCGGGACAGGCTCCTGGGTGAGGTTTTTTCGGGGTTTTTCCTTACCTCTAAGACAAATGTCAGGACGTTTAGGGCCCAACAATCCCCGAAAATCATCTGGTTATCATCATCCTTATCATTATCATCATATTTCACCGGTGTGGAAAGCAACGGGAGACTACCACACCTACAGTATAATTCCATAGTAAAGCTGCAAAGCATGACATAAAAACGCTATGATTGCAGTGAAAGACCTGTCTTCGGGCAGAATTACTATGGATGGATGGATATATATTGAAATTTTGTGAATACTAGGATTCTGACTGACCAGGACTGTTACACCATCTAGGGAGACAGATAAAAATTACATGGTACGAAACGGATGACATGAGTATGAAAAAAAAGGTGTAGTGAAGTTTTTGATAGGTGAAAGCGAGAAGAACTTGCCTTTGATTCGATTCGTCTCCTAAGAATCGCAAATAGAGTGACCAAGACACGAACTCGGGACCCACAGATATTGGGCGAATCTCTATCTACTTGTGTCATTGAGCCGCTTAAACACTACTAATAAATTATTATTATTATTATTATTATTATTATTATTATTATTATTATTATTATTATTATTATTATTATTATTATTATTATTATTATTATTATTATTATTATTATTATTATTATTATTATTATTAACTCCAAGAAAATCAAGAACTTTCTTATAAAAAGTAATTAACTCTGACACGTAGAGTATTCCTGTTTTTTTTTCTTTTCTTTATTTTCCTCTTTTCGTTTACACACTGTTTTCCTTCTTGTTTTACCTTTTTGTTATCTTTCTGTTATTCTCACATATAGACACAAGGACAAGACACACACACCCAGACCCAAGGTGGAGATTAAAAACCCCCTACCCCGCCGGGAATCGAACCCGGATCGCCAGAGTGGAAGGTTGGGACTCTACCGACTACGCCTCGGCGTCCGACTGTTTAAATACCATCCTCTCTAGCTAAAGTTTATTTAATGTACAAAAGTATACAGAGTTTATAATAACAAAAATATTCCTTATTTACTAGTTCATAAATATAAAACATAAATTAATTTTCACCTAATGAATTACACAATTTTTTTCAGAAACAATGTCACGGTGCAATACAAAAAAAACTTAAATCACATACATATCTAACAATTATTGTTGATTTAAACATTTTTATATTTTGTGATGGAAACCATAACGAAAGTCAAATCGTGGTCGTGGACTTTTCTTTTGCAAATGTCTGTACAAGTACCTAAGAGTTTGTTTGTTTCATTACATTAATGAGGAGAAATTTAATAGGAAACGATAATCTGATAATATAATTATGTTTGAAATGAAAAATAACTTTTAGGATATACAAAAGATAAAATAATATTGTACTGCTATTATTCTCTACATGCATGTATTGTTTGATCAAACAAAAGAACTTAGCCATCAATCACACAATACATTGAAAAGAACTATCTTGAAAGCTGTCGTTTATTTCTGTTTTTTTTATTATTTATTTCAGTAGCAGGTACTGTATTACACGTCATGTAATCAATGCAATCAATCATATTTATGCATATGTGGAGTCACAATTTCCAAGATGACGCTTTTTTTTCAAACTTTCCCTTCTCACCTTCTAAAATATGAACATATCTGTGTGATGTGGGGTACTAGGAATTGTATTCGCTAATCCCTATTAATTGCTATATATTATTATATGTATAAAATATACAGTAAAAATAATGTGATAGTATAGATTTTGAGAACAAATTCCTTGGGATAATAAAAATTCCTAGCCATAAACGTACGGTTGCCTTAAAAAAACCTAAGTTTATAAGGACGTGGAATGTAAATCTCTTTTTTTATAATAATAGATCTCATGACAATTTTCGCATAATGAAAAAGTAAATAAATACGTGTCAATATTACACCGGGAGAATTGGTAAAATTTTAACCGCATACTATTTGTTTTATAAAACAATACCAAAAGGTAAAATTGTTTAATTGCATGTGCCCTATGCACTCTGTTATAAGTTGGACTTAGGCCTAGTCTACATGTCAGTCTTGAATGGTCAAATAAGACTGACACCCCCCACTTTTCAAACTTGTACTCACTCTTGTACACAAAGCTCTAGTCCGTCAGTCTATTGCGTGTTTCTCAAATCTCATTCAGTTCATGCAGAACGTCCAATTTGCCGTACACACGCAACGTTTTGTTTGACAAACTTGGCATGATCATGCAAGACTGACGACAAAACGTTACGTGTAGACCAGGCCTAACACTCACAATTATTATAAAGTAATGCATGAATAAACGAATACAAAAATATTTTTTTCAAGAAACCCATACACTCTTTGAACCAAAAACCTTTGTTTCTATTGAATCTCCGCCCTTTCATTGATTCCACATTGTTCAGCTATCATTCGCTATAGCATCATTAATATCAGACTACTTAAATATTTATACTTCAAAACTGAACAGATCAGTTTAATTATTTCAAGTATGTTTAATTTATAAAGTGTTAAACATAGAGCTTATTTAGTTGTCATATGTTTTATTATATACAACTGTCCTCATTAGAGGATTGCCTCAAGGACATATGAAACAGACAATTCATTTTAAAATTGATGAAATATATTTTGTAAATACGTTTTAAAAATTTTCAAATTGTAATTGAAGTATACATACTATAAAGTAGATATTTTGTAAAGATGATTATTACAGTATACCATAGAATTCATTTATAAATACATGACACTTTTGAAACTAATTCATACTTTTTTCGTAATAACTAGCTTATATTGTGAATATGATAAATGTAATAACTGAAAGAAATATTATTTCAGCTTGAAAGTACAAATGCCAGATTCCTAAAGCGGGCTCTCTCAATTTCAAGATTCGCAAGACATAGCTATGCCTACATAATAGAAAAGGAGTCTTACTTCATAGACTACATCAGAAAATACTTCGGACTACCAGAGACGCAGACATACAAAACGGTAATTGAGGAGAGACAGAGAAAAGCCAGGGAGATACCGAACGAAATCATGGAAATGGAAGCGTTAAACACAGACGAATGGAAAGGACCAAATTTTCGACTTCGCCACTTGCACACACGTTTCGCCGCCCGTGGCTTCCATGGGAAAATATGTCACAAACAAAGATACCATGAACCCGAGGAAGACTGCGTCTACAAACTCTGTAACAAACCGCGCCCCAAGTATCACCTAGTGAAGTGCGAACAAATAACTGTAACTCTAAACAAATTAATAGCAGAATGGTGTACACATTGTGTTTAATAAATGTATATTTAAAATATTATTTCAATTAAAATATTATTTTTTATAATTTAATAAATGTATGATTTAAATAAAGAGAATTAATATAATAACGCACTTGAGCAAGTGTCAGAGATTGAATATCTCTGGAAAATAATATAATTTACAATGAGGATATGTAAATAATAATACACATTACAATATAATGAATAAACAATTAGGAGTAGGCCCTACTTCACGTTGGCGTGGTCGGTAGAATCCCGGAGACGAATGGAATTTTAATCTACACGTTGGATCTGGATGTGTATTCTGTGATTGTATAAAAATAAGTAAACATGTAAGATAGAAAAACTACAGTGAAACATAGGAAAAGAGGATATACAATTACAGTAAAATGAGACGTTGCATTGGTGCAACGAGTACCAATAGACACGAAAGAGAATACGCATTAGTAGGCTCTTGGAAGCTGGTACGTATGACATTGAAAGCCGGTTGATTATAAAACGGGATAGGCAAATGCTGCAGACTTGCACAATTCAAATTTTTATATATTTTAGATTCACGAGATTAGATAAAAGAGAAACGTAGTTTTTCGCAAACCAAGTCACAAACATTGTTTAAGAATAGAACCGCGCCGATATAAATAGCTGAACCAAGTTAGAAGAATAAGTACCATATAGAGAGAATACTGTTCCAAGCATTGTATTATAATCCAACATAACACTGAAGCAGAGGACGAAGAAAGATACATTATGAGGAACATTATCGTCTTGAGAGAGAGGAACGCGTTCAATAAAATTAGGTCTGAAATGTTTGCGATTATGCAATTTTAAATGTTCGTTGGTATGTTAGGTTTTAAACGTAATATATATAAAATCTAGAAGTAAATTCCCCACTATATTGCCTTGATTAAAGGGATCTAGAATTATAACTCGGAAATTAGACATACGGAGGGAATGTTTTCAAATATTTCACAATTATTGTTATATACGATATCATTCGATATAATTAAATGGAATGCTAAAATTAATTAATAAAATACTTTTAAATTTAAATTTAAAACAATAGTTTTTCTCATTAAGAAGAATGATTAAAGCTATGAAAAGTACCGGCAATGAGGACTTCTGGAGAAAAACAGTCAATATTTTAATAATCGACCCAGTGATATATGTCAATTTTAAGGAACAAATTAAAGTCTAAATAATGTACTATTCCAGGAAACTAAAGAAGTGGAGTACAAACGTGGATGGAATGGGCATGTGATATAAATAGCAGAGAAACATATTTTACAGGAAGCTGGTAGAGGGATATAAGAAAAGAATACTGAAGGTAAGATGAAAGCAGAAATGCTGGAAATTTGGAAGAGTGAAAGTGAATCAATAAGGGAATTAGGGGAGAAAGATAACAAAGCTGTCTCGAAGAAAAGTACGTAAATATAAGTTGCTGTGATATAGTTACACGAGTATTTTGTCTATCCCTTGAATGGGGTATCAAGTATCACTACCGAACCCAACGTTATACAAGAAGATAATATAATAAAATGGAAAAATAAAACTCACCTCGAAAGGGAAATTTGTTTCAACGGCAAATTAATGATTATGAAGTAGAATTATGTTATTTTGTAAAGTAGGTGCAGAAAACGAATTACTCAATATGTAAAGTTGTACTTGTTACTGTATATTACCATATGTGGAGTGACTTCATTAAAATAAATAAATGTAAATGTATAAACCCCATGGCAAAAGGAAAAGCAGCACGCAACGTTTGTTTATGTTGTGTATTAAAAATGCAATTTCAATCTTGTCAACGCGTCCAGGTCTTGAAGTATTCAGCATAAATCATTCATTAAAACATCTCATAAATCAATGTATCGTTATTTATTGGAATTTATTTTATTCATTTTAAATTCTTGATATGTTTATAAATTTTAACACTTAAGAAATGTTGAATTACAACCAAGCGAAATTATATAAGTTATGAAGATAGTAACAATAATATTGTTTTAAGTCTATTTTATTACAATGTTCACTCAAAATCTCATATTTGTATTATAATTTTAAACAATCACGATGATTGAAGTGGAATAATAATTGAAATGGCCACACAAAGTGTTCTGTGTTTTAAAAGTTGGTAAAATATAAGTATAGTTAATAAGTAGATTTTAATTGTATTAATTATCTACATAATATGTAAAAGCCTAGGATAAAACGTCACTGTTGTAACGCGTTTTTGTTCCATTACTCAAATTATCACATTTGAAATTCGCGGACGGCAGCAGGAGTCATAATCCAATAAGAGTTGGACTTGCTTTCTGGAAGAATCCGCTTCCAGATCATCGATTCTAGAATAATCATATCTCGGACTTTCTCTACGATAGAGTCCGAGATTGGTATCCAGATTGTTCCTATCCTCGCAAGTATATAAGAAAGTCGATGGTCCGACCGGCCTGTCAAGCTTCCAAATTTACAACTGTGGAAAGTCCAAACTTATGGTAAACACGCTCCTTTACCCTTGGTAAGACAAGAAATCAAGGGCATTTTAATAAAATTAACGCCTCTAGAAGAGATGTGATTGGAAATGTAGCCAATAAAGGATAAGATTTGGATGTATAACCAAATAAGGAAATAAAAGTTCCGGACTTCGATACAAAATTCTTGAGGACAGCCAAAACACTTACTTTCAATGTATTGTAGGGATCGGATCGTCACTCGAAGAAAATATCTCGAATTACGGGACTTAGTTAAAGAACTCTTTCAATATAATATATTTACAACCTGAAGTCCTCGTAAGTTGGGTATCGAATGTTCCGCAATAAATAAAGTTATAAGATTAATTATGTGTTCTTTTAACGCAACTTGGAGTAAGTAAAGGCATTTATTTCATTTCTTCTTCCACATAACTCTCCTCCGGTCCCTAAAGGGATAAGAATGTCAGTGTTCCATCCTAATAGAACCGACTTGCTACTGCGCTAGGGCAAACAACAATTAGCATTACGGCAAGAGTGACCCTAAGTGCACATTTACTGTCCCATAATTAATAATAATAATAACAAAATAATAACATTAATTACATAATGTCCACCGCTGTGGTCTCGAGGTAGCATGCTGCCTTGTCACGCAGCGGGCCCGGGTTCGATCCCCGGTCGGGGTAGTTTTTCTGGGTGAGGTTTTTATCGGGGTTTTTCCTCACCTGTAAGACAAATGTCAGGAAAACTTTAAGGCCCAAACGGTCCCCGAAATCATATGGCCATCATCATCATCCTTATCATTATCATCATCGTCATTATCATCATCATCATCCTTCACCGGTGTGGAAAGCAACGGGAAGCTACCACACCTACAATTCCCTAGTAAAGCTGCAAGCATAGAATGAAAATGCTATGATTGCAGTGAAGGACCTGCCTTCGGGCAGAATTGCTATGGAATGGAATTACATAATAATAATTAGAATTATATAATAATAGTTATAATTATAATGATGATAATAATAATAATAATGATAATAATCTAATGAAACATCTAATGCAAAACTTGTTAACATAAATAACAAAATTCTGCAATAAACTATGATAAAGTTATTAAATTACAAGTATGAATGACCATACGCAGTTGCATACTGATGTTAATGGTATATTTTTTAATGTCATGGTATTTTGATATTTTAAATAGAGATAATTTGAATAAATGAAGGTCGTCTACCATACTCGAATTTATAATTTAATACAATCTTTTTCTGCAAACTTATTTATAGATGCTTTAACATCTAAGGTTATATCGCATCTGGATAGTATCTAAAAGGTTGTGGATTTTTATTGTGTAGTCGCGTGTTTATTATTTTTCGGTTGTTTGAAATTTCGTCTTTTTTTTCTATAAAATACAGTTCCATTCTTATGAGGAAATGGTATGGACATCTCATAAGAATGGAAGAAGATACAATACCAAAGAAGAGCCTTGATTGGAAAGGTAATGGAAGAATGTCGAATAGATAGAGTGAGGAGAAGTATGGAAGCTAGAGATTTTAGAGAAGAAGATGCTTTAGACAGGAACCTCTGGCGACAAATCACTTTGGGTTGAAGGAGGAGCACTGTATGGTGGAATATTCCTAATAAAAAATACAATTTACTAAATTTCGTACACAAATGGATAAAATGTATTATTTTATCTTAAAATACCAAAAATTATATAATCATGACTGTATTTATTTCGTGGTAAAATGTTTTGATTGTCCTAATAATATAACTAAATAGTCCTGTGACTTCAGTTATAGTGAACGTATAACGTGCATTATTCCTCAGCACTTAAAACAACTAACGATATATTTTATAATGTTTGTTTAGTTTTAAAAATATGTCAAGAAATGCCATGTCATTAGGTTACCTATTTCTGCCCCATATATAATAAATAGACTATAGTCAAAATACATTTCTAAGACAATTCTGCATTCATACCATCTGTAAATGTGTTAAGAAAGTTAAAATAAACCAAAAATGTATCTGTAATCTATTTCCAGCTTGCACATTTTGTCAGAATTCGCAGAAATCATCGTTACTAAGATTTCTCTTCAAACGTTGCTACATGGACCAAAGGAACAATCGAACTGCGATAATTCATCATCATCATCAACAACAACAATAAGGATTAAGCCCAATGGCCTGTTCCGATCTCATTATAGGTCGAATTCTTCTCCCTTTTGGTTTATAATTATACATTCATCTTTGTATGCGCTGTTCATTCATTCGTAATACGTGCTGAATATAAGCATTTTGATAATATTTTATTCTTTCACAGAGATTAAATATATTAAGTTCTGTTCGTACTCGTATATCTTTTATATTGTATTTCGCTCGTAACGCGGTCAGGGGACATTTATTATTACTGATTCATCTCAAAACTGCGAGAATTAAGAGGAAATAAATTTTGGTTAAAATACTAAAAGGCCGTCACCTTAATACTATTTACTCTTATATTTTAAGACGTCATATTTATTTACATTTTTTACTAAAAGCTGAGTAGTACTTTAACGCACAGCCTATATGTTTACACATGTATTTAGTATAGTGTTATTACTAAATACGCTTTACGCAGTGGCATATGCACTTTAAAGTTTTCCTGTAATTGTATACAAAAACAATTTCTTAGAATAGTTTTTGTATACAATCTTTCTTGACCAGAGAATGAGTATGAAACAAAACAGATACCATTGTGCAAAACAAAATAATTTAATTATTTTTCACCAGTGGATGCTGGAGTATTCTGTTATAACTTTATTTAAGAATGTATGAACATGGTCGGCGTATAAAGCTAATTGTAACATTGTTTCGGAATCTCTGAATTAGGTCCACTCATCCGGGAAGACCGTTCGTAAAAAGATTCTGTGATCCAGATTTAAAAATCCGCTCACGTCCAGTAAAACCCGGGAAGCGTGACGTACGTAATAATACCGAAAAATGGAGAGTTTAAGCTAAGTCAAAGAGAGAGAGAGAGAGAGAGAGAGAGAGAGAGAGAGAGAGAGAGAGAGAGTGTTTATACAACCAAAAACACAGAATTCACAGTTTCACAGAATTCATTTATTCAACATAACGTATGTAACGAATATTTTCAGTTATATTCAATACATTTTAAAGTGAAAACATATTGAATTAATTCCATCTACATTGGTCAAAAAATAGTATTTCACAATGTCAGTCTGGTAAACAAAGTTGTACTTCTTTGTTTTGCTGTGATCTTTGAAACTCATTGCATTTGTTTTCTTTCGATGCGCTCATTCATTCACCAGCAGGTAGAGATACAATTCAGTTGACAGAGTGGACGTGAGGTAGGAAGGTTAATAAGGAGCATGGAAACTGTTTTTCCGTGTTGTTTACATTACTGCAATGCACGGCAGACGCAATCAGCAGCTAAAGTCTAAGTAGTGATGTTAATGCAACATGGTGATTTGACACAAGTTAACATAGGTCACGTAGTGCGATACACTTCCGAGTTGGACGGAAGTTCAAGCATAAACACAATGTAACTGATAAATCTCGGAGAAGTCGATCACGCAGAACAACCGTTCCGTATTACCGTTCAGAGAAACCTTACTATAACTGCAACAACCTTACGGAGGGGTTACAGGTGTCAATGTGTCTACCCAAACTCGTTAGAAATCGACTCCACGATGTACTCGTAGGGCTATATTCTTGAAAAGCATTTAGGAACACCACCTCAAAAGTCAACACAGAGTGCAAGTCTGGAATGGACAATAACGAATGAAAACTGGAGTCTGGATCAATTGGCCCCAACGTGTTCACGAATAAGTACACATTACTTTGCATCCAAAATGACAAAAACATTCGTGTTTGGAGGGAAAAATAGCCAGTTTTTTAATGAAGCTTTCATAGTTAAATACTATCAGCAATGTGGTGGTTCAGCATTCCTGAGGGATGGGACGCCGCACACCACTAATCAACATCCAGAGAATATGATCGCACAGCAACATCCTTTAACGCATCGTTCGTGGATTTAAAGCGTTGATTGAAGCAGGTTCATTTTAATGGATGATAATGATATTACTCACCGCAGCAACTCTGTGATTAAATTCTTGGAAAGACATGACATTCAAAAGATTACCCTTCGTCTTCAGAACTGAATTGCGTGGAGCATGCATGGAGATTGCTAAAAATAGTAATTGCCAATCGTGCTCAACCACCACAAATCCTACAGGATCTCATATCAGCTGTCATAGATGAATGGGACAATATTCAAGATGAACCAGATAACCAGGTGACAAGGATGCCATCCTGCTTCCTAACTTGTCACAGGATTTTTGGAGGCCACACACTTTACTGACTGCATTGGAAATGTACCTTAATTTTAGTTTTTGGAATCAGTGCGTTTTGCTGTTTTTGCATTAAAATATAATTGTTTTACCATAAAATTATAAGTTATCTCTAAAATACAGTGTTTGTTTAACTTCACACTTTTGTTAAGGTACATAACATTTAATTGTAGGCTTTCACGGCCGGCGTCTTGATCCATATTTGGTTCGTCTTCCGGGCTTATAGGCCGTGGTCTGGTTGTCTTCTTACTCGACGTTTCGTCTACTGCTGCGGTAGACATCATCAGGAGATACTGCGTGCTTTCTGTGAACTCCTCAACAGTCGGCTGCAGACTGGATGGTCATTGGAAACTGTCTCTCTGTTTATAGCTAAACCCCGGGTGGAGGGGAGGTTTTCTGCGCGCACCGAGTTGTGCGCTGTATTGCCGTGTGCAGAAGTCATAGGCTTCGTTGTCGTGTTATGCAGTGCTGGGATCCAAATTTTGTTTATCTTCAAGGTTTCTTCTTTTTGTTGAAGGAATTTTTATGTTTGTGTATTTCTATGGCTTCTCTGTATAGTCTGGTGTAGTAATGTGATGTTTGTGATAATACCTGGGTATCTTCAAATCTTATAATATGTTGTTGGTTGTTCATCAAGTGTTCCGCTACGGCCGATTTTTCATTTTGTTTTAACCTGCAGTGTCTCATGTGTTCTTGTAATCGTGTGTTGATCATTCTTTTTGTTGTACCGATGTACACCTCTCCACAACTGCACGGGATACGATATATACCGGCATGACTCAAAGGATCTCTAGTGTCTTTGGCTGGGCGTAGTATATTGCTGATTTTTTGTGTTGGTTTGTAGGTTGTTGCTATGTTGTATTTCTTTAATATTCGTCCAATTT
Source organism: Diploptera punctata (assembly GCA_030220185.1). Lineage (NCBI taxonomy): Eukaryota > Metazoa > Arthropoda > Insecta > Blattodea > Blaberidae > Diploptera > Diploptera punctata. The sequence goes on along the minus strand of JASPKZ010006440.1, from coordinate 400,364 downwards.
TCTCTGTTGTTGTTTTGATATAAGGTAGGTAAACCTTACCATTTATCTCTTCCTTGTTTTCGTTTTCGAAAATTGGACGAATATTAAAGAAATACAACATAGCAACAACCTACAAACCAACACAAAAAATCAGCAATATACTACGCCCAGCCAAAGACACTAGAGATCCTTTAAGTCATGCCGGTATATATCGTATCCCGTGCAGTTGTGGAGAGGTGTATATCGGTACAACAAAAAGAATGATCAACACAAGATTACAAGAACACATGAGACACTGCAGATTAAAACAAAATGAAAAATCGGCCGTAGCGGAACACTTGATGAACAACCAACAACATATTATAAGATTCGAAGATACTCAGGTATTATCATAAGTAATGCCACGAGTGATTTCCAAATTATCGATAAATTCACGACTCACGAAGTGAGGAGTGAATTTATCTAGAGAATTTGGAAATCAAGAGTGGCATTTGTTAGGACTATTTAACGAATAAAATAAAGCTGTTTACTCACAAATCATTATTTAACTACAGTTATTTAAAAATATTTTTATATTTAAAGTAAACGGTGATGTTTGAAAACTAATGAGAAACGATAGGTAGCCTACGCTTCTACTGCTTCTTTTGTTTATCACTGCAACCAGATCATACTATTTATTGCCAAAGGAACGCAATATTGTAAGAATGCTCTCTAGTGGAGAAAAAATGAAACACATCAATCTGTATATTAATTCATTTTTGATGTCGTATACATTTAAGAAAGTGCAAACAGTGGTTTCTTTTTTTGGTGGTATAATCAATTGCTACAAATGTTGACATGTAAGCACTATTATATACAATCTGGTAGCCGTATTTGTTATAGGCTCAGTCACTGCAAAATAACGGTCAGACCTGTTCAGAATATTAAAAAGGAGGAGCTTTGCTTAATATATGATAATCCTAACGTTGATAATTATTTCGTGAAACACGTCTCTGATTGGTTGTAATACAGAAATCATTGAAACGTGATTGGTCATTGACTCCCATTTGGGGCATGAGTTAAATAGTCACAAACATCACATTACTACACCAGACTATATAGAGAAGTCATTGAAATATATAAACATAAGAATTCCTTCAACAAAAAAGAAGAAACCATGAAGATAAACAAAATTTGGATCCCAGCACTGCATAACACGACAACGAAGCCTATGACTTCTGCACACGGCAATACAGCGCACAACTCGGTGCGCGCAGAAAACCTCCCCTCCACCCGGGGTTTAGCTATAAACAGAGAGACAGTTTCCAATGACCATCCAGTCTGCAGCCGACTGTTGAGGAGTTCACAGAAAGCACGCAGTATCTCCTGATGATGTCTACCGCAGCAGTAGACGAAACGTCGAGTAAGAAGACAACCAGACCACGGCCTATAAGCCCGGAAGACGAACCAAATATACATAACATTTGTTTATATTTCATTCTAAAATATAAAACATTGTAAAATTCAAAACTTTTTTTGACCAGTGTACTCTTTATTGTTAAAAATGCCTGACATTTTATCGGCTAACCGTCAGTTTTGAAACAAATTTCAAGAATCTTGATCCATATAATGATTATGATCACTAAACGATGTTTGTCGTATTGGTTAAAATAATTCTGACCTAGTACACGACTACCGCAGAAAAATACGCAGAACCTACTCACTGAGGAGGAACTTAGGAAACTCACTCGGAGACAACCAAATCACGTGATTAATTTTAATACATCAGGGAATAGTCGTAATAAAGAAGTATAACATGCAAGACAATTAAAAGTAACTCTGTGATATATACACAATTATGTAACAAAGAGGCCTACTATTTGTTAAACATTATTATAAGTAATCAAATAAAGCATACTGTACAAGACAAGATATTGTTTCAACTAAAAATGAATTATGTCATGAAATGGCTTAGTCTCCAACAGTTCTCTTTTTTTCTCAGAGATAAATGGAGAGAATTTTAGCGCGCGATTTTTTTCGCAACAGGACTCGATAAACGTTGAACTCTATAATTGGACATAATATTAGATAAACAATAAACCGGATTAAACGGAATGCGGAATGAAAAAACTAAACTGTGCCCGAGAAAGAACGATTGCTCCTTCACACAATTATAAATTTCACTTTTTCATGTAAACAGAGTAATATAATTAAAAATAAATACATTTTGGTCACTTCATGAAACCATTCTGTTCACTATATTTTTGTATCTCCTTAAAATAGAATGATGTTGTCCGAAACTTATTAATGAGAGTTACATTCTTGGCGAAAATACATAATGTAACATTATACGATCATCGATAACTTTGTTTCAGTGGCATTCCTATGAAATAAAAAAAAAACGTCTAACTTGATAAAAAGAACAATAGCAAATAAATGCCATTATCGATAATATCTAGAGGATAAAAGAAAATATACCATTTTTATATTAAACAAATGTACAAAAAGCAAAGGTAAGAATGTAACCAGTCTACTTAAAAATGTGTTAACTATACGGAAGAAGCAAATCTAAATCTTCCTTCAGACAGAATCAGTGTCGGTTTATCTTCAAAGATTCTGAATTCATTGAATCGAAATGTCGTAAACACAGAATAGGCAAGAGAAATAACTTGTGTGCAACCAAAATAAAGTAATCCATAAATATTTCTGGCCCAAATAAATTAATGTATCATTAGCTGTCGTCTAGCCACCAATGAAACTCTGTACAAATATAGTTATTTATCTATTAAAATGGATTTTAAATTATATATGTTTAAAAATTATCATAAATATTACCTATTTTTCTTCATTGATAGATGTTATAAATTACGTTTCAGTTCAAATGTTATTTGGTTGTAAATATTGTAAGAACTCTAAGGAAAAAGGGAACAAGTCAACTTCTTACTTTTTTGCAGGATGATTTAACTTTTCACTGAGAGCAAAATCTTTAATATTACATTTCCGTTGCCAGTTTCATCTTTTCACATAAATTCGAGTACTTCCATTGATGTTCGGCATGCCCTTAATACATAGTAGACTCCATTGATTTTTTTTATTCAACAATACTGATTTATTTTTGTCACAAACATCAATCCATGTTTTATGTTAGTATTACAGAATTTTCTTTGAATCGTCAGTATCTACGCTACATTAATTCCATAGGGTTGCTTGTGCGTTAAAAACTTGTTTTTTTTATTTATTTATGCGGACAGAGGATTCGTTTTACTGTATAGTAGCACGTTCTATTAATTCAAGTGCTTTAAGCTTAGAAGTAAAGGTGGCCGTCATGCAGGACAGACATCGAATACGAGAAATGTAGGAGTACCAAGGTCCTACTACCCCAAGGGCCTCTAAGGTCTGTTGTGATATCATTTTACTCTTTCTACTCAGCACTACTAGAAAGAGCGCCATATCAAAGAATCTTATTATTAAGAGCACAACATTCCAGCATAAGGATACACCTGGGTGTTTCAAGGTGGTGAAACTCGGAACCATATAGTTCTTGTATTTGTGGACAAAAGCTGGCACAGTATCATTATCAATGTTAGATCAATTAGACGAACAGTCTGAAATTCGGATCATCATCTGTTCAGGGTGAAAATCAGACAACGATTATCGTTTATGAGAGGAACAAACGCTAAAGATGATTCTGAAAAATTTGAATTAAAAACTTGAGAAGTGATGAACTGCGGCAAGAATACAGATCAAAATTGCTAATAGAAACATTGGAATCTTCAGATTAGAACGTGGTGTCTTATGAAGTCTTAATTTATTTTAGAACCTTCTTCTTCATTGAACAAAGGTGTTATTTCGAGATCAGAACATTGTAACATCGCCCTGAATTGACTCAGACGAACTTAAAGTTCCTGAATTTAAATATCATGGTCGATCAATTTAGACTTATTATGTTTTTTCCTTAATTTTCAAGACAAAATCTGTGATAGAATCTTATTACCATGATTCACTTCAGAATTAAAAATATATCTTTAAAAAAGACACTTAAGAGCTCTCTTAGCGAAAACTCTTCGTTCTAATTAGATTTTCAGTCTGTAAAAAGTTGCATCGTAGCTGTAGGTATATTACTGTTATCTACATTAACAAGAAGAAATACCGAGTCGAAAAAAAACAGCCTTACTATTCGTCCTGAATTATCCAATACGTAACCTGAGGAGATTAATCAAGAGAAAAGGGAATTTCAATGAGTCCTCAATATCTATTTTTATTGTTGTATTAAAAATATTTATGTGACCAGTCACCTCTTCATTGCAAGAGGTATCATAACTAAGTTGTTTATAGTAAAAACATACAAAATAAGAATTTGAATAGAAATAAAGATGTTCAGTTTCATAATAAAATATCCCGTCACCATTTTACAAAAGAATGTAATCATATATAAATATAATCAATTTAGTACCTAACTTTTTATCAGGGAAGCTATTTTTATTAGTATAGGGCCTTCCTATTTATAATTTGTATTACTCGTATGTTCGAATTTTAAGTTTTGTAATTAAAAATAAGTATTGTGTGACATTGGTCAAACTGCAACGGAGTCAGATAAATGAAAATTGTTAAGTTGAACTAATGTGAATTAACCTACTGATAGAGGCGATCGAACTAAACATGTTCAAACATATCAAAATAAAATTTAAGTAAAATAACACTTTATTTTGCAATTATACATATATACATAAAATGCTATTCGATAATTAAGTCTATTGAACTGTTGCACATATGGCATCACACTTCATGCATGCTCGACATGTTTAACTAAATGAAAAATGGACAGTAATTTGCTATATTCGTGTTCAGACAATGAGTAAAAGACCATATTGTGTCTTCATCCATCACCTCATTTTCTCAGCGGGGGTCTTCATTGAGCCAACTCTACCAAAACGCTTGTTTTACGTCATCCGTTAAAGATGTGGAAAACCCGAAATGTACAATAGCGGTCTTGAAATAAAAAAGATCTGTTCTATGCAGAAGTAGTTTCCACATGAGTTAGTAGACGGTAATAGCTGGGAATTTTAACACTTCCTTTTTTTATCATTTTAAACGGTCAGCGAACTTTCATACTATTTCTCTAGCGCTTGTATTAGTTTCCTGTGCAATTCACTGTATGCAGATTAATTACAGTATAATTAATACCAACAAAAAGCAATGTTAAACTGCTGATTCCAAATGTTTAACAAACCTTAATGGCGCGACTGACATAGAAGCCTGCTGTTCTGATCATCCGGATAGTGAACCTTAATGGCGCGACTGACATAGAAGCCTGCTGTTCTGATCATCCGGATAGTGAACCTTAATGGCGCGACTGACATAGAAGCCTGCTGTTCTGATCATCCGGATAGTGAACCTTAATGGCGCGACTGACATAGAAGCCTGCTGTTCTGATCATCCGGATAGTGAACCTTAATGGCGCGACTGACATAGAAGCCTGCTGTTCTGATCATCCGGATAGTGAACCTTAATGGCGCGACTGACATAGAAGCCTGCTGTTCTGATCATCCGGATAGTGAACCTTAATGGCGCGACTGACATAGAAGCCTGCTGTTCTGATCATCCGGATAGTGAACCTTAATGGCGCGACTGACATAGAAGCCTGCTGTTCTGATCATCCGGATAGTGAACCTTAATGGCGCGACTGACATAGAAGCCTGCTGTTCTGATCATCCGGATAGTGAACCTTAATGGCGCGACTGACATAGAAGCCTGCTGTTCTGATCATCCGGATAGTGAACCTTAATGGCGCGACTGACATAGAAGCCTGCTGTTCTGATCATCCGGATAGTGAACCTTAATGGCGCGACTGACATAGAAGCCTGCTGTTCTGATCATCCGGATAGTGAACCTTAATGGCGCGACTGACATAGAAGCCTGCTGTTCTGATCATCCGGATAGTGAACCTTAATGGCGCGACTGACATAGAAGCCTGCTGTTCTGATCATCCGGATAGTGAACCTTAATGGCGCGACTGACATAGAAGCCTGCTGTTCTGATCATCCGGATAGTGAACCTTAATGGCGCGACTGACATAGAAGCCTGCTGTTCTGATCATCCGGATAGTGAACCTTAATGGCGCGACTGACATAGAAGCCTGCTGTTCTGATCATCCGGATAGTGAACCTTAATGGCGCGACTGACATAGAAGCCTGCTGTTCTGATCATCCGGATAGTGAACCTTAATGGCGCGACTGACATAGAAGCCTGCTGTTCTGATCATCCGGATAGTGAACCTTAATGGCGCGACTGACATAGAAGCCTGCTGTTCTGATCATCCGGATAGTGAACCTTAATGGCGCGACTGACATAGAAGCCTGCTGTTCTGATCATCCGGATAGTGAACCTTAATGGCGCGACTGACATAGAAGCCTGCTGTTCTGATCATCCGGATAGTGAACCTTAATGGCGCGACTGACATAGAAGCCTGCTGTTCTGATCATCCGGATAGTGAACCTTAATGGCGCGACTGACATAGAAGCCTGCTGTTCTGATCATCCGGATAGTGAACCTTAATGGCGCGACTGACATAGAAGCCTGCTGTTCTGATCATCCGGATAGTGAACCTTAATGGCGCGACTGACATAGAAGCCTGCTGTTCTGATCATCCGGATAGTGAACCTTAATGGCGCGACTGACATAGAAGCCTGCTGTTCTGATCATCCGGATAGTGTACTGGTGACATGTGTTTAGTCATTTTACTGAAGCTTCTTTTCTCAACCTCATTTTCTAGTGACATTTTCTTAAATATTAAAGAGTAAATCTTTATTATGTGAGATAAAATTAACTCGTCCAACCCTTCTCCTTCCATAAAAATTAAAATAACACATGTTAAATTTACTTGGCAGAAAATATGTTAAAAACATGTACTCATGAAAGTATTACCGGTAACTCTTTTAAAAGTCCATATGAAGTTAGTCCACAACAGATGAAAATAATAAATTATGCGCTTGAGATCTCAGTTGTCCTCAACTAAGTAAAATACCAGTTAAAAAACGTCGACATGTTCCACCTTCAGAGGTTAAAATTATGTTAATTATTCGGAGTAAAACATTCATAACGCACTCATAGTAAACTGCCAGTTATACGACTGATATATCAGGTACTAATTTTGTATTTTAATATTTCATCCCAGTTATACATTATTTTTCAATAAAAGCATTAATATTGTAACAATCAATATAGAATGTCTTATTGAATATTTGAACGTAAGGAATTGGGTAATGAGAATCAGGTTAGTAAAATAAAAAATCGTAAACAATACATCACCATTACTCCTTACCTCACATGTGACAATCTAGTGCATTCGATCGGGTGATCTCACAGAGCAAAGGATGGAAATTTATTTTCCATTTAAGAGTCCAGGAAATTTAACCATCCAGATAGTTGTGGACTTCCGTTAAAGTAAGGCAGTGCATTATTGTGCTGTAGGAATATCGACCAACAGTCAAGGATACTTCCCTCAAAATCTGAGGTAAAAATCTTTGATTTGGACTATAATCTTTTCTCCGTGTATCCTTAAATAGGCTTCCCAGACAAGAAAATGCCTCAATACAATGTGCTGACATTTTCTGAAAATACGAAACTTCACATTAACGGAATCCGGAAAATCCTAACGTTAAACTAGCGTCTTAGGTGTTTATTCGGTCACACTGCGACCTGAAAGATCTATTGCGCTATCCCAGTATATTGTGATTGAATGGAACTTCTGGGTCCAGAACAACAGGCTCTTCTCTCATGACACGTGGGTTGATCCCATGGCTACGTGGAGGGATTACACCTCTCCCGTTGCCTCTTCCGTCATTTTTGATTGCTCAGACTCAGACTCATGAGCAGAAAGCGAGAATGGATAGTGTTGGTGGGATACAATTTGAGAAATAGGAGAACCCCGAGAGAAATCCCAAAATCTCGGTATGGCCCAACACCAATACCCCTGTGAAACCCCCAGGATTCGAATCTGGGATCCCTACAAAGGCAGCGCTAAACGCGTATACGGCTAAAATGCTGCTTTCAAAGTATCTTTTGTGGCTAAAAAATATAATTTTAGGTAAATAACGATTTAAATGTATTGTACTTAATTGATTGACAAACTCTTTATAACTTAATACTCAGGCTTTCCTGGTCGGAGTTATTATCATTAACTGTAAAAAATATTCAAGGTTTTTTGGCCATGCTCGTGAGGCTTAAAATGTCCTACGTTTCGCGAGAAACTGCGCCTGGCATCCTTAAGGTATGACATGAGACTGGCTCCCTCGTCGAATGCCAACTAGCCCGGAAGATTTCTACAGACCATGATACTTATATTTTATTTACGTCAGATTAGTATGCGCTGAACTAGAAACAATCTAGAAATTATATTCATTATTAATTTGGTGAATGATACTAATGCGAATTTCTAAAAGAAAATAGTAAGCCTATTTTTATAACAGTAATTCAGATGCTAACAGTGGCGATTACGTACATGTTGTATCTTCAACTATTTTAATGTTTGTTATTTTCTCAGGTAGTCCCTAATTATAAAACTATGATTTTTCTAGATCATGTGTCATTTGTCTATAATAAACTGAAATTTTCTGAAAGTAGGTCAAGTGACTGTTGAAACCTAACATGACAGGAAGGAGAGATTTGATTTCAGTATGTCTGAAACTGCAGTAACTTCCGATCCCAAGGGTATAATAAAAATGGTATGGTTTCCTGGTCGTTCATTCATGCACTACTAAGTTATTCTTCCCAACACCCGTAAGTTGCATTTAAAAATTGGCTATCTAACTTTTGACAATTTTAATAACGTAATTATAAGTTCATAAAAAATTGAATGATACATCAATAAAATTCATGAAGAAAATAGCTATATAATATATTATGGATGCTTGAACAAATATCCGTGGAATAAAGTACGTTTAATTGTATTCGGAAATTTCCTGTAATGCAGTAATTTTTCTTCAACTCAAATTTTGTTTTTGCAAATATTTCTATCTTCGCATCTTGTGTAATGTTCCTGATGTCCGCTCCTCCTGACAAAAGATAGACATTACCAGACCTTGCGATAGTAGCAGATTAAGGCTTACATTTTTCTAGGTAATCGGCATGAGTTGTTAGCCGCGTTGTGGGACCTGCGTGATGGCCGGCTTTACCCCCAGAACATATCTATGACCCATTTCCGTAGAGGTTGAGTCGACATCAGGTCCATGATGCCACCAGAAAGTTTAGGCCAGGTTAAATATCCTAATTCTATTGGGACTCTAACCAGCTACCTTCCGGGTGGTTATATATCCGCGCCTCCTGATATCAATCACTCGTAATTTTCTTCCCTCCTCCATCTTCAGATGTCGGTTGCATAGAGTATTGCCCGCCTCTATTTACGACTTCTAACCCAGTCGGGATCAATGGATTCAAAAAGCCGTAAATATTTTGCATATGGCTTCCTTCGGAAGGAGAATGAACCCATAATATATGTGTCGTAGTTTTGCAGCAAGTTAAAGAATCTCACGTTACAAATAGCAGGCGTCTAAGTAATTTTGTTTCGGCGCTTTCCAGCATTATAGACCTACTTTAACTGTGACGTCATTAATATTAAGTACACTTTGTTTAGAGAAAGAACAAGAGACAAACTAGTATAATAATCATTAGTGTCTTCTTCGGAAAATTGATATTAGATAAAATATGTTAAAGTTTCAGAAAAAAGACAATCACTAAAATCGTATAATTGGAAAATATATTTTATCTTTAATATTATCCATCCATCTATAGTAATTCTGCCCGAAGGCACGTCTTTCACTGCAATCATAGCATTTTCATGCTATGCTTCCAGCTTTACTAGGGAATTGTAGGTGTGGTAGCTTCCCGTTGCTTTCCACACCGGTATAGGATGATGATGATAATGATAAGGATGATGATGATGATGATAGCCATATGATTTCGGGGACCGTTTGGGCCTTAAAGTTTTCCTGACATTTGCCTTACAGGCGAGGAAAAACCCCGATAAAAACTTCACTCAGAAAAACTGCCCCAACCGGGGATCTAACCCGGGTCCGCTGGGTGACAAGGGACCACGCTACCTCGAGACCAAAGCGGTGGACTTTAATAATATATTAAGTAATAATAGTAATAATAATAATAATAATATATTTTAAAGTGTCCGAAATTAGTTAGAAATATCCATTCTGAATTTCCAAACACGCTTGTTTAGGTTACGTAACTGCTCATGTATTAGTTATGTTGCCGAAATAATTGGCGTGGACAAACCAATGTGATTGAGAACGTACAATAGCCTACACCTTAAACATTACAAAACACTTCCTGAATACAACAGGTTACTGATATAAAATCATTAGCGTTTCGAAATAAACTTGCTTATATTATCCAGTAGCCTCAATCGCTGCCAAGTGAAATCAGTTTTCACAAAACCTTAAGAAATATGATGACTAATTCCGAATTAATTAATTCGCATTAACTTATACCTATATGTACCAATTATACTTTATTACGAAATATATTAATTTCTCTTATATACAAAGTTACTTTCGCCAATGCTGAAATAAATGTGAATGCACCAAACTGAATGACAGTAAGTGGATATTTATTGAATTCACTTTTTGTATTCTCTAGCTATGCAATCCATTAAAACACTCAGCGTTATATGGATAAAAAAACTTAAACTTCATATCTTTCTATACACAGTTCATATATTGATTGCCCCATCAATCTATGCGACGCAACTTGTGTTCTGTATTCAAGTTGTAGAACGACATTTCAAGTATTTTTTATAAATAACTAGCTAATACCCGGCGTGCGCTGCTGCACCTAAATAAATTATATTTTTTTTACGTTTAAGTTTTTACGATCAAGTAAAATGAAAAATAATTATAAATTTGCTCTCTTCGTTATGGCAGCTAAAACAGCAATAAACTAATTAATTCTATTTCAAAATTCCTTTCATACTACAAATAGTAAATAAAATGTCATCTTCCAAAATTTAACATTCCAATCACTATAAATAAAGCCAATATCTTAATTATTTTTAGATACAACGTGCTGATTACCCGGCATTGCCCAGGAATCTACCTTATCCCGATGTACTTGGCATACATGAGCTGAAACACAAAATTCGTTATAAAAGAATACCCTCCGTGCGCTGCTACGCTTGCCCGGGAATATATTTATCCCGATCTTCTTGGCATCAATGAAAGACAAAAATGGTTATTGTAAGTTAAAAGATAAACATATGCTGTCGCGGACTTTTTTGTAGAGTTTTTTGAGATATTCAATTCTGTGTACATTAATTTGGTTATTTGTTATGGTTTAGGCAGCGTAAGCCATTTAAGCGTAAAAATAGGGACTTTATTTCACGTTTTTCACTATAAAGAGTTATTTTTAGGGGTGAAATCTGCCAAAATAGTTAATAATATTCAATAATTAAAAATTATTTTTATACCTAAAAGATTTCATAGCTTCGTCAAAAATATTTAGAAATAAATTTAAATTTAAATTTCACCCAACCAAGTATTACAACTATCGTATAGCCTATGTTCATCTCGGGAAACTCCTGAACATTTTGCAAAGAGCCCCATCACAATCGGATCAACGGTATGGCCGCGCATAGAGTACGAACAAACAAACATTCATTATATATAGGGTTTAATGCTATTGTTGAGTTATAATGTGGAATGAACACCCATCACAATCAACGTAATACCTTACATTCACGCCTCACAATGCATTTTTGGACACGGGCCGCTTCATAAGTCTGTTTACCCAGCTCGTGGGTAATTCATACCTCTAATATGATCATTATTCATAATATTCTAAAGTTGTGGATGTTGTTCGACTCAACCTAATGTGAGTAGAACATACTACGAATCAATCTGTAACCATGTTCGCTTGTGGATCTAAGGTTCGGGGTTCAACCCTGCCAGATGACGACTGCTTTTTCAGGGCATAAAAATCCTGACTATGGGTTCTTTCGGAAGGGAACTAAAACCGTGGATAGCGTGTTGTAGTTTTACAGAACCTCAAGTCCGAAAAAAGAGACCTCTGTGCAAAATGTATCGGCATTATCACGCTCAGATTGGAATAGCGATGCTAATGCACGTATTAAATAACATAATAGCATAGAACAAAATCTGTACACAAGTTGTCCTACACATCCTTCAACAAATAAATGGTAAAGGAGCCAAGTATTTTGAGATAGGAAATCACACACTGACTAATTCAGATTCCACGAAATCTTCAAACAAAGAAAACGGTTTTATAGCTATTTTATTTATTTTTCACATCAAAAACTAACAAAAATATCACTAAAAGTTATTAAAGTATGATCGGTGTTCCAGTGTGAACCGCGCTCATATTTAGATTCCAAGTCCGAACTTAGTCAGATTTAATTAATTGTTTGAGTCCGTAAAACCATGGGTACAGGGCCTTATAATTACATGAAATTCAAACCTAAATAAGAGACATTTCACTAAAATTTATCAACACGTTCACATCCAACTTTATATAGAGATATTTGTGGCAATATGAAAATAAATTCTTAAATTAAATAATGTCTCACAGTTATTAAATTATTATTATATTCTTAAGTAAATGATGAATAATTCAAATAAAATAATTCGTCAAGTCGTGTCCGACACATGGCCGAGTCGAGGGATGAAGCCCCTTACATTGGAGATCTGCGGCTGCCGGCTGACCACATGACAAACCATCACAGGAGCAAATGAAATTGAATGAAACTAAATGAATGACATGAGTGTGAGGGAATGGTGGAATTAAATTTGTAGCTGGGGAAAACGGGAGAAATACTGAGGAAAACCTGTCCAAACTTCGTTTCATCCATCACATAACCCACATGGAGTCATACCTCCGTCCCAAAAATTAAAAACAATCTGGGGATCAATCTTCTCTCAAATACAAGTAAAAATAAAATGAAATGAAAGTTTTAAAAATACAAACTAACAGCCGAGGAGCGAACACAAGACCCTAGCGCGTCTAACAATTATTCACCAAGGAGCCACTATTAATTAAAATAATAAAAATAAAATAGATCACTGATTCAAGATATCGTGGAATTAGTTTTGGGCATTTCCAACTAATGTAACTTTATTTCAAATTACTCAGTTTGGACTCCTGTATCAGCTTGATTCAAGAGATGTAGGATATAATTTATTCACCATAACTAACATATTTCCATACTCTTGACTATACTTGTATGTTGCATAAGTTTAATATATTATTTTTAAATAGGCATCTAATGTGGTTGGTGTCTAATATAATACTCATTATCAGACTTGCTCTAAAGTACTTTGAAGTTTTGGAAGTTTCCTGTTTGATGGCTGCATCATGGAGTAGATCTTGTGCAAGTGATTAGACCTGTAGTTAATCTGAATTGCACAAGAGCTGTCTTCCGTGGAAGTTCTGGTATGGAACTGATGTTGCTAAGCAGGCATTCATATTTCTTGTCTCTTGTAGTAGTTAATCTGAATTGCACAAGAGCTGTCTTCCGTGGAAGTTCTGGTATGGAACTGATGTTGCTAAGCAGGCATTCATATTTCTTGTCTCTTGTAGTAGTTAATCTGAATTGCACAAGAGCTGTCTTCCGTGGAAGTTCTGGTATGGAACTGATGTTGCTAAGCAGGCATTCATATTTCTTGTCTCTTGTAGTAGTTAATCTGAATTGCACAAGAGCTGTCTTCCGTGGAAGTTCTGGTATGGAACTGATGTTGCTAAGCAGGCATTCATATTTCTTGTCTCTTGTAGTAGTTAATCTGAATTGCACAAGAGCGTCTTCCGTGGAAGTTCTGGTATGGAACTGATGTTGCTAAGCAGGCATTCATATTTCTTGTCTCTTGTAGTAGTTAATCTGAATTGCACAAGAGCTGTCTTCCGTGGAAGTTCTGGTATGGAACTGATGTTGCTAAGCAGGCATTCATATTTCTTGTCTCTTGTAGTAGTTAATCTGAATTGCACAAGAGCTGTCTTCCGTGGAAGTTCTGGTATGGAACTGATGTTGCTAAGCAGGCATTCATATTTCTTGTCTCTTGTAGTAGTTAATCTGAATTGCACAAGAGCTGTCTTCCGTGGAAGTTCTGGTATGGAACTGATGTTGCTAAGCAGGCATTCATATTTCTTGTCTCTTGTAGATTATTAGAGTCGTCAATGTCCTCTTGATTTTTATTTCATGTGCCTCGTAGCCGAAATGTAAGATACACATTTCGACATCTAATATAATCAAACATGATTAATTTTAACAAAATATTTAAAAACAAACCATTTTCGCATGGCTATTATTATTATTATTATTATTATTATTATTATTATTATTATTATTATTATTATTTATTATTATTATTTTGTTATTATTATTATTTATTATTATTATTTTGTTGTTATTAGTATTATTATTATTATTATTATTATTCTAGTGTTATTAAAGTATTGTTATTGTTGTAGTAAAGGAAAGTGCGTCGATACGTAATTAGCAATTTATTAAGTTATTTTAAATATCCATTCTAAATACGGTAAAATGAGTACTTTAGGATTATAAAAAGCATTAGGTCAAAGGACTCTAGTATAAAGTATTACGTGCTTTTTAATATAAATATTCGCCCAAGAATTGTTCAGAATTAAAACCTCGATACCAATTCAAAATTATGTAAACAATTGAAACGCAGATAAATATACAAGGTGTAAGAGGACCTCACCGACAAAATGATAGGGATGATAGGACATGCAGAGAGGATCATTTTTTTAAAGAACATATAATCGCAAACAAGTCGTTTATGAGTTGAATGCAGGCCGGAATCACTCAACATTAAGTCGTTTATGAGTTATGCGCAGATGAAGGTGTTCACTCTCTAATAATACATACGCCTATGCACTCCTTGAACCCACTGTTATTTTGGTCTCTCTCTCTCTCTCTCTCTCTCTCTCTCTCTCTCTCTCCTTCCTTCTCTCTCTCTCTCTCTCTCTCTCTCTCTCTCTCTCTCTCTCTCTCTCTCTCTCTCTCTCTCTTTCTCCGCTTCAAAATTTAATATAATCTTAGGTATCCTGACACCTTCACGTGGCCAAACTATTTCAGTCTTCATTCTTCAATAACTCGTAGAACATTGTTTTGAACATTCATTATTTCTCTGATTTTAGTACCTCTAACATTGTCTCTGCTTGAATTTCTAGAATCCTTCCTCCAAAAGTGCACCTCTGTCACCAATAGTTTATGTGCTTGCTCTCTGTTTGATGTCCACATTTCCGTACCATACAATAGCATACGTTCCACCAATGAACTATAAATACGTTTTAGTTTTGTTCAGAATGTTTCTATTCCATAGCACCGAATATATTTTCCTTCCGTGATTAACTATCTTGTTTATCTCAGAATGTATTGTTCCTTCCGACTCTAATATTAATTCCAAATATTTCAATTTGTTAATTGTCTTAATTTTTTTCATTATCAATCTCCAAACTTGGTCCCTTTGCATTGTAGATGATACATATTTAGTTTTATTAAAATTAATATGTAAACCACAATTTTTACTTTTCTCCATCAGTTTTCTTATCATTTAGGAAGCAATTGATTTATACTCGTATAATCATATTATTATACTAATTTTATAAATTATACGAACAGCTGAGTTCGTAAACTTGTAAAATACGTATTATAGGATACAAACCATTATTATCTGTCTATATAGCTAACCTTAGATTCTCATATAATAATAATAATAATAATAATAATAATAATAATAATTTTTATTATTCCGGCTTTTACAATGAATATACATTTTTCCGGTACCCATGTTCACAGTTAACTACACATTTGTTTCAACACATTTTTCCATTCCTGTCTGTTCATCCATATATCTTCTTCTATTTCCCATTCCTCTTAGCTTCATTGATTCCCTGAATCCACGTAATAGATGGTCTACCCTCCTTTTTCCTTCCCTGTGGTTCCCAATCCATGATAATCTTAGGTAGTCTTCCTTCTTCCATTCTTCTAATGTGTCCGTACCAATTTGTTTCTTCTTTATAAAATCTAATATTGAATATTGTACCTGCATTTTTTTCTTTTATATATGAATTTCTGATTTTATCCTTCCTGGATATTCTTGCAGCGCGTCTCCAGTAGTCCATTTCAGTGGCGAGCAATTTTTTTTTTCATTTGTGCATTTAAAGCCCACACATCAGCTCCATAGGTAATAATGCTTCTGATTATTGTATTAAAAATAGTTTTTTTTGTATCTTTGAAGATATGTTTGTCCCATACTATTCCATTTAGGGCAGATATAGCATACTTTCCTATATTGATCTTGTTTCTTATCTCTGTTTCTTGTTTTCCATCTTTAGTAATTTTAATTCCCAAATACTTATATTCTTCAGCGTGTTTAATTGTCCCTAAATCTTCCTCTAGTATTAAATCTTGAGGAAGATCTCCTATTGTCATATATCTAGATTTATCCATATTGATCTTTAAACCCCATAAACTATATTCTTGTATTAATTTTCTAGTGAGGTATTCTACATCTTCAAATTCTTAAGCCAATATCAATTGGTCATCTGCAAACTGGAGTGTATATATTGTTGAATTATCATCTAGTGGTATTCCCATCGGTTTACATTTCTTTTTCCATTCTTCAATAGCTTTTTCAGCATAAATCTTATATAATGTTGGAGATATACAGCATCCCTGTCGTAATCCTTTATATGTTTGAAAACCTTTAGACAAGTACTTTCCCATTTTTACTTGCACATATGATTCTGAATATAGTTTTTGAATTGCTTCAATCAGTGTTGGATTTATTTTTTTTAGTTTTAAGACTTTCCATAATTTTGATGTAGGAATGTTATCGTAGGCTTTTTCTATAGCTATCTATAAATACTAGATGTAGCGGTTGTGCTCTGATTGTTTTCTTTTCTATAATCTGTCGTATGCTTAAAATGTGGTCTATTGTTGATCTGCCCACTCTAAATCCTGCCTGTTCCTCTGGTTCTAACTCTTTGTATTCAATTTCTAGGAAATACTTGATTATCTTTCCATATAGTCTACTTAGTGTACTATTGACTGTAATTCCCCTATAGATTTTGCATTCATCTTTTTTTTCCTTGTTTATGTATGGTTGAAATATATCCTATTTTCCAATCTGATGGTATATCTTCTCCATTTATGCATTTTTCAAATAGACTTCTCAATAATTCGAACAACTTATCTGTTCCATGTTTTATTAATTCAGCTGGAATATTTCCTTTCCCTGGTGACGTTCTATTCTTTAATGACTTTACTGCTTCTTTCACTGTTTCTATGTGTAGGTGTATATTTTCTTTTAGTTCTGCATCAAATTCCTCCTCTATAGGGTTTATATATAATAATAATAATAATAATAATAATAATAATAATAATAAAAGTTAGTATTTTTATTGCATTTATTATTCTAAAATGAAGAAAATATGTAACTTGATAATGAAATCCCCAGACGATTGAATACGATACTTGAAGACTACGAGAACTATATGTTTTATCACGTTTGTAATGTAATCTGCAGAGAATACGTGAGTAATTAACATTTCGCTAGCCACCGTATAACGTGCTGTGCGAAGTCCAAGCTACAGGTAAGGTTAGATCTCCATCTCAACGTCGCTATTGTCATGTCTAGGCTTGCTTTTTTTTTTCTTAGTTATATATATATATATATATATATATATATATTATATATATATATATATATATATATTATATATAGTTCTTTACCTTATTATTTATCACACCGCTTCACTAAACTCTCTGATACACATAACTTAGATACCCGATCCCTTGAGCACAGTGTCCTTTATATCCCTCCTCATCATACTACCTATTATTCAAAATCTTTTACAGTTTCTCTTGCTAGAACATGGAATTCACTTCCACCCTATGTCAGAGACTGCCAAACTTTACCATCTTTCAGAAATAAATTGAAAATAAAATCACTAACAGAAACAACTCACTAATACTACTTTTTAAGAATTAATAATGCGTTTTTGCATTATTTAATAAAAATAGACTTAGGATTTGTTAATATATTTACCTAATGCCTTGTATAAAAAGCGTAGATTAATTCATTGTAGTGTTTTTTTTCTCTTCTTTTTATGCATAGTAGATTCGAGCTGTTATTCCTTTTTTATTCATTGTATCATTAATTTAATTTTAATTGTATTTAGTTTCATTCTATTATTAGACATTAATTTCATTATTATTCAATATGACAGATAATGAATTGTTCAATAACTATTATTGTAACTTTTTTTTGTATTCATATGTAACATGTTTGTCCTGTCTAATATTACTATTGTAATTTTTTTTTGTATTCATGTGTAACATATGTTTGTCCTGTTTTATATGACTATTATTGTATTTTTTTTGTATTCATATGTAACATATGCTTGTTCTGGTGAGTGGAAGAGAAGGCCACATGGCCTTAACTCCACCAGGCTAAATAAAAATAAAAATAAATAAAATAAATAAACTGTTTAAAGTTTGCAATCATTTCATAATATTAGATATCATATACGGAAGGTATTCTTTAAACAATATAGAATATTGGATGATTTAAAAAATCATTCTAATATTTTAACTACTCAATTCTCACACAAAATTTCTTTCCAGAATAAATTAACAAATATGTCTCAATTTTTCTTCGAAACAAGCCATATTTTTTCGCAAATGAAGAACATAAATTTAAAATATTGAAAAACACAAATCATAATTTGTATTAAATACATTTGTTCATAATATCAAGTTTCGATATCACTAAACATAAAAATATTTACAACTAATAGACCCGGCACACGTTATCCTGCCCGAACGTTCAATTCTCTTGTCATGGCCGGACGATAAAAATATAAGTTACTAATTAATAAGTTCGCAAAAAAAAATCTCCTCACTGCCATCTTTTGTAGCTCAAGAAGCTAGCATTATGATGTCAAATTCTAGTCGCGCAGAATATGTCGGTAATGCAGATGAATACACATTTGACATAAAAAAATTCTATAACTCAATCGCAGCGCCATGTATCGGGTTCAATTACGAATCTGAACCATCCAGGGACCCATTCAAACACACACACACAAAATCATCAATATCGGCCCAATCGTTTAGGCAGTTTTTAATTTCGGATTTCAGGTAATTTATAATTTTGTGATTTCGGTCAATTTTGGACAATACCTGTCTCGGTTTATTTTAATAGGATATACTCAGTTTTGTAGTGAAATATCGAAAATTGTGACGCTAGAGCGATTTTTAAATTTTCACTTCAGATGAAATCCTACATCGAATGGTTTTAGAGGGTCCAATTGTAAATATAGACCATCCGGGACACACTTAAACATACACAGAAAGAATAATCGAAATCGGTCAAATTGTAGAGGCACTTTTTTTATTTCCGATATCTAGTAAACTTCTAACGGTCGGATCTCGCTGATTTATGGATAATATACATATTATATGAAAATAAAAATAAATGCCTAAGTCGGGATTTGAACCTTAGTCTCTAAACTCTGTACGTTTAGCGCTCTAACTATCTGAGCCACTCAGGTATCCTAACACAAATATTTATATAAGGTAGCGGCCATCTTGGAACGATTTCCCACTATCTCTCGTATAAATTGAGAATACTACATATATAAGGAGAAATAAATATTTGTTTTAGGATACCTGAGTGGCTCAGATGGTTAGAGTCAACGTTACAGAGTTTAAATACTCGGGTTCAAATCCCGACTCAGGCATTTATTTTTCTTTTCATATCGCATTTGCGTTCATTGCCAAGTGTAAAAAATATAGTTATAACACACACACACACACACATATATATATATATATATATATATATATATATATCGGTTATTTTAATAGGATATTCCGAGTTTTGTTATGGAACATCGAAAATTTCGATCGCTACAGCGATTTTTAAATTTTCGTTTCGGGTGAACTCTTGCATCTAATGATTTTAGAACATAACAGATAACGGCTAAACACTCACCCCATCTAAAACTCTGTATATAGAAATTTTCACGAAGATCGGTTGAAGGCTTTAGAAGTCTATAAAAACATACAGACACACATAGATTGATTTACACACACACACACACACACATTTATATATTATTTAATTACGAAATTATTATTCATATTGAAATAGAACATAGTATTTCGGAAAATTTATGGTGAACAAAACGTATTTTAAATGGATACATGATTATTTAACATTTTCTTACATTTCTAACAATAGTATTTTATTGACTACTAGCTGGCCCGGCGAACGTCGTATCGCCTTTAAATATTTTAAATTTAGTTTTTCCGATGTTTTAATAGTTATCTGCTATTCGGGGCGAAACAAATCCAACAAATCAAAGATAACAAAAATCGATCCAGCCGTTCTTGAGTTATAAATAGTGTAACTAATCCGACTTTATTTTATATGTATATAAACACCCTTCGCCAAAAAAAATGAGTCATCTCTAGAATGCACATTTCTTCTAAGTCATACTCGGCACAGCGCTGGGTTCAAACTAGGAAACTAGTCATAATTGTGCAGTTCCTGAGCTAGTGTGTTATGTGGCATGAACTCAAGACTCTTCTACGTGTCCCGATAGCTCAGCGGTAAAGCACGTGGTCACTGGTCCTGTTAATGAAGATCGCAGGTTAGCGTCTTCAATTACGCAGTTTTTTCCTCGTGATATTTGTATTAAAACTTTTATGAATTAAATACATTTTATTTCGACATTTGAATAAATCTATACTTTTTAAGTTCATAATTTTTTTATACCGTTGAGGTTATAACGATGTTAAATTATACATTTTTACACGCTTTATATTAGCTTGACCTGTATCTGTCTATGTAACGAAACTGTATCTATGTAACGGAATCTTTGAACACGATTTTCATCCAAATAAATACATTGGATCGACTTGAAACTTTGTATACTTGTAAAGGACCCATGACAATAAAATAATTTCATAGTTTTTTTTTCTAAAATCCTGGCCAGAATCATCGGAAAATCAAAAAAATAAAAACCTGTGTAATAGGTTGCGGACTTATCGACTTTTTAGTCAATCGTTGTAAGAGCTCAGTTAGTAGAGCGGCGGACTGTAGTGGAATACAGGGTGATTCAAAATTCACTTTACAACTTTACAAGCTTATAGAAATGTATTTAGAAGACCTATAGAATTGGTTTTAATGTCATATGATAGCACAACTCATCAAGTTTTCACCGACATAGTTTTATAGTACCTAGTTCTCTCACCGCGTGCGCTAACGTAGTTCATATAAAAATGGCTGCTTTCAGTGCTATTAAGTTATTTAGTAAAGAACAAACATTTCCTTTAACTTCTAATTACATTTCTTATTATTTTGCTCCTATTTTTAGTCTATTTTTGTCTTTATTATTAAGAATAATCTTTCCTTATTTAAGAGGTCTTTACTCATTTGACCTGGGGGTTTTATTTTTTTTTAAGTTGTACAAGATTAGGTGTTTATACTGTAATAATTGCTGCCGACCGTGCTCGTTGTGTGTTTTTGTTTGAAGAAACTAAATCTGCGACAATTGTTCAGCGTAGATTTCGTACCCAGTATGGTAAGGATCCTCCTAGCATATCCAGATACATCGTACCGTTGATAGTATTTTCTAGGAAAAAGAAGGGGCCGTACACTTTAGTTTTACTTAGGGCACAAAACACATTCACTTTCGGGCTGTCACGTACGTGTTGCAGATATAGATGTGGAGGTTCAGAGCCCCAGATCCTGCAGTTATGGGTATTTACTTTGCCACTGACGTGGAATGTAGACTCGTCGCTGAAGATTACATGGTTCAAATATGTTTCATCTTCCTCAATCCGACCAAGCATTTCTGCACAGAAATCACGTCGAACCATCTTATCATTATCAGTAATGTGTTGCACCATCGAAAATCGGTATGGTTTCAAGTGCAAACGTCTCCATAGTATGCGCCAAATTATCGGTTGTGAAATGCCAGTCTCACGTGACGCATGCCGCGTTGATTTCCTAGAGCTCCGAGCAAAGTATCCCTCACTTGTTCAACCACAGCTTCAGCCGTACGTGGACGGCCAGTATGCTTGGAATGACTAACATAGCAGCCAGTCCTAACAAATGTTTGGTGCCAAGAATAAATTGTTGGCCTGCTAGGAGGATCCTTACCATACTGGGTACGAAATCTACGCTGAACAATTGTCGCAGATTTAGTTTATTCGAACAAAAACACACAACGAGCACGCTCGGCACCTGCGAAAGCAGCCATTTTGATATGAACTACGTTAGCGCACGCGGTGAGAGAATTAGGTACTATAAAACTATGTCGGTGAAAACTTAATGAGTTGTGCTATCATATGACATTACAACCAATTCTGTAGGTCTTCTAAATAAATTTCTATAAGTTTGTAAATTTGTAAAGTCAATTTTGAATCACGGTGTATAATTTCAGCAATCAATAAGTCACTGGTTCAAATCTGGCCGGAGGTTTTTTTTTTAGAAAAGTATTAAGCAATTAGATTTTCATGGGATTCCGGTTTATGACAATCAATTAAACTAAAAATAAAAAAAAATAATCAATTGAGTTGGTGTTTACTTGATGAAAATCCATATTTATTAATTAAATAAAAATAAAACGTAGTTTTGATAATTTGTTAACATGTCTGAAGAAGGTACAGTGTACCGAAACAGCTGTCATTGAATTATATAATAAATATGAAAATCAAATAAAACTACGTTTTATTTTTATTTAATTAATAAAAAAATAGTTTAAAAACTGTAACAACACGCTTTATTAGATAACCAAACTAAAAAATAAAACAATAAATAATAGTTTAAAAAACTAAAACAACACGCTTTATTAGAAAACCGAACAAAAAAGTAAAAAAAAAAAAATTTAATTTCCAACGCGCTTGGGATAAAACTAGAGTTATCTACAGAAAAAGTAATTTTACCATCAAATGCGTTGGGTGCTTTTTATGGTTTTACGTTTTCTTCTTATAGACTTTACTTTTACCATATCTGTTTATTATCAAATATGAGTATTAATTAATATAGAGCACCCCGAGCTTTTGATATTTAAATTAATTTTTTTTGTAGATAACTCTAGTTTTATTCTAGATGTGTTGGAGATTATTTTTTTGTTGGCCACTTTAATTTTATCCCAAGTGTTTTGGAAAATAAAATTATTTTTCATTTTTTAGTTCGGTTTTCTAATAAAGCGTGTTGTTTAGTTTGTTCAAACTATTATTTATTTTTACCTTGTATACTACCGTCTTCCTCAACTATCGAAAATTTTCGTTGATTTCACTCTAGGCCTTTCGATGCATGCTTCATCTTCTAGAGTTGTTGAAGTAGTTATGAATTAACTGTATGTCTAATAGAGGGTTTGCTTATTAGGCACATTTTCGTTGAGAATGTTTGTATTCTTGGCCTTCTTGATAATTTCGATTTCTTGTAAAATGTTAATTTTGTGTCTGTTGTTTTCTCTGTGTATAATTTACATTGTATTATCGATATTGTTGAAACTGTGGCCGCTTTCTGAAAAATGTTTAGCGAAATTTGATTTAATTGTTAAA
Organism: Diploptera punctata; assembly: GCA_030220185.1. Classification (NCBI taxonomy): domain Eukaryota; kingdom Metazoa; phylum Arthropoda; class Insecta; order Blattodea; family Blaberidae; genus Diploptera; species Diploptera punctata. The sequence goes on along the minus strand of JASPKZ010006440.1, from coordinate 376,783 downwards.
GGAGAAGGCAAATCAAATTTCGCTGTTCACCAGGTTGAATCCAATCGAAAATGTGTGGGCTAAGATGAAAATAGAGATGAACTCTAATTGGCCTGCAGATGCACGAAAAACGAAAGATGGCTAATGGGCACAAATTCAAGACGCCTGGGATGCTCTAGCCGATCGTCCACGTGCCTGTAGAAATTTTATGTCCCGCAGATTGAGGGCGGCAATAGATGCTGAGGATTCATACACCCGATATACATTTTGTTTTTGTTAAAGTTTCATTTTAAAAGATATTATTTTCTTTCTTCATATAATTATTAGAAGGTTTTCATTTATGTGTTTTGTGTGTGCATTAAAGCCATAAAACTCAAATATAAAGTTAAATATGAAACTATATTACAGGCGAAATGCTATCCTAACATTCAGTAAAGAAGAAAAAGTAGAACGGGAATCGAACCCGTGAAGTTACGAACGCAGATGTTGTGTGTTAAACCACTCGACCACGGAAACACACAAAGGCAAGATCTCTCTTTTATGTTACTTGAGTGAGCACTACGTTAACTAGCAAACACCACAGTACAGTTACTGAAAAGTGTTAATGTGAATAAGGCTTCTGCGAGTGCTCACGAAGTTCCCCGATCGGTTGATAGTATCAAGAGATGACTCATTTTTTTGTCTAAGGATGTACATATATATATATATATATATATAGAAGTTCCGCCCACGCGTTGCTGTGGCTAAGGTATACGTTAAATTATGTTGTAGTAAACTAAGTGAGAAATCTAAATCAGAAAGTTTTTGGTTTACACAATTTATTAGTTCTGGTAGGTTAACTCCACCCGGTATAAATATGGGTGGTGGTATATGTGGAAGTGGTTTTGTTGATTGAGATGAATTTATGTTGCCTGCATTCTCAGTATCATCCATAAGTGTATCATAAGGATTATATACATTTATTGATGGAATATTTTGAGGAGGCTTGCTGATTTCATTATACTTTCGTTTTTTTCTACAAACTTGTTGGCAGTTTGGATTCTTATCATCATCAAGAAGTCTCTGTATAGTAATATCTTGTGATATATTAGTCATCTTGTTTTTTCATTTAATTGAGGCATGGAGATTGTTTCTGTAATATTAGGCATATTATTATAACTAACAGACTTACAGTTATGTTATTCCGTTCCTTCATATGTTTTTAAATTGACATTCTTCTTAAATGTAAGATTTGTGTCACATAGGCCTTTACCAATTTTCGGAAATTCACTTGATATCTTATCATTCATGGTCGCCATATTGTTCAATGCCCCTTCTCGGTCCAGTTAAATTTAAATTAAATTGCTGTCTTTCAGCCAGATTACTTAAAACTAATACTTACACAAGAAATTAATATTATTATCAATATACACATTGAAAATAAAATAAACATTGAAAACACTTAAATTATGAAATAATCAATATTTGTAATTCAATTGAAATTCGCGGTTGCGATAAAAAGCACAGCCACCTGGTTAAATAATAAACCAATTACCTGACACGGCCATCTGTTAGAATCGTACGGAACTCATAGATAATTATAACTCTTTGTTAAATAATAAACAAATAATTTTCAAAAAAAATAATGCGACTATAAATTTATTTAGTTACAAACTTCCCTAAGTCTCAAGTTGGATCAAACTGCACACAGTGTGCAAAATTTTATTAAAATCGGTTCAGTAGTTTAGGATTCCATCGCGGACAAACAACGTGACACGTAATTTTTATGGCCCTATATTAAGATTTAACTCATGTCCCTAATGGGAGTAAATGACCACTCACGCTTCAATGAATTTTGTTTTACAACCAATAACAGTCGTGTTTCACCTCGCTATGTATCGAATTCTGTTTACCAAAATGAAGAAAGCTCCTCCTTTTAATATTCCGAACAGGCCAGAGCATTAGTTTGCAGTGACTGACTCTCCATCAAATTTATTGAATATAGCAAATAATGAACAGATTCCTTCAAACTACACATTTTATAATTGCGTTTTTAAATCATTATTTTACTGAGTTTTTTTCATAAAAAGTGAATTAATAACCTATAATGTTGGTTATAACTGGAGACCGGATGTTAGAAAAAATGCCTATAGTTATTTATGATAGATATTGTAAAAGTTACTTCATATACATTCATACCAACGACCCTAGAGTTGTTTTCCTTGAAGTTAATTTTGCCTATAATGCCTATTTGAGCTTATAATGCCTATACATGCCTATTTGCAATTTTTCTCGAAATTAACTCAGTATTTCAATTAAATCAATTGAAATGGACAAACTTCATGTCACAAATCATTTCATATAAGTTTTCAAGTGTTCTTTTTATAAATTCCCTTAGAATATTTTAGGATAAGGGTGGCAATAACCCAATAACCTAGCCTGTAGATTGTTTCCCCCCCAATGCACTCCCATTAGGTAAATATTGTATTTTTCCACCTCGTGCATTCCCGTTAAGCGAAATAGCCCTATGCTATGTCCCATTGTATTATGCTCCGGCTCTAAGGCTTGGAGAAAAGTTCTTTGCTTCTTTTCAATACAAACATTGCTGAGTGACAGAGGGTAGATGGCTCAAGCTTTTTTTCTCTGTCTCACACCTGCTGCTGACACCTTTAGGTGACTGGTAATATTATTTTCGATCTTGGTAACATTGAATTCAGTGTGCAGTCCTCATTCACAGAGAGGTGCTTCAAAGACAAAGTGGTGCGGCAAGTGTATTGAGTTTTCTTTTTACCTTACCTTTAGAACAGTTTTTTAAGATAACTAAAGGGCGGATTACAGTAAAAGACAAAGTGACCAATTCTGTGAAAGATGTTGGTGCGGAAGTATTCTCAAGTAACGGTTCTGCTCTCTGTAAAAAGGCAAAACAAATTCCAATAGCATCTCTGTTGTCTTCGCATGCTATTGATAGCATATGTTTATATTCTTAACGTAAGACTGTAAAAAGTTATGTTGCTGTCCAGTTTTTTATAAGAACCTATTTTGAATCTTTTAGTGCCTATATTAATGATTTTTAGTGCCTTTTCCCTGCTTATTTAAATTTTTAAGTTCCTAACATCTGGACTCTAGTTATAATATAAGTTTGATATGTTTATTTTTTTCTCTACTAGGATGCATTCTTACAATATTGCGATCTTAGTGGGTTATCACTGATTGCGATCCTATTTGACAATAAATAATATCAAGTTGCAGTGAGTAAACGTAACCACACCTTTCTGATTTGTTTTCAAACATCGCCATTTACATGAAGTTTATAAATATTTTAAAATACCTGGAACTATATTTATCGTATATTACTCCTAATTTTAAAAAAGGTGATAAAACACTGTGTTCCTATTTTAGAGGTGTAAGCGTTTTACCTTCAACAGCTAGGGTTTTTAGTAAAATTATAAATTTCAAGCTTAAGGATATAAAAGATAACTTAAGAGAAGAAAAATGTGGATTCCGGAGTGGAAGATCATGTATTGATAATATTTTCTGTATTAGACAATTACAAGAGAAAATCCTAGCAAAAAATAAAGAACTACATATGACCTTTATTGATTTAGAGATGGCATATGATAGTGTACCTCGACAATTGTTATGGATGGCAATGAGAAATATGAATATCTGTGATAAATGGATTAATATTGTTAGGAGGATCTATAGTAATACAAAAGCTAAAGTAAAAATACAGAATAATTTAACAGAGGAGTTCACAGTGAATAAAGGCCTTAAGCAGGGATGCAGTTTGTCACCAATCCTTTTTAACATTTATTTAGACCAGGCTCTTAACTTGTGGTATAAAAAATGTTCTGAAATGGGTATTCCTATAGGAGGAAAAGTACTGCATTCATTGTTGTTTGCAGATGATCAAATAATGTTTGCAGGGGATGAAGATGATATGAAATATTTGATAAATAAACTAATGGAAGAGTATAAAAAAATGGGGACTGAATATAAATTTACAGAAAACAGAATATATGTGTTTGGGAAAGGATGTGGATGACCTCATACTTGAAACAGGGTAAATAAAAAATTGTGAATTTTTTTAATATCTTGGGTCAATAATTACAAGTTTAGGTACCTGTGAGAGAGATGTACAGACTAAAATTGCAATGGCAAAAAATGCAACTAAGACATTACATGGAATAATTTGGAATAAAAATACTACAAAGGAAATTAAAATGAAAATTTATAAGAGCATAATACAGAATATTTGTCATATGGAAGTGAAACTTGGTCTCTGACGGAATTACAAAAGAATAAAATTAGAACAGTTGAATTTGATTATTTTAGAAGAAGCCTCCAAAAAACAAGACAGGATAAAATAAGAAATGAATTCCTTTGGAGAGAAATGAATGTCACCACATCTCTTGTTAAGAGGATTGAAAATCAAACGCTTAAATGGTATGGCCATGTACAAAGAATGGAAAATGAAAGATGGCCAAAAATATATATACCAATGGTCACCCCCTGGAAGAAATAAACGTGGCAGACCAAGATGGAAATGGAAAACCTACGTCAGAACTATAATGGATGATAGGAATTTGGAAGAGGGAGATTGGTATGATAGAGATAAATGGAAACTGAAGACGGCAAACCTATAAGTGGGGGAAAGCCGAAGAAGAAGAAGAAGAAGAACTATATTTAAATAGTGATTTTTGAGTAAACAGCTTAATGTTATTCGTTAAATAGTCGTAACATCGATCTCTTGATTTCCAAATCATATAGATAAATTGAAAATCGCTCGTGGAATTACTTATGATAATTGGCATCGTACATGCAGGTAGATCATGAGAGAAAATAAAACCAAAAACTGAGGAAAAGATGAAGATATTCATAAACCTAGATTTATCTTTTGAAGAACAATGAAAAATTCTTCAATTCCATAAGTTCTCTCGGATAATTTTACATTGCCAGGTGTCTTTTAACATGTCCAATAAATAACTTTCGTATTTAATGTTTACACGTTGAAGTCAATTTTAGGAATTCTTTTTATAGGAAAATGAACATCTTCCAAATTCCTCCTCACTGCCGGCACATTATATGAGCAGTTTACAATCTTTCAAATATTCTAATCATTTGTATTATTTAACGGTAGTAATGCAAATGCACCTAACATTTTATGGATCGTACTAAGTTGGTTTCCTTTCAATAGAATAGACAAAGGAATACCATTAAGCAAAAGCACATTAAATAGTTATTTATATTGTAATATAAATAAAGAAATAGGAATTCCAATGTTTTTTTAAACAACAAAACTTAATACAACTTACATTTTGCACATGATCAATTGTTCATTGCACAAGATTATGAAGATTTACAACATATGACTAGAAATTAATAGAATAATATGAAAAGTGGGGATTCATTTTGAACATAAAAAAAATATTTATCATTTGGTGAACCAGAACAAAATTTAATTTTGGAGACTGGAGAAACAATAAAATCTTGTAGTGAGATCACATATTTAGGAATAAAAATAAATAAAAAATGGGAGTTATAAAGAGGAAATAAGAAATAGAAATAACAAAGGAAAATTTAAAATTGCTTGCCTCAATGGAATAATGTGGGATAAAAATAAAATAAGTAATAAAAATAAAATGAATATATATCATACAATTTTTATAAGCACCATTACTTATGGAGCAGAACTTTGGGCATTAACAACAAAAAACAAATAAGTATACTTTGGCAACGGAAATGGATTTTATACGAAGGGCAGCAAGAATTTCAAGAAGAGAAAAACATAGGAACTCAGTTATAAGAGATAAACTGAAGATTGAAGACACTATTTTAGATTATATTAAACTCAGCAATTAAGATGGTACGGACATGTCCAGCGAATGGAAGAGGATCGGCAACCAAAATCTGTTTTGGAATGGAAACCTGAGTGAAGACGAAGCAGAGGAAGACCTAAAACCTCCTAGAGTCAGGGAATATACTGCTCGGAACTCAGCTCCGTATGTCTGAAAGGAATTTGCTGTCTCAGCTGTTAATACTTGAGAAGCAGAGAAGGGTACCTCCTCCCACTCCCCACACTTCCGCCCGCAAACACACAGAGCTTGGACTCGAGCTGTATTTATACATGGAGGAGAAACATCTACAACCAGGAGATTGGATAGACCGACAAAATTGGCTATTGGGATTCGGATGATGTCAAAGACATTAATCAACTGACGATCTATCTATCTAAATAAATAAACACTAATTAGTCAATTAGACATTAATATCAACTTTTATTTAGGAATTATATCATCCCTAAACTGTACCTCCCACAGTACGTTCTGTTGACAATATTATTAATTAATTAAATTCAAAATTAAAATTCCTTATGAGTTTATACTAAATTTTGCATTTTTAGTTGGGAATAATGTTTATTTTAATTTATTTGCTTTTTAGTAGAAACTTGTCTAGTTATCAATATTAATTTTTTAAACATGTTGTTCACTTTTTATTTATTTTTATTAACCCTGATATGTAAAATGTGTATATAATGTTTTTCTATAAGTGTTTTATTTTAATGCAGCAAATCTCTGCAATGATTGAATGGAAAATTACGCTATAAATATCAACTGCTCCTCATTTAGACAGAACATATTAATACAATAAATTGTAACTCACATAACTACAATCCAACTGAATCGATAAAACCCAATCTTAGTTTCAGTTTTCTTAACGAATTGTGCTACTTCTTGTATCATATAACCGCTTACATATCTCTCGAGGCTGCATGAATATAGCTTCAGAATTTATAATCGAAGAGGAATATATGGATTGGAATACATTGGCTCAGGATAGGGATGTATGGAGAACTTATGTCCGCACGGCCATGAACCTACGGGTTCGATAGCTGCCAGTGAATTAGTTAGTTAGTTAGAGGAATATATGTGTTAGGCCTATTGCCTGGAATCGAATCCGGGCACTTGGTACGTAATTCAGACACATTAACCATTACACCATGGGGGAGGTCTGATTAATATCCATCCATCCATAGTAATTTTGCCCGAAGGCAGGTCTTGCCTTTACAACCAACTCATCACACATCGACGACTAATACATTAATAGACATCATAGCCACGACAAATTCACAGAAAATTATAAACTACGGACAAATACCTGCCCCCGGCATATCGGCCCATGACGTCATATATATCGAATACTCTCTCCAGTGTCCTAGGACTCGTCCTAAATTATTAACGTATCGAAATTTAAAAAATATTAACCAGCAAGCTCTAATTGCAGACGCTATCGACATGCCGTGGCATGATATTTGGACCCTATTCACAATTGACGAAAAATTGCTTAAATTTAACAATATGATATTAGAACTTTACGACAAACATGCCCCCTTGAAGACTAGACGAATTACTAAATCCCCAGCTCCCTGGATGTCCCACGAAATTCGACTACTGATGGCTGAGAGGGATGCTGCTTTTCGAAAATATAGACGGGACAAAAGTGACGCTAACTTAAGACAATATAAGACATTAAGAAACAAAACGAATCAAAACATTAGGAACGCTAAGTTGCGGTATGCTCATAGTCTCATTGATCCAAACACAAATGCAAGTGATATGTGGAAACGTATTAGATCAATGGGCCTACGGCAGCCGACAACCAAAGGAGAGAGCATTAACATATCACTGGACGATCTAAACCAACATTTCACATCATATGCCACACTTAACATAACACTACGACCAAACAACAAACTATAGATGAGCTTCTATCCACACCTACTCCTTCCCGAGAAAAAATTCTTCTTTTCCTATATAATGCCAATCGACGTTCGTTTAAACTATCCCTGGACCGCATTAGAACTAAAACACAAGGTATAGACAATATAAGTATCGACTTTTTAAAGAAAATACTCCATGTCATACTCCCAACTGTAACCCATATATTCAATGCCTCAATTATGACCTCAACTTACCCCGAACTCTGGAAAAAAGCTATAGTCAGACCAATCCCTAAAATTAAATTACCTGTAACACCAAACGACTTTAGACCAATCAGCATCCTCCCAGTCCTATCTAAGGCCTTGGAGCGCATTGTTCATGAACAATTAACTGATTACCTTAACACTCATAACATACTCGACCCATACCAATCAGGTTTTAGGACAGGCCATAGTACGGCAACCGCACTTCTTAAAGTTACCGAAGATACGCGTGAAGCAATGGACAGTGGCCACATGACAATATTTACACTCTTGGACTTCAGCAAAGCTTTCGACACTGTTGACACTGACATATTAATAGCAAAATTACGCACTCTGAATCTTTCGGACAATGCTGTTAACTGGCTTGGATCCTATCTTCATGGTCGCCAGCAATGTGTATCCAATGCAGAACTTTCCTCATCCTGGCTATCACTGAAGGGTGGCGTCCAACAAGGTTCAGTGTTAGGACCACTTCTGTTCTCTATCTATGTTAACGATATATCCACTAGACTTACCTATTGTCGATATCACCTATACGCTGACGATTTGCAAATTTACATTCACTCCCATCCTGACGATGTACATGACACACTAGACAAATTAAATAGTGACCTAGACTCAATTTCCCAATGGTCGAAGAAACATGGACTTAATCTAAATACTGACAAGACACAGTGCATAATTATAGGACATCGGCGAATCCAAAGCATTATAAATTACGAAAATATCCCTACCATTCTCCTAAATGACAAAAATATCCCCTACAGCTCAGTAGTAAAAAATCTGGGTATCTATATGGACCAACACCTAGACTGGAAAATCCAGTTGAATAATACCTGCCAAGAAAGTGTTCTCAATTCTTCACTCCCTAAATAGTTTTAAAAACTTCCTTCCTACAAAATTAAAACAAATACTTGTACAGACTCTTATAATGCCACACTTCGACTACTGCGACATATTACTGACTAATCTTACAACTGATCTATCTGACAGACTACAGCGTGCTCATAATGCGTGCATTCGATTTATATTCAATCTCCGTCGTTATGACCACGTGTCTCCTTCATTTCAGGCCTTATCATGGCTACGCCTAAATGACAGAAGAACTTTACATTCACATACCTTACTATTCCAAATTCTGCACACATATTTACCAACTTATTTAACAACACGTTTTCAACATTTATCGGCTCATCACAATTTAGGAACAAGATCACAAGACTCTTCTTTACTTTTGATACCACAACACAGGACCTGTCTGTACTCTGAATCTTACACAATATCTATGGCTAGAGCATGGAACTCACTTCCCAGTCATGTCAGGGACTGTCAATCGCTATCATTATTTAAATCCAAATTAACTGATATCTTAAGTTCGACACAATGAAAAAATTAACTACATAACAACTATATAGAGCATTCTATTAATAATCATGTAGGAAGCTACTTACTTTATTTTATATCATTTTAATTTTATTATATTCTATGTTTTTGTTAGCATTAGCTAGTATTAGATCCATCATCATTGTATTTTGTTTAGTCTGTATTTTAATATCTTAAAATTGTAATATGTACGTAATTTTTGTATAATTTTACTATTCGCTGGTTGAGTGGAAGAGAAGGCCTTATGGCCTTAACTCTGCCAGCTAAAATAAATCATTATTATTATTATTATTATTATTCACTGCAATCGTAGCATTTTCATGCTATGCTTGCAGCTTTACTGGGGGATTGTAGGTGTGGTAGCCACACCGGTGAAGAATGATGATGATGATAATGATAATGATAAGGATGATGATGCTGATGATGGCCATATGATTTCGGGGACCGTTTGGGCCTTAAAATTGTCCTGACATTTGTCTTACAGGTGAGGAAAAACCCCGATAAAAACCTCATCCAGAAAAACTGCGCCGACTGGGGATCGAACCCGGGCCCGCTGCGTGGCAAGGCAGCACGCTATTAATTAGAATGTGTCATTAGCAGATCACATGTCATGCTTGCATAGGTTGAAGGTTATAGCCATAATTTGAACGTTTCGCACTAGTGCTTGGTTAGATTTACATATATCTCTAATAACTAGAAATTGGTATCTAAACCAGCCTAATTAGTGACGACCTGCTAACTAAGGTCATCTGGGTGTTACTACATTCTGCATCAGCGACTCTGTAATTGCGTCTCACATCTTGAACTACTAACGTTCTTATTTCTACCCATCACCTTGAATTTTAAATAATTCTTAATTACTGTTATTGTTTTAAAACTGGAATTCTATGTGCATCTCTTACAAATAGAGAAATTATAGCTGCAGCAAAGCCTGGAGTAAATACATTAATATTTAGGAATTTGATTGGTTCTAGAGTGGTTGGGAATTCAGGGTCTCAAACAAAAGATATGAGTCGTCGGTTGTGAGAGTTATTTATATTTTATACGTATATATAATATAGTATTAAAATTAAATGAGTGGAATGGCTTGTATTCTTAATTAGGATTGAATGAAACCCAACTATAAGAAATAATCAACCATATTCCCAACATTTTGTTTTTACAGAATCTGTAAAATTGCTATAAAACAAAGTGTACTTATTTTATAATATACATTTGGAAAATGTGGTTGATTAGATCTTATTGTTTGAACTTCTTTATACTGAAGAGAAGAAGGACTCGATAATTTTAAAATAAAATGCTTCATATGGCTTTAATCTATTTATGTTAATTTGATGATGAAGATGGTTATAAATACAATGTCAGACTCTAGAAACAATTTAATTGTAATATAACATGGAGAGATTTTGTTCCAATAGTATGGAATGCCCAAGATGAAGGTACCTAACAGTTTTCTTTACAAGTAATCTTTAGGAACACGATATACAATATATTCAATAATAGACTTTGAAATATTTTATTCTGATTTTCTTTCGTCATTTGTAATTTTAGTAAGTTGTGAATTATTAACATTAATTTTATCATTAGTATTGTTATCAAAGCATAAATATTTTTGGGGCCGGAATAAGCAGAAATACCCGCCTGTATTCAAAATTTTAGTAACACCTGAATCATATAATATGCATTATGTGGGGACATGGAACCTCTCTAGAAGGAGTTTCTTAACCCAGGTTTTGTTTGGTTACACTTATTTACCTACAGATGTCAACGAGTGACATGTTATTAGCACATCGCCTCAATGAGACATCTAGTAGGCAATTAAGGTATTACCTGGATAGATGAAGGTCGGTTAAGTTTTGCATAGAGCCCCTTTCATCCAGGCTTGAGGTTCTTTTACAAATCGGAATATTTTCAGACTTGGGCCCTATGGCTTAAAGTACCTCCCGCAGGACTCGTCCCTTGGATTTCTCCGTCCTAAAAGCCCATCGACCCGGCCGGTTTGAACCCGCTACCCTCGGAACTAGAGTAAAGGAACATAATCACTAGACCACCCCGGTCAACAGATGAATGAAGAAGTAATAAAATAATACAGTTAAAATAATGTTCACCGGAAATTGATTGGCTATGTTTTCCAGTCAAATATGTCAAACTGCAAAGTTTAAGAAATAGTCATCCATTAAAAAAATAACAAAACATTATTTTGTAAAATACAGAACATTTAAATGACATGGACATGTGGAATGAATGAAGGATGAAGAGTTACCTTAGATCACTTTTGTACTGGATTTAATGGGAAGGAGAAAAGATAGACTCAAAGCACATGGTTGCAGAACTGCAAACGTGCAAGAATGTTTGTAGTGTTCTACTACTGTACAATATCCTAAAACTAGGTTCCTAGAAACAAGTCCTTATATTTAAATGTTTATCAAGTATCCCATCAAGTAGTTCCCGCCCGGAGATTCGAACGCGGGGCTACAATATTTTAACTGCGGAGAATGTTAATCCAGAGGAAACCTGCCGAATTTCTTGACGGATGTATTTTACAGTGAAATATAGTCTTTCTTTCGACCAAGATATCTATTTTAGACTGGCTTATCGCCTTTGACCTGTTCGGCATAGGTTTTCGTTATGGTGGCAATGCCATTGCCCACATAGGCAGTAGGATCACACACCCCTCTACTATGAATAAAATAAAAGTACCATAGGATAATAATAATAATAATAATAATAATAATAATAATAATAATAATAATAATAATAATAATAAGAATAATAATAATAACATTGATAATAATAAATATGATAATAATACTAATAAAGATAATGATAATGATAATAGCAATATGTATCTTAATAAATAATTTTTAATATCAGATTATTTTCCACTGAAAAGAATAAAAAACGGCTCGGCGTGAAGTTGTATGTAAAAAATCTATTTTTGTTTATTCAGGTGGCAGTACAAAGATTTCAGTGTTGGTCAGGACAACGAGCTCTACTCCTGAGGAGAAGTAACCTAAACAAGGAATGCATTGTTGCGATACTTCCGTGCACCGGCCGGTTACTTTGCGTAATGTTCTCATACCACTGGAATCGTGACTTATTACATTCCAAGGCCTACTACCCAACCAATATTTTTAAGGCCATGGACAATTTCACATTTGCGCAAGGGGGCGTGGGAATCTTTCTGCTAGTAGTAGAAACGCTAAGAGAGTGTTGGATGAGGCTGTCAATACAGATCAGTGGAGCGTTTCATAACTCCACACCCTACAGCCCAAACCTATGACATTTCACTGCTTTCAGGCAACACGACAAGCTAATGGAATTATGAAGATGGGGTTTACACAGTAGATCACCATTTGAGATTGCAGATATATTAAAGCAGATATAATTCGAACATCACAAATATTGAAAGAATGTTTTTACTAAAATATTTTAATTTTAATTAAATGTATCCTGTTTATAATCAAGGCATGCAATTAAGAAATTGTTTGAGCTACATTTAAAACTATTAAGGAATAAAATATAAAACATGGTTTTAAAAATACATAGGCTATATTGAGAACTTTTATAAAATCAAAATTATAATTTATTTGACTTTTACCTTAAAGAAGAAAAAATAGGTTTCTATATTCTGTAGCTCATAATTATTTAGTATAACACACAATACTTACAACTAAGAGTAGCTCTGATTAGAAGTAATTGAAAAAAAAAATAAGAAAGCATATCGAGGAAGTAATTTAAACCGAAGTGGTTTCAAATAAAGCTAAAGTATTCACAATTCCTCATGTTTTAATGGTTATTAAGACATCAAATAATTTTCCTCCTTATATTTATTCATGTCCATAGCCACGTGTTTCGGGGTAACGTCGCTGCTTTGTATGCAGCGGGCATGAGTTCGATCCCCAGTATGGACAAGTTTCCTGAGCCATGGTTTTTCGGTTTTTTCCCTCACATATAAGACAAATGCCAGGAAACGTTAAGTATCAAACAGTCCCCGAACATTATCTGGTCATCATAATCATCGTTATCATATTCACCATGTTTAGTGTGAATGCGTGTGTGTGTGTGTGTGTGTGTGTGTGTGTGTGTGTGGTGTGTGTGTGTGTGTGTGTGTGTGTGTGTGTGTGTGTGTGTGTGTGTGTGTGGTGTGTGTGTGTGTGTGTGTGTGTGTGTGTGTGTGTGTGTGTGTGTGTGTGGGTGTGTGTGTGTGTGTGTGTGTGTGTGTGTGTGTGTGTGTGTGTGTGTGTGTGTGTGTGTGTGTGTGTGTGTGTGTGTGTGTGTGTGTGTGTGTGTGTGTGTGTGTGTGTGGTGTGTGTGTGTGTGTGTGTGTGTGTGTGTGTGTGGTGGGTACATTATTTCGTCTTATGTTGTCTTGTCCCGGAGGAGGCCCTGACGTTGAGCTTAAGACTTATTCGGGGAGTCTCTCCACATCCTTTTGTGGTAAAAAAAAAAGTATGCGTGTGATCCACAGTTTAAAATTCTCTCCCGACAGGTCGTGCCACTGCAAGGCCCGGGTGGCGTATGGCATGTTATATGAATATATTCGTTCGTCAATTATTGTAATCGATCGTGGAGTAATTTTCTTATTCTTGTTAACTGCAGAGACCGTTTTGGAAAACAATGCAACATATGAGATAATCCTAGTCGATGCAGAAAAGAAGTAAGTACCTGCACAATAATGTACCAGTCATATTAATTGTATTTTTTATTTCTGCGTATTCATGCAAAAAGAACAACATTTATGGCATTTTTGGACGTTTCTTGATTTTATGCCGGATGTAATTATATATTTGACATAAGGAAAGAAGCAATTCTTTTCTCGTAGTTTTAATAAGCTTCGGACTTTTATTATAATAACAAATTAAGGAAAACCTGTAATGTTAAAAGGAAACTTTGATAAGCTACATAATAAGGAAAGAACATATTTACACATCATGGCAAATTGAAAAACCAGTTCTTCTCTGTGGAAGAATGACGATCCACTTGAAGATGATATTTGAGTTGTGTTCGTAAATTAACGTTGAATTGTCAATTATAATTGTCGAAGATTAAAAAGAAATGAGAAATTAGGTAAATGCTGAAATGAATTAAAAATTATCAAAATAGTCCAAATGTAATAGATTAGACTATTATTAATGTTGACCTTTTATATGGATACGAAACATTGACTCATTCTTCAAGGGAAGAGCAAAAAATGAATATTTCAGAATGAAGTTCTTAAAAAAAAAATCTGAGACAGAGTGAGACGAACCAAACAGATAAATGGAGACTTCATAACAATGAGCTGTAACCAGATGTAAATAAGCAGTTAGGCCTCGTAGACTGCGATGGGCATGTGGTACAAAAGGGGAATAAAAGAGGGAATGGAAATCTATTGTAGAAAAACCAGAGTGAAAGCGGCTCAGTAACTCGTATGGCCAAGACTGAGGTAGGAGATTAATAATAACCACGATTTGAGGTAGATAAATTATACAGGGGATGATTGGAAAACATTTTCCCACGATGGGTATATATATGGAGAGATTATGTCATGATCCTCCCGTTTAGATAGTGCCAGTGATTTATTTATTGAATACCAGCCAATCCCTCCATGGTATCTTTACCTTGTCGTGGTGGAGTGGCTTGTGTGCTTAAATGATCCTGAGAGCTATGCCGGCGGTAGCATTGCTGCCGTTAGGGTTACCCATGCCGGACTGGTCGAAGGTGATAAGCCAGACGAAATAAGTACCTTGGTCGAAAGAGTGACGATCTTTCACCGTAAAAATACAACCGTCAAGAAATGCGGACATGGGTTCTACTGGGGTAAAATTTTCCGGAGGTCAAATAGTCCCCCATTCGGTTCTCCGGGCGGGGACTACTTCAGGGAACCCATGCCAAAGGCTCAAACACAGGGACATGTTCCTAGGAACATGGAATGTTAGGACTTTATACAATAGTGGGGCACTAGAGATATTAACGCGGGAATTGGATAAATCGCCCTTGGATATAGTCGCTTTACAGGAAGTTAGGTGGCCAGGAGAAGGTAGTCAGGAATCAGGAAGCTTTGCATTATACTATGGGGGTGCAGAAAGACCTGCATTTGGAACGGGTTTTTTAGTCAGAAGGAGGATCCTATCCGCTATCCGAGATATTAAGTTTGTTAGTGATAGGATATCATACATAATTCTAAAGGGTAAACGACATGATTTTATAATTGTAAATGTACATGCCCCCACAGAAGATAAAGATGACAAGATCAAGGATGAGTTCTATGAACAATTAGAATGCTTATTTGATAGCCTTTCACGATATCATATGAAAATTGTCTTAGGAGATTTTAATGCAAAAGTGGGGCGGGAAGATATATTCAAACCAACAATAGGCAAATTCAGTCTTCATGAAGATAGTAACGACAACGGGGTTAGATTAGTCACATTTGCCACATCAAAGAATCTGATTGTTAAGAGCACAACATTTCAGCATAAGGATATTCATAAATACACCTGGACGTCCCCAGATGGAGAAACTCGGAACCAGATAGATCATGTATTAGTGGATAAACGCTGGCACAGTAGCATCATTGATGTTAGATCAGTTAGAGGGACAGACTGCAATTCAGATCATCATCTGGTCAGGGTGAAAATCAGACAACGGCTATCGCTTATGAGAGGAACAAACGCTAAAGATGATTCTGTAAAATATGAATTAAAAAACTTGAAAAATGATGAAATGCGGCAAGAATACCAAATCAAAATTGCTAATAGATTTGAAGTACTGGAATCTTCAGATGACAATGTGGCAAACGAAGAAGAAACTGATATAAATAAAGAATGGGAGGCTATAAGAGATACTATTAAATTGTCAGCATCAGAAAGCATTGGTTGTTTAAAAAAGAGGCAAAACAAGAAATGGTTTGATGAGGAATGTGCCGACATTGTAAAGAAAAGAAAGCTAGCAAAAATGAAATGGTTACACCAGCCAAATGAGGTAAATTTAGAGCAATTGGGTAGTGTTAGACGGGAAACCACCAAGTTACTAAAGAGTAAAAAGAGGGAATATTTGAGAGAGAAGATTAATGATCTTGAACTGAATGCAAAAAATAGGAACATTAGAGAATTATATCAGGGAATTAGTATAGAGAAGAAAGGGTTTCAGGCTAGAACAAACATAATTCGGAATGAAAATGGGGATATGATTGCAGATTCCAAGAGTATATTAAATAGATGGAAAAGTTATTTTAATCAGCTATTAAATGTACATACAGAACAGGACATTGAGGAGGATAAGTTACAGACAGCAGAAATGCTAGTCGCAGAGCCAAGTGCATTAGAGGTTGAAATGGCGATTGAAAAATTGAAGATGTATAAAGCATCAGGTTCAGATGAGATCCCAGCAGAACTGATAAAATCAGGGGGAGAAAAATTGATGGACAAGATACGCTGTTTGCTTAGTATGATTTGGGAAAAAGAAGCTCTTCCAGATGAATGGAAGGAATCAATTATCGTACCAATTTATAAGAAAGGAGATAAAACTGATTGCAACAACTATAGGGGCATCTCATTACTCTCAACTTCGTACAAAATTCTAACAAATATATTAGTAAGCAGACTTACTCCCTATATTGATGACATTCTAGGAGATCATCAATGTGCATTTAGAAGAAACAGGTCTACAACAGATCAGATTTTTAGTATAAGACAGATTTTAGAAAAGAAATGGGAATATAATGGTACTGTACATCAACTATACGTAGACTTCCAAAAAGCATATGATTCAATTAAGAGGGAGAAGTTATATAGTATCCTGCTGGAGTTCGGAATTCCTAAAAAGTTAGTTAGACTTATACGAATGTGTCTAAATGGCTCAACGAGTAGGGTGCGTGTAGGCAAAGAGTTTTCAGACACTTTTGAAATCCAGAATGGGTTGAAGCAAGGAGATGCACTATCTCCTCTACTATTTAATTTTGTACTAGAGCATGCCATTAAATCTTTAGAGAATGAGGAAGGCTTACAACTGAATGGTATTAATAAGCTGTTAGTTTATGCTGATGATGTAGTACTACTGGCCGATAGCGAGGAGATACTAAAGGCCAACACGCACACACTATTGAGTAACACTAAGAAATTAGGACTGGAAGTAAATATCAGTAAAACTAAATATATGGTCACACGTAGAAATACATTATATAATGGAAATGGACAGCTAATGACAAATGAGGGAAATTTTGAGGAATTGGCTGAATTCAAATACCTAGGAACAATAATCACAAATAGGAATGAGATGCACAAAGAAATTAAACATAGGCTCAATTCTGGAAATGCATGCTATTATGCATTGCAAAGACTTTTGATGTCCCAACTCCTTTCAAAAAACGTTAAGCTGAAAATATATAAAACTATTATTCTACCAGTTATATTATATGGGTGCGAAACATGGACTCTTACTTTAAGGGAGGAAAGGAGATTACGAGTATTTGAGAATAAAGTTCTTAGGAAAATTTTTGGACCAAAGAGAGATGAACAAACAGGTGAATGGAGAAGACTACATAACAATGAACTACATGGTCTTTATAGGAAGCCAGATATAATAAGAACAGTTAAGTCCCATAGACTGCGATGGGCAGGACATGTTGCGCGTATGGGGAATGAAAGACGTGCATGGAAACTTCTTGTAGGAAAGCCAGAAGGAAAACGCCCAGTTGGTAGACCAAGAATGAGGTGGGAGAACAACATTAACTATGATTTGAGGGAAGTAGATTATACAGGGAATGATTGGAAAGCATTAGCTCAGGATAGGGATGTATGGAGAGCTTATGTCCGTGCGGCCATGAACCTACGGGTTCGATAGTGCCAGTGAGTAAGTAAGTAAGTAAGTATACCAGCCAATACCCGGCGTGCGCTGCTACACCTAAATAAATGATAATGTGTTTTTGTATTTAGTTGAATAAGTTGAAGGAAAAATATACATAAATTTATATCGTTGTTATTTTTAGATACCCCTGCTGATTAACCGACGTTGCCCAGGAATCTATGTATCCCGATGTAATTGACATAAATGAGCTGAAACACAAAATTCGTTATTTTGAGTTATCCATAAAAGAATATCCGCCGTGCACTGCTATGCTTGCCCGGGAACCTACTTATCCCGATTTTCTTATCATCAATGAAAGACAAAAATTGTTATTATGAGTTATCTTTAAAAGAAAACGTATGCTGTCGCGGACTTTTCTCTAGAGTTTTGATATATTCAATTCTGTGTACAATAATTTTGTGTTTTTTATGGTTTAGCCACCTTAAGCCATTTAAGCTTATAAAAAGTGACATCTCATAACCTATAATCTTCCCGGGAAATTTTTGAACATTTTGCAAAAAGCCCCATGACAATCGGATGAATGGTAAGGCAGCACGTGCTTGCCTGAGAATCTACTTATCCCGATCTCCTTGGCATCAAAGAAAGACAAAAATGGACATTGTGTGTTATCTGTAAAAGATAAACATATTCTGTCACGGACTTTTTTGTAGAGTTTCTTTGAGATATTCAATTCTGTGTACATTAACTTTGTGTATTTGTTATGATTTAGGCAGCATAAGCCATTAAAATTAAAAAAAGGGACATTTTCACGTTTTTCACTACAAAGGGTGTTTTTAAAGGTGTAGGAGTTGAGAATCTCAACTCTCTTATAGTCTATATTCATCCCGGGAATATCCTGAACATTTTGCAAAAAAAAAAATATCACTATCGGATCAAGGGTATGGCCGCTCATAATGTAGGAACAAACAAACATACATTCATTTTTATACATTGGATTATATGACAAAAGTGTATAGGCCTATAATATTTTATTCTATATATATATATAAGTTCAAAAATATTATACTGTAAGACTAAAATATAATAATAACACATTCATATCAATTCGTGTGGCATTATTACTTATGTCTTCACGTCTCCTCTTCTATTACTCCCCTGCTTCATGCCTCTCGCCAAAGAGAGCTCGCTCCCTAGAGCGAGATTATGTCTAATTTAGAAACTTCAAGCGCGACAGGCCTAGAAGGCCCTTGGCCTATCATCCGGCTGCTGGCCTCACATCCACCTGTGTTAATCACTTAGGTAGACAATAATCTACCCAGTGTAGGGGTGACATGTGGTCAGCATGTCGGGACTCTCAGTCGTTATAGCTGGTCCTCTCAACCTGGAGTCGCTATTTATTGTAGCTACCCAAATGCCTGACGATGGTACCGGTCCCATACTGGTCGAAATTCCAAGAGAAAAATGGGGACTCGAACCAGCGCAAGTCCCGTAGCTCTGCACCAAGGCTTCTTGCCTTAACCACTCGGCTACGGTCTAGTTTACAACATAAAAATTAAAATATGTACAAGAATTAGTACTCCACTTTTAACTTCGCCGGAACAGGCTGCATAGCCTAAACCTTGTAGTAGAAGAAGAAGAAGAATTAGTAAGAGGCGTAAAAATAGTTGTGCTTACCATATGTGTACGCAAAACAATAATTAGTTTTAACAAATCAGTTATCTCAGATGGTAACATTTCAGACTCATATTCAAGAGCTCTCGGATTTAATACCAGAACTGAACAATTTTTTTTCTTCAATCTTGTTAAAATTTCTGGATCTACTTTAAATCATTTTTCACCATCATTAAAATCAATTTATAAATCCGCTGCAGTCTTGGGGTCTACCATTTCATTGAACGCAGTGTGTCCGGTTTCGATCCCGGTCGGAACAAGTTTCCTACGTGAGTTTCGTTTTTCTTTATCCTAACCTAAAAAAATAAATGTTAGAAACCTTTCAGACGCGGGCGGTCTCTGATCAGAATCTACCAATCATATGTAATTGTTCGTCACCATGGCGTACTCGGTGTGAAACAATTAAAAGAAAAGTGCTTAATTCAACCCCAAAAGAAGGACTAAATCGAATCAATAAATAAACCCCCTAGTTCGATTCTCATAAGGGAAATTAAATCTCCTAAATGTAAAAAAGAATTAAAATTATATATACACATTTATACAGAGAGAGACAGATAGAGAGGAACAAATCAGGTTATTCATGTACATTTATGTACATTTTAAATATTTGGAACTATTTTGCCCATCAAACTGAACTTTTCATTAAACTGCATGAATATTTGTAATGTTTTGTTTTGAGTGGTTCTCCATACTTATCTCAGAACTAACAATGATAACCAATAAAAAATAATACACTTGTTAAAAATGATAAATAAATGGGACAAATAAAAAAAGCAAATACTGTATACAAACATGTTCTAAACACGATATCGCATTAGATGTTAAAGGATCTTCGAATAAGAAATAAATGTAAAAAAAACGATATATTCGTGGTTAGACAAATTGTGGTAAAAATATCTGTGCTCGTTTATTGTATATTTATAAATTTATACAAACTGTAGTCTTTAACGCTGTATGTTGACCTAATTGTTGAATAATAATTGAGGACTTGAATAATCGTAAACTCTAAGAGAAACGGAGTTAGACATCTGTCCAAGATATGTTAGAATTTAGATTGACGTAGCAGAGTGCCATCTAACCATTAACCTCTTTCCTCCAAGCAATGGGACTTCTAAGCATGTTGCTTCACCTCGGGCGTGGACAACTTCGATTTGCCTCAGGTTCTGTATCATGATGTCATAAATTTATAAGGCCAGGAAATAAACATCTGTACATACAATTGTATATTGTGTGCTCACATCTCCCGAATAATTTATTAATGACAGGAGCAAAGTAATTACTTCCATTAAAATTGTACATCTATGCTCATAACCTTTCAAGATCCGAGAGTAAATTCAAACGCATCAAATCAGAATACCAATCTTCCAAGCTTACGGTATCTTACATTGGAAGCAGATGTTTAATTTTTTTCTAGTATTGGTAATGATCTCATTATGTGAAACATTACATAAGCCATGTCATGTCATCTAGTTTTGTGCAATACGCTTATCATACTTTTTTTTTATTTTTTAAAATTGTGTAAGGAAATCGTGAGCAGGTTGATTATCTTCACGTCCGATTTTCTCATTAGTTCCGAAGGTCTTCAAGTTGGTGAAACTTTAAGATAAACTTTGAACTTCATAATCGTGATCACACAGTATGTTTATCTATGTGTGTTATAAAGTCCACCTTCAGTCTCAAGTTTGCAACAAAATTATTTCTATGAACCTTAACCTTACAACTCACCTTAACTAATACATCAAAGGCCGAGGTCAAATTTATTTGATTAATACTGTATTGCTCCAAGTCAAGAAATAAATGAACAGCTTTACTAGTAAATTGCTTTGATAAAACAAAAGTTCTGGTATACTGTTAGGATTCCGTATTATAAAAAGAGGTTTCTAAACTATAAATTATAATTATGTTTTCTTTTCTCTCCCTCTCTCTCTCTCTCTCTCTCTCTCTCTCTCTCTCTCTCTCTCTCTCTCTCTCTCTCTCTCTCTCTCTCTCTCTCTCTCTCTCTCTCTCTCTCTCTCTCTCTCTCTCTCTCCCATTATTTCTTTCTCATTTTCCTCTTTCTGGCTATGAACCTTGTTTCATCAGCATCTATCATAAACTTTTCAGCTTATTTATTCTTCTCTATCCTGAGTACGTATTCCCAAAGTTATCACTTCAATTCCTCTCCTGTAATCTACAATAATGTATTGCTTGGTATATCGAGTTGGAAGACCTAGAAGACGTTGGGCTGATGCATTATGAAGTCGGAACGGGCAATTGCCTAATCCCTGGAGAGATGATGATGATGATGATTGGTATATCGATGCGCTTTCGTCCATGTAGATTATCTTTTACACCTTACTTTCATAATTTCCCTCAAGTTCGCACAACCATTCTTTAATTTATCCAATTAACTACTAATTTACACACAATTAGTTCAATCCCTTATTAATTTTAATTTAGTCTTTATATTTATTTCAATATTTACTTTCTCACGCTGAAATTCATCTCCCACCAATTTTTATACCAGTCTATGTTTCCTAATAACGAAGTTAAATGTTAGGCATTTTCTCAACATTCTACGTTTAATTTTCTTCAACTACTTTGGTTTATTAGTTGCTCCGATTCTAACTCTCTTAATGCTTGGTTATTGGTTGTCTCATGGTTAGCGTTCTTGGCTACAAAGTAAAAGGTCCCGAGTTAAATTTCCGATCTTTGTCACGCGTATCTTTCGCTTAAGGTAATTAGCCACGTTCCGTCAGGATCTGAGTATGTAATATCAAAGTCTCGCACCGTGGTTCAGCGCTCTCTGCTTTGCAAACATTTATGGAAATTTATATAAACGTCCACATGAGTGAAGAAATTTTCTCATGACATTTGGAAACCCAACATCTAAATAAACTTGGATAGCTATGGTAAGCAGCTGCTCGAGGCTAAATATATATAAATATTAGGGAATCCGACCTGCTGATCTCCCATATACTGACTGGAAGATTGTTCACCAATGTGATTGACACATACCAGCGGCCGACTGGTAAGTCAAGAACCTCTCGAGACAAGAACTAGGACAGTGTTTACCGAGAAAGAATGTAAAAATTTAAATCAAAACATTAAAAAAATCAAACAAAAACAATGGAAAATGAAAAAAGTGACAAAGATTCCACTTTTTTTACAAGATTCTCTAAATATTTTGTTAAGCCTTTTTAGTCTTGGCTCGTAGTTCAACTAGGAAACAAATATGACCGCAATGGTTAGGTGAACGTTACTAAATAGGGCAGAACGCTTAATATGCCAATCATAATATGCGTTAAAAATGATAGTACAATTATTTATTATTCACTAGCAAATAACCGGCGTGCGCTGCTACGCCTAAATAAATGAAAATTTGTGCTTTGATGTTTATTTGAATGAGTAAAAGGAAATATAATTATAAATGTACATCTCAATTATTTTAAGATTCCTCGTACCGATTACGCGGTGTTGCCCGGGAATCTACTTATCTCGTTCTTCTTGACATAAATGAGCTGAAATATGAAAATTAATGTGTTTTATGTTTAGTTAAATAAGTAGAAGGAAACATTTATATTGTAATTATTGTTAGATACCCCGTGCTGTTTGCCCGGCGTTGTCCGGGAATCTTCTCATCCCAATCTAATTGGCATAAATGAGTTGAAACACAAAAATTAATGTACTTCTTATGATTAGTTGAAGAATAAAATGAAAAAAAATTGTAAATGTATATCGTAATTATTTTTAAATTCCCCGTGCTGATTACCCGATGTTGCCCGGAATCTACTTATCCCGATCTTCTTGGCATATATGAGGTAAAAGCCAAAATTCGTTATTATGAGTTATCCATAAAAGAATACCCGCCATGTTCTGCTATGCATGCACAGGAATCTACATACTTGTCTCGATCTTCTTGGAATTAATGAAAAACAAAAATGGTTATTGTGAGTTATCCGTAAGAGATAAATATTTGCTGTCGCGGACTTTTGTAGAGAATTTTGAGATATTCAATTCTGTGTACATTCATTTTGTATATTTGTTATGTTTTAGGCAGTGTAAGCCATTTAAGCGTCCAAAAAACTATTTTTTTTCACGTTTTCCACTACAAAGAGCGATTTTTAAGAGTGTAGGAGTTGAATATCACAATTATCTTATAGTCAGTGTTCATCCGGGGAATCTCCTAAACATTTTACAAAAAGTCCCATCACAATCGGATCAACGGTATGGCCGAACAAACAAACAAACATTCATTTTTATATATTAGATAAGCAATATCCTGTTGACAAATGTGAACAATATATCTCTTCTTCAATCAGATATTAACTTTTACTCCTAAATTAATTCATTATTTACATATCCATTCACGATTAAAAAGACAAACCAACTTGGTTTGATATAATTTAAATTATTTTTATAAACACATATAACTGCGTAGTCATTTAGCAGCGATACCTCAATTAGTCAATTCAGCTTACGTCATCGAGTAGGCTCACTGAAGCGTAGGAAATTTTTCAATAACACAATTTCATAAAAAATCAACAACCTTAATTACGACCTTGAATTGAAATTATTTCTATAGGAATGTAACAATGTGACTCATGCATGCTAGTTTACAAGCGTTCTTAAAATGTCAAATATGTGTTCGTAAAAATTATACAAAAAAAAAGCATTGTGACGATGCAATGCATATGGGTTTGGTGTTAGGAGGAAGTTTCCTTGGGTGGGAGAAAAACAAGTCACGACGAAGGCTAGGGATCCGTACCGTTTTCCTAATACATGTTCAACTTTATTTTATAAGCAAGTAAGTAGATTTAAATGTCATGTTCAAATAACAGTACGTACACAAATGGACAGCTCGTAATTTCATTTAATATTTTCAATGACGGCTTCCGGAAGAAGGCACTTCCTGTCGGTTGTATAACAAATACTGAACCATGGGCGTCGATAAGAGGAGGCAAACGGGGTAGATGTTCCCCATATAGAACCCAGGAATACTTACTGCAGTTGCTCAAACGAGAACATGTAGTTTTACTATGATTAACTACTTTGAGAATTTGACGAGTTATTTCCATTATTGTCACGATAAGAGAGAAGAACAGACAGGTGAATGGAGAAGACTACATAAAAGAATGAACTACATGGTGTTTATAGGAAGCCAGATATAATAAGAACAGTTAAGTCTCGTAGACTGCGATGGACAAGACATGTTGCACGTATGGGAAATGGGAGACTTGCTTGGAAGCTTCTTGTAGGAAAGCCAGAGGGAAAACGCCCAGTTGGTAGACCAAGAATGAGGTGGGAGAATAACATTAACTATGATTTGAGGGAAGTAGATTATACAGGGAATGATTGGAAAGCATTAGCTCAGGATAGGGATGTATGGAGAGCTTATGTCCGTGCGGCCATGAACCTATGGGTTCGATAGTGCCAGTGAGTAAGTAAGAGTCACGATATCGTTAATTAAGATTAGCCTATGATATTGTGGTCAGAGCTCCTGAGTATAGTTCATTAGGTCCCAGGTTCAATTCCTCCTCAGAGCATGGATATATTCGAGTGGTCATCCATAATCTGGAATTTAGGTTAGTTTAAGTTCAAAAACTCTCCTAGTATTTCGTTATCATTTATCGTCCATCATACCATTTCAGTAACGCACCTCCGCCTTTCATTTATACGAACCACAGAAGTGAGTTACAATTCCGTAACAACTGCCGTAAGACAATCTCTGGTGGGACGGATAAATATATTGCTAATGAGTACTTAATATTTAGCTTAGCCAAAATATATCCAAGAAAATATTACATTAAAATCGTTTGTTTTAAAATGATCTTCATTTTGATCCCCTCTCGGATTAAAAACAATTGGTAGCGTACCTGGATTCGACATTTTACATTACGGTGAATATTCGGAGCTTTTAGTTATCACAGAAGATAAAATAGGCCTATATAAACATGTGATGTTGATCCAGACTTCTTATTTATAACTGACTGTATTTGTTCTTTTTTAACTTCAAAGTTTATTTTCTTGTTTTCTTTAATTTGTAGTGTTTTTATTTTTGTTTTAGATTTTTTAACTATTTACCTTAATCACACTTACACACACAAATACACGACACACATTCAGGCCCAAAGTGGAAGTTTAAAATCACTTACCCCGCCGGGAATCGAACCCGGGTCGCCGGAGTGTAAGGTAGGGACGCAACAGACAACGCCACGGCGACGGTCGTAGTTTGAATGATGCTTCGCGGTGTTAGTTTTGTATATTCATTACACATTAATATCAAAATCCCGGAAAACATCAAAACACCAGTTTCGATCATATCCATTTGAACTTCTACCAAACTCAATTGTTTAATATTTTTTCCGAGATCCAAAGTAAACCTTTTATAAAAGGTTAAGATCATAATAGTGTAAAAGAACAATTTATTTTATATAAAGTGTTACAATCTAACAGGTGTGATAGTACGCTATGATACAGACTGTTCTATAGGCCTGCATCTGTCAATTACATTCAATGTGAATATTTCCGGTTTATTTGATTTTAAATAGCATTTGATTTTAAAGAATTTAATTCCATATTTATAAATTATTTTTCTTCTTCACTGCTTGGTTTAGACATTAATTGCCTGTTCCGTCTTCACTAATAGACCTAAGACTACCTCTTCCGAGGAAGTCCGACATCTCTTCTTCTTCCTTCTCGGAAAATAATGTAAGATTTTATTTGGTAATCTACTTTCTTCCATTTTTTCTGCATGTTCTTTCCACTGATTCTTGTTGTTAAATATATTTTCTTTTGTGGAGTATTTCTGCAGTTCTTCACGGATATCCTCATTTCTTATTTGGTAAATTTTAGTGCATCCATTTACTCTTCTTAAAAATTTCATCTCGGCTACTTGGATTTTACTTTCTTGTTTGGTAGTGATAATCCAAGATTCACTCCCAACAAAAGGACAGGGACCGCCATTGTTTTATAACATTTAATTTTGTTTATTTATGGGCTTTATTATCCAATGTTCTATTTAGCCTATTGTGTCACAAACAGCTTGAAAACTGATGAGTTTTATGTTCGATATCTTTATCATATCCATAGTCGATATCACATCCTAAATATTTAAAGTGGGATGCTTGTTCAATAATTTAGTCTCTGATTATTATTTTTGCACGCAGAGTGTTTCTTTCACATAATGCCATTACTTTTGTTTTACTTACTGAAATTTTAAAATTATAATTGTTACATATTGTATTTAGTTTATTAGCATATCTTCATCATGGTGTAGTAAGACTAAATGATCGACGAAAATTAAGTTATTAATACTTGTGTTATTGTTCAATCTAAGGCCTTTGTCTGTTATCATTTCCCATTGTTTCATAATGTCGTCAATATATATATTAAAAAGAGTGGGCGATAGACTACACCCTTGTCTAACTCCTTGATTTATTAAAATTTCTTCTGATCTTTTTCCATCAGTTTTTATCATCACTTTAGTTTCTTCATATAAGCCTTGGACTGATTTATTTAATGGTGTGGATATCCTCGTTCTTTCATTATTTCCCGTAGTTTAGATCTATTTACTCTGTCGAAGGCCTTTTCAAAATCAACGAAGAACAAATATGTTGGCAGGTTAAATTATCTACTCTTTTCAGTTAGTCTCTTTATAATAAACATATTATCACTACAGGATCTTCCTTTCCTAAACCCTGCTTGTTCTTCTTCTAAGAGTGTGTCAGATATCTTCTTCAATATTATATTATTTATTATTTTCGCAAATAATTTATAAGTGGAGTTCAATAAGCTGATACCTCTATAATTTTTACTATCTAATCTCTTTTCTTTTTTGAAGAGGGATATGACTTCACCTATAAATATATTTTCTCTCATACTACAGAACATACCTCGAGCTTTTGACTATCTTCTCATTTGATCATAAATATTTAAAAAATAAACATAACCACTCTTAATGTTAGGTCATTTTAATTATTATTATTATTATTATTATTATTATTATTATTATTATTGTTTAAAATTAATATTAAACTACTTTCTTTACATTAGTTTAACCTCCCGTCTATTGGTTCTTCTACATGCCCCACATCACACGATGAGCTGCAGAGAGAAGATTTTAAACTTTTGTTCTCAAACATTTTAACCACATAAGGACAAGGAGGGCCTCCCGGATGAGTGATCAGCTTAATGTCAGGGCCACTTCCGAGGCAACACGAACATTTAAGATAAGGCACATCATTTCTCATATATTCATACTAAGAAAGGGGAATATAATTTGAATTATTATGACGGCCAGATGATATTAGGGGACCACTTGGACCTTAAAGTTTCCTGAAATTTATCTTATAATTGAGGAAAAATCTTGAGAAAAAAACTTCTCTCATGTAACTTGTGCCGACCAGGATCCGCTGCAATGCAACACGTACCCTGAGACCACAGTGGTGGACTAAATATTAAATATATTAGAATTAATATGTTGTTGGGAATTGATACTCCAGCTGGTACTTTTCATGTATTAATATGTTCTATTGGAAATCAGATGGACAGTAGTCGTATTGTTATTGACTTTTCAATTGATTCCATTCTAGAGTGTTCTGCTCGAAGGCAGGTCCTTCACTGCAGTCATAACATTTTTATGCTATGCTTTTCAGCTTTATTAGGGAATTATAGGTGTGATAGCTTCCCGTTGCTTTCCACACCGGCGAATGAGAGTGATGATAATTATAATGATGATATCTGGATGATTTTCGGGGACCGTTGGGCCCTAAAGCTTTCTGACATTTGTTTTCTATTGATATTGCTGAATAAATTGGTAAAAAAGAACGAGGTGTTATTAATCACCCAAAATCTCAGTAAATCTTCAAGGTATTTTGATGCCCTCCCAATAAATCTTCACACGTAAATTGTGTAAGAATAAATAATACTTGAAAAGTATCATGACAAGAAATTTAAATAAAGGGTATATAAAAATTATTATAATATATAGGCCAACCATCTAAGAAAATATTCAGTAATTTTATTTTTCAACTGCTGCCACTTCCATGAAAATAATCTTGTAAAGCAACTTGTGGACATATCAGGTGGAATGAACAAAGTGTATAAGTAGAAGAAGACGTTTAGACAGGTAAGACCACATGCTTGCTTTTATAAACCTAATTGGTGTTAATATTTTGTACAATAGTGAATCGCTTATTCTTAACTGTTTATTATCATTTTAATGTAAATATGACTAGGGTCCACCGCTATGATTCGGAGTAACTTCGCTGCTTCGGGAAACCTCGGGAAACTTTAAGTCCCTAATTTGGTCTCCGAACATAATTTGGCCATCAAAATCATCATATCTTATTCCTTATGTTTAGAACGAATATGTGAATTATCGGAGTGTCTTGTATTAAATGTTGCCGACGTGGAGGTGGCTGATTCCTCATTCGGACAGGCCTTCCATGTCCTTGTGTGGTCAAAGTAGAACATCCTCTCCCGACAAGTCATTTCGTTTTAAGACCCGACTGACGTGGGGGCACGTAAACAGAACCTAACAAAGATATATATATATATATATATATAACACTAAAAAAAGGAAGGGGAAATAATATTTTTATACTTAAATTTTATTTGGAAGGATACAATATTTTATTTTAGTCAAATCGTTTATACGATAAATTAATGAATACCTGTCGATTCTTATGTATATCGATTTATCTGGTAATCTGTCCTACACAGTCACTAAAATGAAATTTATAAAAAAAAATTAGTTGAGGTAATAGCCACGAAATAAAATATTAAAATAAATATCTAGCAGGTGCTGACGTCCTCAACTAGATTAAAATATTTTTAAAAAGTAATTTCAAAACTGTACGCCTTTCAGAAACCGGCTTCCATCTTCAGCAGAAGGATATTCACATTTTATCAAAAGGACATTTTATTTTGTGATTATTTACCGCAACTAAATTTTATCATGAATTTTAATAGAACTGACTGTATAAGACAGATCGGTACATAACATTCCTTCTGAGGAATATGAAAGCCTTTTTTCTGAAAGGCCTTCAGTTTTTAAAAGAAGATTTTAACATCTCTGTTGAAGACATCGGCACCTGCCAGATTAAATATTTTAATATTTTATTTTGTATCCTTTAGAAAGTCGCTAATAATCTTTAACATATTATGGACATTGCTATCGATGATAAAATTGATTATCCTAAGTAAAATTCAGCCCAGCATTTTCTTGACGACTGAGATAAACTATGAAAACCCCGAGTCAAGACCGGTAGTCGGCTCTGAGGTTTATACCCGTTCTTTGTTGATGTGAGATTCAAACATTATCATCCAGAAATCGTTCCATAAGGTAAAGGCTCCAGAACACTCCTAAAAAAATGTAATGTCAATAATTTACGCCTGCAACTACAAATTAGCAAGTTATGAAATGTCAAATGTTCTTCTTGAACAATTACTTCTTCAAAATTCCAAAGCCAATTACATACAAGATTTAAAATGTATTTATTTCTGTCGAATTTAATGTATATTCACATTACAGCATTAATATTTACTAATATTAATATTTTGGTAAGATGTGATGAATAATAGCAGCTTATTCTTAAAAAAATTGCAACATATATAAAGTAGATGAGGCATAAATACCGCTGCTTCCTGTATGGACATATCAGTTGATGCATAATAACAGCGAACACACATTCTTGCTGCTGCTATTGTGTTATACACTATCTGCTTAAGGTCGACACTTTCTCATGGATTGTTCTTCATTGCCATTATCATATATTTATAATTCTAATTTTACTATATTCAACTATAATAAACAAAATAGTATTCACTTCCTTGTAAATAATATATTTATGTTCTTTGTATATTTACAGATTATTATTGGTATTCTATCTTAAAAAGAAAATTAATTGGCACTTATGACACATTATACATACGAGGGACATTTCAAAAATATTGCACACTAAATTTCTTTACTTACACGTTTATTTTTATTTTCTCAATATCTCTTTACAGTCCATCAATATGTTTTCTCTGCTTCTCTATGACTGAATCCCAACGTTTCGGAAGCTCTATTATTCTATCCAGGATACCACTTCTGTTCATCTGTCGAATGGCTCGGTTAACGCTGGTACAAAGGTCTTCCAGGGAAGGATAACAACTTCCACGCATAGGTTATTTCAACTTCGGGACAAGTCGAAGTCTGATGGACTCATGTTCGGGTTGTACGGAGGATGCAGAATACTTCTCGTCCGTATTCACGCAGTTTCGGGCCACAACATTGCTGATATGCGAGCGAGCATTGTCGTAGAGAATGAGGGGCTCGAGCAACTGAAGTTGGGTTTTGTGCATGAAGTTACGGTAATACACTGCTGTGACACTTGTTCCACTCTATGTGGCATGACGATTCCTTGGTGATCATAAACAAAAACCATCATTTGCTTCACCTTTGATTGAGCGCGTCGAAATATATTTGGATGTGGAAAACCTGAAACTCTCCACTCATTGGACGGTGATTTCAACTCCGATTCAAAGTCTCTAATCCACGTTTCATCAGTAGCGACAATTCGACACAAGAATCCTTGACCTTCGCGATCGAATCGTTGTTTGAGCAAGGTTGCAATGTGCAGGTCTTACTGCTGCTGTTCAGCAGTCAAACAGTGGGACCCATCTCGCAGAATTTTTTCTCTTCTTCAAATCATTTGTCAGAATAAAAAATATTGATATTGAGGAAATGCCCATGGCTTCAGAGAGTTCTTTACAAGTCGCACGGCAATCTTTTTCAAGAGCATCTGCCACAAGTTTCACACTTCGTTCATCTGTTGACTTTTTGGCCTTCCGGGTCTTGGCGTCTGTGATCATACGACCACTACGAAAACGATTAACCCAACGTGAAACTGTACTACAGTCCACTGTATACTCACTAAAAACTTATCTTAACGCACTGTGGATTTCTTTCGGGTTTTTGCCGTGTAAGTCTTGAACTTAATGTACAACCTTTGGTCTTCCACAGTCACAGTACCCGAGACCCCTGCAGGGCCCATTTCTACCTCTTACCAATTTTATGTTAGAGTACGCAGTGAGAAACACGTGCTTCTTCCTCAAGCTCCCAACTATATCTGACGTATTTTTTATTGCTGTTGTACCATCTAATCTACAGTAATACCAACCTACGCATTATTTATGAAATAGCAAACATATGTACATTATGATATTAATAAAATACAAGTTAAAATTATAACATTATACAATATTATGATGATCATTTTTATTAAGATTATATTGAACAACTAATTTTGTACAGTGCGATCAGTTAAAAGTTTTACTTCGCGGTATTCAAAACTTCTACGAGGAGACGCGCCCATTAGCCGCGTGGAGGACGAGGTCACTAGCGAGAGCAGTAAATACATAAGTCTAACTCAGCGATGTAAAACCGAGCTCCATGAGGCGGTGCGCAGCGATATGCACCAGGAGCGCTACCTAGTGACTTCGTTCAGTTTCACTCGTCAAACGCAGTGATTAGTATGGCTACGTCCAGCATGGAGGCCTTGCGAGAATCAAGCCTTCGTATTTGTTTGGCACAGAATATCTCTCCCAATTTTGAAACGGTTAAATTAGCTAATTCGATGAAGAAACAAGACAAAAACATAAAAATCACCTTTAAAACTAATAACAAACTCAACAACATAGTATCAAACAAAATTGAATTAACAAATAAATACGAAAATAAAATCGTTTATAAACTAAAGTACAAGAATTACGACACTTTTACCGGTAGAACAACAATAAATTTTAACACAAGGTACACTAATCGTTTAAAAAAATACTAACGGAGAAAAATCAAGTTTTGCCAAACATATACTAGAAACGGGTCATCAGTTCGTCAAAATCGATAATACTATGTCAATATTACACAGAGAGAGTAACAACAATAGGATTAGCATCCTAGAAGGTATAGGAATTTTAAAAGAAGCTGAGAATACAGACTTGCTCAACAAAAACACGCCCGCAGATCTGAACCCATTGTACAACTTATACAACAACATTAGTATCAGTTGAAATGCAGAAGATGAAACATGATTTTGAAAGGCCTTCATAATTTTATCTACTTGAAGTTTTTAAACAGAACTTTATTTTAGTTGAGGACGGCTGGTTTATCGGATACTAATTTTATATTTGTAATATTAAATTAGTAAGATAAAAAAAGACGTCAAGTGGCAAGTAACAATGCCCGGGAAGTAGCACCCTAAAAGAGGTGATTTATTTTCCTGCAGTAGGAGCAATAAATGACCCACTTTTTTTTTTCATGTACCAATAAATATAAATCATGTTTGCTATAATGGTATAGAAATACATGTACACGTTAAACGTTTTCTCATATTTTGTTTCGTTTGTACGTACAGGCTTTTGGTACTGAATGTTTTGTTGACGCAAATATTAAATATTGCAGATTAAAATCTTTCGAGGTATTATTTAACACTGTAAACCAGTTAATAATATTCATTAATAAATACTTTACTCCTGTTTGTGCATTGTTTTATTTTTCGATTCCTCATGTAATAAGCGTTCATGACAATGGTAGTCTTTCGTTCAGGTCCCGCCGGAGAAGTAGGAAGTAAAATGCATGCTCCAGACATAGTACCGCGCTCCGCACGGAACTTGGAGCTCTGAACTATGACATGAATGGTCTATTTGATCGCACAGAATATTTTAAAGAAATGATTCATTGCACTTAGTTAAAATCCTGAATATCGGTACCTTCGGGGGGAAACTAAAACCGTGGGTCTCGTGCCGTGGATTCACGGTACTTAAAAGACAGCTAAACCTGAAAAAAGATGCCTCTCAATAAAATGTGCTGTCCATTTCAGGCCCGGATTTGAATTGTGAAGGTGATGACCAGAGCTATTAAAGAACTTCATTAAGTGATAAAATAAATATACAAATAAATAACCTCAATTCGTGTCCAACACAGACTCGGTCAAAGGTTGAGATGAAATGAAGTCCCTATACTTTTATAGGTAGGCTATGTACACGACAAGGGTGCCGGTCCACTACGCCTGACGCACCATCACAGGGGCGGATGAAAAAAAATTAAACGAAATGAATGAGATTCATATGGAGAAATAGTGTAATGAAATTTGTGGCAGGGGAAAACCTGGGCAAGCTCCTCATCGTCCGCAACGAAAGCCATATGGAGTGACCGAAACTCGATCTCCTCTCCCAGAAGTGAGCGTCTAACCATATGCTCCACGGAGCCACCAAATAAAATAATACATTGTACTTAATTAAAAACCTCAAATGTATTTAAGCTTAAATTGGGGGGGGAGAAAATTATTTTTCCATTTACACTCATTCTTTCATTTCTTAAAAGATTTTTGTAATGTTGGATACAAATAAAAATACAATTAATTTCAAAATAATTTAATTACAAAACTGTACAAAGAACAAAAATAATCACGTGTTGCATAAAAAATAAGATAAAATCAAGCGTTCCTCTATTTTCAAATAAACAAAACTCCAAAGCGTGGCAGGCTTAGAAAACACTTTGCTTTCATATAGGATGAGATGCAATATTTAAGATGAAGTACCCTGATGTAAGATCAATCGCGATGGTCAAGTGGTTATGTTCCTTGCATCTACTCTCAAGGGTAGTGGGTTCAAACGAGGCTGGGGTCAATGAATTTTTAGGATGAAAAACTCCACGGCACAAGTCTCTGGTAGGGAATTTAAGCCGTGGGTCCTGAATCTGACTTTCAGACTTGTAAAAGAACCTGAAGCCTAAATTAGCACCTCTGATTAAAATTTAACCGTCCTTCCCTATCCATATAATACCTCAGTTACCTACCAGCTGTATCATTGAAGCGATGTGCTGGCCACATGTCACTCACTGATATATGTAGGAAAATAAGCGTAACTGAAAATTAGCTTGTCAAGAAACTCCCGCAGGAGAGCATCAATGTCACCACGAGAGGTATATACTGTACACTTAGGCTACATGCATATCTCTTAATCTAACGGTCCAATGGATATAATACAAGCCTGATACTTTAACTCACAACCTCCTAGTGTCCCACTTACAGAAAAATGAAGAACAATTTCCTTTGTCTTTAATCTTAAAATTGAATTTATTTGTAATTATCCAACTGTTTTAGTTATATGTTTGTTGTTAAGTGTAAAATGTCGGTCTAGTAAAATCAAACTTTTATATTATAAGAATATGGCGGTTGACATCAAATTATTATGTAAGAAGGTAGAGGAGATCATGGGTTCATTGTATTAAAAACATAAATAACTCTGTCAACATTTATAAACAACCTTTGAAGGTATGTCGATAGGTTTTGTATCCGTCCTGTATAAACATTCAGATACAAAAATATAGGTCGGTCAAGGGATTTTGAACAATGTCCTTGACCGTAAATCTAATGGGAGAGCCTATCCAGACTGCTGATCTGGGAATTCCCTGTCTGCCACGTGAACAAACAAAACAGTTCCTATGTACAGTCCATAGAGAATTACAGTGAGACTTTAATTATAATATTTTGTACACTTGCTGCCTGAAGTCTTAAAATTATAATGCAATGTGAATGTGTATTTAGTTAATTACTTAACATTTGTGATTTTTTTATTTACACAATGCCTCCTAACTAACTAACTCACTGACATTATCGAACCCGTAGGTTCATGGTCGCGCGGACATAAGCTCTCCATGTATCCCTATCCTGAGTCAATGTTTTCCAATCATCCCCTGTATAATCTACTTCCCTCAAATTATAGTTAATGTTATTCTCCCATCTCATTCTTGGTCTACCAACTGGGCGTTTTCTCTCTTGTTTTCCTACAAAAAGCTTCCATGCACGTCTTTCATTTCCCATTTGTGCCACATGTCCTGCCCATCGCAGTCTACGATAAAGATTACCTATATTAATTAATCTTTGTAGTGAGATTTTAAAAATGTTTAGCAGTGACTGTATTTGATATTCGCTAGCGAGGGAGTTAGCAATGACGTGTAGTCATACTTCCTATTGGCTGAGACCTATAACTGGTTAGTACAGGACTCGCATCTAAGCTCCCATTACAAATTTCATTGTTCAGGAACTATTGCTAGGGTTATACCACAGGATTCTGGTAACTACCTTGATTTCCCAACTGTGGCTATTTAACTGTTTCGTCTGTTTTACTCTCTCTACATTTAACTTGTCCACCGCTGTGGTCTCGAGGTAGTGTGCTGCTTTATCACGCAGCGGGCCTGGGTTCGATCCCCGGTCGGGGCAGTTTTTTCTGGGTGAGGTTTTTATCGGGGTTTTTCCTCACCTGTAAGACAAATGTCAGGAAAACTTTAAGGCCCAAACGGTCCCCGAAATCATATGGCCATTATCATCATCATTATCCTTCACCGGTGTGGAAAGCAACGGGAAGCTACCACACCTACAATTCATTAATAAAGCCGCAAGCATAGCATAAAATGCTATGATTGTAGTGAAGGACCTACCTTCGGGAGAATTACTATGGATGGACATTTAACTTTTGAACACGCTATGTAGAAACATTAATTTATTTTACTAACAAATGTAACATTGACCTAAATATACTTTGTGTTACTCATTCTATACCAGAGAATACTTTAACCTGGTTCCATTACACGAGTTACTAATTGCAGTGTATAAACTGATCACATAGGTTTACTGGTATAGAAGGTAGGGAAACTAGCATATCCATTTATGTTATAGCGAACTATAACCTTCTTCAACAGAAAACGCTATCATAACTAATTTAGTACGGTTTATTGATTATAAGCACGGGATGGAAATGATACATGTATCGATGACGGTTATAAGAATAGTTGCAAAAATAATGGGAGTTAAGTAGAATCATAAACACGGTACAATCAACATAAACTGGTGTCTATGTTATAATTTTTAATAATTAAGTTGATACATAGGAGGGTCCGGTAGCTGCTCCTTCAACCTAGTGCTGGACGTGGGGATAGTTCTGGTTCTTCTAGTCCTTCAACCAGCCTAATGCTGATCTCAGGGGTTGTTCTGGTTCTTCTGGGGTCTTTCAATCAGTGATGGATGCACTGGAGCAAATATCATGAAACACATTTCACTTACTCTCAGATGCAAGTCATCGAAGATTTGGGTCCAGAAAGCGTCGTGCGGGTTAAGAAGAAATGTTTATGAGTAGTTCTTTCCATAATTCACAAAAACAAAAGGTCAACAGAAAAAGAAAAAGGTAGAGGCAAATTAACACCAGGGAAAAGAAAATTTAAATTTAAAAAGAAAGCTTTTCTGAAAACTGGATACAATGTAGTAGTAGTTGTAAGGTATGTGTTCATGAGAAGTGTGTTGACATATAAATTACCCTAAACTATGGTTATATATGTGAAGGTGCAATTAAGTTTTTTGAGTTCAATTTCTTGTCAGTCTTATAATGGTAATTTTTTTCCGGAGCTAGAAGCCACAATTGCTATTAAAATAAATAGTAATACATTTACAAATGTTTATTCCCTACAAAAAGTTTTAAAATTATTACTGTTGATTGTAATAATGTTGTTCAACTATTAAAGTAAATGTTTTGTTCACTTCACTGCGAGAAGTCGATCAACAATTTGTGAAAATGTCCGAGGCTAACAGACTTTCCCCTACTGTGCGTCCCTGTCAGGAGACGAGGTTATAAGTGGTGAATTGAGGCTACCAGACTTTCCCCTACTGTGTCAGGAGACGGAGTCGTACGTGTTCTCACTTCCCTATGCACAATAGGTCATATCAGCATCAAAATAAAACTTGCAACATCCTCCACGCGATCCGCGCCATCGCTTGGACGTACAGTGATTACGTAACTGCTAGTACTATATTAATAAATTGAAATACAGTAGTACGTATTATCTTCTCTTCTTCTTCACGGTTCAGGCTTATTTACTAGCCTGTTCCGGCTCCAAATTGCTGCTCTTTCCATATATTTGGAGCAGCTTGTAAGTATTTTGAAGTGTCTCCTGAGTACGCTACTAACGTACTGCAGGGTTAGTCCTTTGGAGGGGCTGCCTCCTTAAAGACTTTGGATTTGCTTCCTTGTATTTTATCCCTACAAGGAGGGTTGCCTCTTCCGCCTTCTGCCGTTGAGGACTTCACTCTTGTTTCCCCGAGCTGGGTCTCTTATTTCATCCCCAGAGGTTGGGTTGCCACTTCCGCCATTTTCGCCGTTTCGTTATTTCTATCTCCGCCGTGTCTGTCGTTGTGTTCTTCCGTGTTTGCAGCTTCCAGTGTGGTCCTTGCTCCCACGTTGCGGATTATTCTTGCTTCCCTCTCCTCTTATCTAACCGCAAGCCAAGGCTTCCCGGTTATGATCGTCTGGGTCATTGATACTAAGCCTCCCTACCACGACAAGGTATTAATCCACCGGGAGTACGTATGATAATATTTTTAATCTTAAGAAAATAATTCGCGCAGGCCTATGGAAAGGATACACTACATTCACTACACTTATTTTATTGCAAACATTAAATGGTTGTAACATTTTATGAGAAAACAAAGGAACGTAGTTTTCTCCCATAAAAAAGTTTGCGTTTGATAACATATAAGAGAAGTTTACATTTCTATGACTCTGAAAAAACTAGATACATCATTAAAACTCGCATGCAATGCTACGTAGTTTGGATTAGATTTAAACGTTTTACCGCTCTTGTAATAAATACCACAAACATAAGATTCACGATTATTAACATCTTCAAAGCGCTAAAACATAATAAAAACATAAATAGTACAAGCAAAAATACGTCAATGTAATTCAGTAGGAAAGAGAATAATTGCCTACCACTTCTTGTACTTGCACTATAAATATTCGCATAAAATTTGTTTTATTTCACATTCTCTTAGCTAACAATGAAGCCGTAGAAAATTGTAATGTTCATAAAGCAAAGTATAAAGTACTAGGTAACAAATAATAATATGAATTCAACATTTTTAAATTCTTCTCTAGTTTATTGTTCCTAAGATTCGATCCGCTGAGAACTGTGGCTGGTACATAGCTTATGAAGATACGATTGTAATCAATGCTTCCTCCCTCGTTATTTACCTATTTTGCCGAATTATTTTTCTATATCTCGTTTGTTAATTATTTTCAGTTACGCATATGAATATACACCAAAACTAAAGCATTTATACACACCCACATACTTATGTAATGTAGCCAATTCCCTTTTAGAGAAACTTCCACATGTGCATAAAGCAAAGGCCGCGATACCAAGAGGCAGAGAAGTCTCATGAAACAATAGGCCTCGTGGTTTCGGCCTTGTATATCCACAATTTCTTTAAGGGAATTTTCTACGTACCACCAGACAAATTTTGTATGTTCGTGTGTATAAGAATTTATATGTGTATATTGAAATATGAAAGATAATAAAAAATAAGAAAAGAAGCAGTAGTAAAATAAAGCAAAACATTAACACAATATTGAAACACAGAATTAAATAAAATGATAATATGATTTACAAGGTAGTCGATGCCTATAAGTCAGTAGGTGAATCAATAGAAATAGTTTCTAATCCGCATAATACATGTTGCTGCAATTATATCCTTGAATTTTTGGAGGCCCGTCTCATAGGAAGTTTCTCGTCTAGGGCTAAACAGTCTTCCTACCCCCCCCCCAACCGGGCAGTAAGTCATCTTACCAGACCTCGGGCGTAGCCGTCCACCAACAATAGGCTCCTCTATTACCTGACCATATGTGAGTCTTATTGCCGGCACCCATTATCTTGAAAGACCTTATCCAGAATTACCTCCTAGCAGCCCTGACAAGATCTCCATCTCTCCAACCCATGCCGCCAAAGGGATTGGTTACCACAACTTTGACATGTGTTACTCAGTGTAATAAGGTCCATCATGTTTAAGTGAGACAGGGGTTGCGATCCGAGGCTAATAGGGAATCACTTGCTAGATTCCCTTATATTAGCATCACATTCCCCTGGACCTCAGACCTGATATTACTTAAACAATAAGGCCTTGAAATTTCCCTTAATGCTAATGATATCCAATGGTTCTTCAAATTCAATTTAAACGATTTCATACAATACTGTCGTTGAAATGTATATTGATTCTTTCACATTTTAATCAAAATTTATTTAAAGGCAATGTAATAATAATAATCATAATAATAATAAGTATGTTACATTATTTTGTGATAAGTTTGGATTTATTAAAAAAGAACGTAGAAATATTTCTTCCATTTTTACTTTGTAGAATACCTGGCTACAGCCCTGACCAGTCCAGTCTTCAAACAGTTATAATTTGTTAATACTTGAATTAGCTACATGTTCTCAAAGATAAATTGGATTCAAATTTATTTAATATTTTAATAAAATTATAGAAACTAGTTGGTAGAAGAAACAAATTTGTACCGAATTGATAACAATCCACAACGATAATTATTGTAAATATTGCGGTCAGATGCATTAAATGTGCTAACATGAGAAATTGAGTTGTCATCTATCAAAGAGCTGACATTAAATTTTATCTGTTGTATAAAATTCGTTGAGAATTATATGTGAAACTTATTTTACAAACATAGCTCCCCCTGTTTAAAGTTATGGTTGAGATTTCGTCTGTTTAGATCCCGATTGTTCATTTTTTTTTTTTTGGAGAACTCATTAAATGTTGGATACAATCCAATTCACAATAATAGCACTGTTTTGAAGAAAGGGGGTTGTTTAAAAATGTATTAGCACAAAATGTATAATTTTATGTGTGCAACTGACACACAAGAGAAGTTAAAACATCGCAGAAAAAAAGTGTATTTTCTAAGCAGATGATATACAAGGCTATGAAATGTGTTGTACAGAATTTACCTTGAAATATATTACTACGTCAAATATGAATAGCTTCAGAATGTATTACTATAGCGGGGATGGTCATATAAATATCTAATCCGTACTTTTCACACCAAATACTTATATAAAATCACACCTCTCCCTCAGTATAGAAATAATGTGTTATTATTTTATTTAACGACGCTCTTTAGCAGACAAGATCACTAGCGTCATAATTCAAATCTAAGCGTTAAAGGACCGGCAAATTTTACTCTGAGGCCTCTATTTTCAGACTTCAGTTTCTTTGATGTTCTGCAAATCAATGATATGGGGTCCGCGGCTTTATTTATCTTTCTAAGTAAACCAGTATTATTAGGCTCTAAAAGTTCCGTCGATTCCGGCGGGAGTACGTTCATGTGTGAGAAAGCATGTGGTAATGTTGATAGCGATTCGTGCGACGAATGGGCGTTAAGCCTGGTGGTCCTTTAGAACTTCCATCTGTTCTCCCCTCCTCATCAATGTACCTCACACTAAACCTACATTATAAATACAACAAACATTGTCACTCCATAGTTCTCATTGTACATGTGACGTGATGTGCCAAAACTTGCGTGAATTGAAAGTATATCGCATAAATGCCATCTGTCCACTGAGTCCGGAATACGAAGCATGAAAATATTGTAGTGGATTGACTTTGGAACACACTCAGAGAGAATATATTAGTTTAATCTTAATTATGAAATAAAATGCCTGACACAATCTTGAAATTCATTAAATATATTAAACAAGTGAAATTAAATATTTCTTACATCAGTAATATAAATAGTGCTATCTTAAATATAAAATTAATTTAATAATATAAAAAACATAATTATGATTACGTCAAACGGTAGAACACGTCATTTTTGTCCTCCGTGTGTATCAAAGCGTGACATAACATAATTCTATAATAGCTTAATAGAACAAGGAATAGTATCTGAAACTGGTGCAAGAAATTAACTTGCAATACGAAACATACTCATAAAAAACACGCATGTAAAATTAAATCTATTATCTTTCTCATATAAACTCTACATTTTTATTGCATTATTTGTAACATACTGTTCAAAAGGCCACACCTGTAATTAAACATGTTTATGCAAAATTGATACACGTCTTCTATACAAGGTGAACTCGAATGACTGGAGCAGTTTACTAACTTTTAATTGGTATATTATTATAGACACAAAGATGGAGTTTGATACAAAAACACAGTTTTATTTAACTGTTAGACGTGCAGCTGCGAGAGCCTCCACTAAGAAGTGGTGATGAATGAGGGAGCTGGAATTACATTGCAATGAGTGTCACAAGACAATTAACTTTATTTCGCTCTATTCGTAATTTGATTAAGGTTCATTTAAACTCATACAGAGGTAACTTGAGATGTATTCTGTAGAGCTCATGTCAAACTCCCCAAATGTGTTATGAAAAACATCAGTTTTTGTACATAACTCTATCTAGGGTGGTCTTTATTTTCGACTTTTCGTATTACAGTCCGCACACCCTATATTTTTCCCTTTGGTTGTAAGAAATTATTTAAAGTCAATTTTGTTGAAATTTAAGATGAGGAACCAGTGCAGCATTGATCTAGAATTGGCGTGATATTGAGAAGGAAATGTAAATATAAATTGTAATGGCTTATGATGTTAAAAATAAATTTCATTAAAACTGATGTACGTGAAGATGTTTATTGATTTATCTGTCTTGTTTAAAACAAAATAAATATAATAAACAACATTCTTGTTGTAAGTGAAATTTTTAATACGGTATTTATAAATCTAGATCAGTGCGGCACTGGCTAATGTTAATTTATTGTAATGAAATTACATACGCTATCAAATTGGTCCAAAAGGGAAAAAATAGACGGTGTGCACTGACATCAGACGATATTTGAGTTTTCTGTTCTCAGGTACCTGTTTTACAACTTTAATACCACTTCAAAGATTTTCTTCAGTACGGTCTCGACATTTTTTGCAACTTGTATAATTTTTTTTTTTTATCCTAGCATTTCGATTTCTATCTTTTGTTAATATTATTTTCCGAGCTCCTCCAAAAATGTATTTTTATAGTCGTGAACCAATTAATTAATCTCGTTGCATTTATTTTATTGGTTCTCAACTCGGAAGTTGAGCCAAAATTGTTCTCATCAGCGTTGAAAATAGTGTACAGTATTTTGTTCATCACTTGGCGTGCTATTATTTTGTTAAACTAGTACAGGATTATATCTTGACAGTCGGTCTCTTTGTTATCTGTTGTAAACCATTTGTTTATTTAATGTCCGAAAATAATTAACAGTTCATAGTATTTTGCTATTCCGTTTTCTGGAAGAGAATAGGGTAGCGTATATAATTGTGAGACCAATTGTTTATAAACGTTGTTGTATCTCATACAAAAAATGTTCTACATTATTATTATTATTAATCATTAAATAGGAATGTATCCTACAATATTTACTGTTTTCATTTATTCAATATATTTAATACAAATATAGGAACACTGTCCAGAGGAAAACATGACCTAAATAGTGTAAATATCATTACCTTCATGGGAAATTTATTGATATCATAATAATTAGGACTACAGCATCGAATATTATGTTTAACCATTAAATGAGCGAAGTATCTTATAAGTACCTTTATTTTAATTTACTTAATTTTTTACTGAAACAATAGAAAATGAATGAATATAATTTACTTAAATTTCTGGTGAATTATACAAAATACAGTAGGAACTTACTCATGATTGTTTCATTGCGATGCGACACATTTAACTAACTGCCGCGAGAAACGAATGTTTCTCAATTTGTGGATTAAAGTTTTAGAAAAGACAACATTATTACACTTGTGTACATAAATGTTCTGTTTCTCTTAACAGAGAGTAATTGGTAGATATAATTTTAATTTCTTCAAATTCACACAATAACATGCAATAATAACAATATTGTTAATTATTTTCACTACGGTCCAACAGGTTTAAATAAAATAGTATGAGGAATTGAGTACCACAAAATATATTGTAGTTTAGTAATACACCGAGAATCAAGAAAGTAAATGTATTTGCTGTTTTCTCCCAGAGATCCGGGAAACTTTGTATAATGTAAACTTGAAAAAATAAATTTGAAGTAAATAAGAAAATAAAGCTACATGCAGTAGTGTCATACAATGTAAATACATTTTCAATAGAAGATGATGGCATGTTTTAACTCGGAAACCAGTAGTCAGTATGTAATGTAACATGCAACTTCCCT
The DNA here is from genome assembly GCA_030220185.1 of Diploptera punctata. Taxonomy (NCBI): domain Eukaryota; kingdom Metazoa; phylum Arthropoda; class Insecta; order Blattodea; family Blaberidae; genus Diploptera; species Diploptera punctata. The sequence continues at coordinate 332,932 of JASPKZ010006440.1, read as the reverse complement.
TTTGTTTCGTCACATTATTGAATCATGAATGCGCACTCTTTACTTGTTTATGATATCAGATCGATTGTTCTCAATCGAGAAATCCGGTTTCTTTCAAAAGAACTTCATTCTACACTAACCATAAAGTTATGGTAATCTAGTTTTACTGTCAAGTCGTAGTGACAATACAACTTTTAAATTAAAAGTGAGTAGGCTTCAAGAATTCTAATAATAATAATCAAATTCCATTATAACGATTCATGACAAGAATAACATTATTAGTTGCATCTGCAGACATGCGGAGACTCTAGTTATGCAGCATTACACAGATGGCGTACCGGTGTTTCAATTTAAGTTTTTATATGTCTGCTGTAAAATACAGGGATTATCTGCTAATTTTAATTCTAAAACAAATTTATTCATAGTACAATATGCCAGTATTTCACGATCTTTTAAAATGACCTCTAACATTACAAAACCATTTGCTGTAACATTCGCAAAGGAACATCACTTCCATAAAAATATGTATAAACGTGAGAGTATATGCAGTTGTCAAATTATTGACATTGCGGAGTGGGGATTAACATTAACCTCATGGAAATATATATCTAAAATTTGCTGACAATGAACTGATGCAAACTAAACCAAATTTGATAACTAACTAACTCACTGCCCTTTCGAACCCGTAGACCATGGCTGCGCGGACATAAGCTCTCCATACATCCCTATCAGCTAATGGTTTCCAGTCATTCCCTGTAAAATCTATTTCCCTCAAATCATGGTTAATATATTCATCCACCTCATTCTTCATCTATAAACTGGACGTTTTCCCTCTGGTAGCTTCCATGCCACACTTTCTTTACCAATTCGTGCCACATATCCTGCCCATCGCGGTCTACAAGACTTAACTGTTCCTATTATATCCGGTTTCCCATAAAGATCATGTAACTCACTGTTACGAAGTCTTCTCCATTCTCCTGTCTGTTCATTTCTCTTTGGTCCAAACATTTCACTAAGAATTGTATTCTCAAATGTTCGTAATCTTATCTCCTCCCGTGAACTAAGCGTCCATGTTTCGCATCCATAACTGGGAGAATAACAGTTTTATATATATTTTTTCAGTTTAGCGTATTTTGAGTCAAGTTGGGACGATAGGAGTCCTTCTAATGCATAATATCAAGCATTTCCAGTATTGAGCCTATACTTAATTTATTTGTATTTGATATTTAATAAAATTATTTGCAAATAAATAATGAGGATTTTCATTAACTGGTCATCTAATTCCGATTGAACTAGTCACATGTTTAGCATAAATTAATTCGGGAGTATTTGTTCATATTATTTGTATTGAGTATCTTTGTTTGTTTAAAATGGTTTATTATTAGAATCTTATTATTGGAATCTTTAGAAAACAAAATTTCTGATTATAAGTCAAGATGGATGCAACATGTTCATCGAATGGAAGATCACAGAATACCCAAACAAATGTTAAGATATCAACCTTCAGGAAGAAGAAGACCAGGACGCCCACTTAAAAGACTTCTGGATGGTGTTTCTCTTGAGGCCGAAACAGGTCAACAAATGGCCTAAATTCGTGAATGTACTATGATGATGATGATGATGGTTTATTATTAATGTTATTGTTAGCAATAATGAAACAAGAATTGGTGGAAAATTTTGACCCTGAATCCTGTAACAAAATGCTTCAACAACTACAGCCAGGACGTTTTTAGGATGATCTCATATAATACTATAAGTTATAATTCACATTGTTCCACGTGTCTCGAGTGGTGCAGCATTTATTTTTTATTTCCTCTAGATATATTATTGTGACAGGGGATATTAGGAGACGATAACTTCTCTATAATTTATCTGAATAGTTATTCAGTTTGAACTTTCTTTATAATGTTTAGGTATGCAAGTTGGGATTTATCATGAACTATGATAATAAAGTATTGGTATGATGCAATCTATTTCTTACATTTTAGCTAAATATACGGCGCCATGTGCAGGGATTATCATTTACCTTATGATTATTTCGATCAATTAGCTGTTGTAGACAGCCATTGTAGTCAGTGGACGATCCGTGCTAGACAAATTACACTGAGCAACAAAAAAGAAACTTTTTTGTCTCAGAAAGAGAAATATGTGATTCTGATAGTATTTTTCTCCTGAATTAAAATATGATATCGGTTTTTCTCCACAACGCAAGGTTTATGAGAGATAGGCATTTATAATTTCAAACACTTTAATATTTTCTACATTCGTAACTACACAATATTCGAACATTCGGAATCACCTAGAAAGTAAGAAATGATGATTTTCTGCTATATTTCGCCTGTGGAGCATCCTTCTTGATGATCCAACAATAATCGGCCAGCACATTCGGATTCCATTTGCCTTGATATCTCTTTTCCATTGCTAAAATCTCCTGATCAAAGTGTTTCCCGTGCTCATCTCTCACTGCGCCAAGATTTTCCGGGAAGAAATCTAGGTTTATTAAAAATGTAATTATTTAAATTGAAATAAAAAACTGTGGATGATGGAGAAATTCCGAATACATATTTGAGAACACGATAAAAACTGCATTAAGTACAACTATTGGTACTCATGAGACAAAACTCATGTTGACCAGTGTTATCAACAGTGCTCGTAATAATTACATATCTGTACCACATTCCTTTGGTTCACGTGCAGGCCCTACGTGTGTAGCAGACTACATCTTTCAAAGATTTTTCAGATCTTTCATGACAATGTTGACAGGTTGAAATATCCAGATTCGCCTCCTTGTCATGTTACCAGTTAAATATTCAGCACTCGCCCACATCCTTCCTTCATAATATTATGGTTTTAAAAAATATTCTCCTTACGCAGTCATTGAAAAAAATATAAGGTGCAACTCTTGCTGCTGGATAGTTAAGACTTTTGAAGCGCCATTTGTACCTGTAAATTGCCATGTGTGCTGTCTTCTTTGAATCCAAATCGAGCGGACATTCGTGCAGTAACCGAGTCAGCAAGAAGCTGGTTTGCGACGACACGGGTTCACATTCGATTCTGGTTAAGTAGCACGTTTATAATAACGTCCATAAATTTCATACGGCCTATATTTTACCAGTGCCTATTAATATTTTTCATAAGTAATGCCACGAGTGATTTCTAAATAAAATCCATAAATTCACGACTCACGAAGTGAGGACTGAATTTATGTAGACTATTCAACTAATGCCCCAAATGGGAGTCAATGACTTGTCACGTTTCAATGACTTCTGTTTTACGACCAATCACAGTCGTGTTTCATCAAATATTTATCAATATTAAATTTACCATATTAAAGAAAACTCCTCCTTTTTAAAATTCTGAACAGGTCTGACTATTATTTTGCAGTGACTGACTCCCTAACAAATACGGCTACCAGACTGTATATATAGTGCATGGATGTCAACACACAGCGCTTGCAAGAGTTAATATAAAAACATTTGTAGCAATTGATTATACCACCAAAAAAAAGAAACCACTGTTTGCACTTTCTTAAATGTATTTTTTCCCAGGTAATAATCCACAAAAATATAATTGTCATATTTACATCATACAACATCAGCAATGAATTAATATACAGTTTGATGTGTTTCATTTTTTCTCCACTAGAGAGCATTCTTACAATATTGCGTTCCTTTGGCAATCAATAGTATGATCTGGTTGCAGTGATAAAGAAAAGAAGCAGATGAAGCGTACCAATCGTTTCTCATTTGTTTTCAAATATCGCCGTTTACATTAAATATATAAATATTTTAAAATAACTATATTTAAATAATGATTTGTGAGTAAAAAGCTTAATTTATTCGTTAAATAGTCCTGACAAATGCCACTCTTGATTTCCAAATTCTCTAGATAAATTCATTCCTGACTTCGTGAGTCGTGAATTTATCGATAATTTGGAAATAACTCGTGGCATTGCTTATGAGAATTTGGAAATCAAGAGTGGCATTTGTTAGGAATATTTAACTAATAATATTAAGCTGTTTACTCACAAATCATTATTTAAATATAGTTATTTTAAAATGTTTATGTATTTAATTTAAAACGGCAATGTTTGAAAACAAACGTGAAACGTTTGTTATGCTTCATTTGTTCATCACTGCAACCAGATCATATTATTTATTGCCAAAGGATCGCCATATTGTAAGAATGCACCCTACTGGAGAAGAAATGAAACACGTCAAACTGTTTATAACCAACATTATAGGATATTAATTAATTTCTGATGTCCTATGAGGTAAATATGCCAATTATACTTTTCAGGAACGTAAATTCCTGGGAAACGATAGTTTAAGAATGTGCAAACAATGGTTTCATTTTTTTGTGGTATAATCAATTGCTACAAATGTTTTATATTATATCCCGCAAGCACTATCTGGTTACATTCGTGCTCTATATATACAATCTGGTAACCACATGTATTGTAGAATTCTTACATCTTAATATATAAATTGTTATATTCAACATATTTTTAGATAGTCAGTCACTGCAAAATAATGGTATGACCTATTCAGAATGTTGAAAAGGGAGGCTTGATTTTAAAGTGATAAAATTAAATTGATAAAATCGAGCGGAAAAACGACTATGATTGGTTGTAAATCAAAATCATTGAAATGTGATTGGTCATTGACTCCCATTTGGGGCATGAGTTAAATAGTCACACTAAAACAAATGGGTTAGCACGACTTTGGAAAATGAAACTAAATCAATCGACAGAAAAACGATTAAAATAAGTTGACTAAAGGAAATAAGGCACACATAATGAGTGTAGCATCCCATTACTTTGCTTATAAATCACGGGGTTATTTCCACGACTCCAAAGCACGTACGATTAATTTAAACCAAGACCGTTAATATGTAAAATTCATGATATTAAGTAAGTCCTGGTGTATTAAAGAACGGTTGTGGTTTAATGTATGTTTCCCATGCTCACATCTTATCTCGCTGCCACGCATTTTTTTCCCCTTTTCTTTTAACAAATTCTGATGGATAAAGTTATTGAGGTACTTCTCTTCTTTTTTTTTTACAGATCTTTATCCATACCACCTAGTAAATACCGAAAATGACCATGACAGTACATATATAATGTACCTTAAGAGAACCATAGTTTGTAAACGCACAAGTAACTGCAATTTTTATCCCTGTTTGGTTCGTCTTCCGGGCTAAATGGCCGTGGCCCGGTTTTCTCGTAACTCGACATTTCGTCTACTGTTGAGATATAACTCATCACGAGATTCTCTCTGTGAGCTCCTGAACAGTCGGTTGCAGACTGAGGCCTCCTGATGAGGTCTATCGCAAGAGTAAACCGGACCACGGTCATTTAGCAAGACGCCGCGCCGGCCGTTAAAGGTTAGAATTACACATAAACTCCATATATTTTTTGGGGGGGGACCCAACTTAGCATATGGCAATTAATTTAAAACGTCAGGTCGAGTTCCTTAACCACCAAACTCAGATGTTAGGAGTGGGGTTCACCTGAAGCGAACATTTAAAATAACTTTAGCGGGGGCAATTTTTAATTTATTACGACGAAACGCGGTATATGCCATTTAACTAAAACAAGAAAGGCATTCTCCAAACATCAGAAAATACTACCATTAGAAATGGAAGTTTACATACAAAATGTAATTTAAAAAAAATATTTAAGCGGCCGCCTTGCTTGTTTTTTCGTAACATAACAGGATACATACAATTTAATTAATATAGGAAGATATATTCCGTTAACCAGCAGAAATTGGCCGTAAATTCGAATTACTGAAAAATTCGCTTAGTGTGCACAATTCTTGCGTCACGGACTTTTGTTAATTTTATTTATTTTCATTTATTTCGTTTGCTTTATTTTTTAACAGTATTTAGAATACTATTTATTCAGGCTACATTATTTTCTCTTGCAAGACACACAACGAAATATTATCTGAACTACTGGTGCACTTGTGAACCAGGTACCTGCGCTCTGATACTCCCTGCGCCTTCTCGGACCGAAAAGTGTCTGTGCGAAATCATTATTTTTAAATGCTACAAATAGATTTTGATTTGAAGGTAGGACACAGTGTAAGTAGATTAATTAACAAGTCGGTATTGGGATTGTTAACAAGACTTATCAAAGTGATGTAAAATATCTCGATTAAACCAAGTGTCAGAGTTACAGAAAGTCATTTAAGCAACGTTTCAATGCAATTAAGGAGCCACAACAAGATGCAAATTTATAATCCAAAGTATAAGCTTGGTGCACAGGATAAGTATTTCATTTTCAATCAAAATGCTAATGTTCAAAATTAATAAAGTCTTATACCAAAGTTTCATCTTCCACATAGACAAGGCGTATGTTTTCTATGATTTTCACTTTACCGCCTTTATCAAATCAAGTTCACATCCATGATCATGAAATTTATTAATTCGTCATTAATTTATGTAAATTGACATCGGGAAGCCGAAAATTATAAAAGAATATTATCCTATCATGCGTGTGATATTTTATAGAATTTCGTATACAATTTACATTTAAATAGGAACAATGTTGGAAACAAATTTATTTTTGTTGAATTAAAAAAAACATTGATAAAGTAATAGGTTCTACCATAGTAATTAATAATATAACCTGGAGCGTAAGATTACCATTGATATGAAATTATAAATGTGCATTGCTTATATCACACGTCTGTATTGGTTAAATTTAACAAACAAATCTGAATTCAAAATAAAAAATCAATCTACTTGTTAATAAGTTGAAGTCAAGTACAATTTCACACATGTTAGTATGATTTTCTACACATAAAAATCAAGGTAATGATTACAAAAAAGTGTGTTATTTATTAGACCTCCTCTTGAAGCCTGATAATTAGAGCATGGCAACCACAGGGGGGGGGGCATTCAATTAAGGCAATACCATACATCGTTTAGCTAACTATATCTATTCGATTTAAAGACCGCCTATTAAAAACCCATCGTAACATACTATTTCCACTTTTAAAACTTATAAGCAGCTTTTAAAATGTTATATTTTACTAATCTCAATATGAAATCAAGTTTGCAAATTTAAATGTCTATTTTTTGGGATAATTAAGGAACATGTATGAATATATTCAAACTATGTATGAAATATTAATTTTATTTCTGAAAATGAATTATTTATAGATACGGTACTGCGTGAAATGTTTATTTGGACCGGTATTTACAAAAAAAAAAGTTATCCATGTGCATATAATTTAAAAATTGTTTAATTATTGTTTAATTAAGTTTTAATGAGTTATAAATAAATTCAATATTAGACCTTAGTCTTCATTACTAACAAGAAAAGTACGTGGACTTGAATAAATATATCGATGTCAACGAGTGACATAAGGTTACACCACGCCTCAATGAGACATCTAGTAGGCAACTAAGGTATTACTTGGTTGGATGAAGTTCGGTTAAATTTTGCACAGAGACCTTTTATTCAGGCTTGCGTTTCTTTTACGAGCCTGAAGTTTTTTGACTCGGGTCTCACGGCTTAAAGTCCCTCCCGGAGGACTTGTCACTTGGATTAATCCATCGACCCCGCCAGATAAATGGTCATAGTTAGGTCTATATACATAGAATTGTTTATTAGAATACGTTAAATTATTTTTTCGGAATTTATCTTCAATATAGTGCTATGGTTTTCCGTCACCTTCAAGAAATTCACCTTTTCCATTTGTAGCGTTCTAGAACATCGTCATCTGTGCCCTAGTTCACCAATTCTCTTCAGTTCATCTCTTTTATTTTTTCACCTATTCTCCATTCCAAGATCTATTAGGGTTTCTATCAAATGACAGATGTCCGTGCCATCTTAGTCGTCTTTCTTCAATTTTTTGCAACATATTTCTTTCAACATTCATAATTTTCTCCAGTAATCAATTTATGTTGCTAATAACTTGTTAGCGTAGCACCTTTAAATTGCCCATGTATCTGATACATATAACAAATATTAGTCTCTACAATAGCGTTATTTATAAATATACCACCTGAGCTATCATGGTGCACTAATTACATTGTTTTAAAATAATGTTAATATAATATAAAAACAAATTACAGTAAAATTCAGAATTGATGGAATCTATTCATAAATTGGAAATTTACCTTTTTTATGTAGTTTATGCTATTTGCATGTAGTAGCACGCGATGTCTAAGGTTTTAAGATTTCTTCAGTAGTAAGATAAAATATAGTTATTTCTTCTTTGAGTTTACTTTCACTCTTAATTGTACGAATTTTTAAAAAATACCATTCACTAAATATAAATATTACAAATGACGAAATCTAATTCAAAGTTAAACTGAATGTGATATTTCCATATAAATATAATAAATGTGTACTTAGTTAACGTCTAAAATGAGTAGAAAACAAATATATCGATACTTTTAAAATTCATGACAAAACACCGTTTGAGGTCACTATGTAATATTTATAATATAAAAATAGAGTACCTGAGATCTCAGTCTTCCTCAGCATATGCTTCATCTTCAGCTTGCGAATTGGTACTTGTGTTCGTGAAAATTCTGTAGAGCGGGTTGACGTCACTGGGTGAGTTCTCATTCAGCAGGTGAGCGTCTTTGGTTTCTTTTAGTATCTCGATTTCTTCGAGTTTGAGTTTGTTGTTTTCTCTATGGATGACGGATAAAGTGTTGTCGAGTGTATTGTATCTATGACATGGTTTATAAAGCTGGATTTGCCTTCATTAAATCTAAAGTCCTTGAGGTGTTCGTTATACCGTATGTTGAAATCTCTAGTTATTCTGCCAATGTAAAACTTCTCATAGCTGCTGCATTTTAGTTTATAAACTCCTTTGTTTTTGTGAATGTCTATTTCTTATACTTTGTTTGTGATTATGTTATTTAGTTTGTTGGTTGTTCTGAAGGCGATTTTTATATTGTTGTCTTGTTTTTGATGGTTTTAGCCAGTTTTTGTGTTTCTGAACCAGTATATGTGAGATTTAACCACATAGTTTTATTATTGTCTACTGCTCTATTAATGCAGTTAAGTTTGCTAATTCTTCCTTTTTTTATTTGTTTTGGATTAGTTTGTCAATTAATTTCTTCATTACAGCCGTTTTGGATGCTAGAAGTTTGATATATTTCAGTTCTTTATTGTAATTTTCTTGGTTGAATGGTACTTTTCTCATTATGTTGATGAGGCTGGTAAAGGTACTGAATTTTTTGTTGTGGGGGGGGGGGTGCCTAGACTTTTTATGAACGGTGATTGTATCACTGGTTGCTTTTCTATAAATGCTGTTGTCTAAACTGTTGCTGTTATGGTTTATTAATAATGTGAGGTCTATATAGTTGATCGCGTTGTTCTTCTCAATTTCTTCAGTGAATTTTATATTTTCATGCATTTTATTTAGTTCGGTTAAAATATCGTTTTCCATTGAATTTTCATTGTCGTAGATAATTAGAAGATCGTCGACATATCTTGTTATTAATTTTATGTTGAATTGTTCCTTTAGATTTTCAATACTCCTGCATAAAACTGCAGATCTCGCTGCAGTACATATGTTGAGATGACATTTGGTGTTTTCATAGCGATTAGTCCGACTGATAGGGACGTTAAGCTTGGAGGCCCTCTTGGTGCTTTTCGACAGGAATAAGCAAAGCGCAGGCATCGTGTTTCACCATCTCTATTCTCCTAATTTTCCCTCATACAACACACTTTAAGCTAGACAAGCATATACCGGTATACAATAAACTCATCCTATACTCATCTCTATACACATTACAAAATCTAGGTAAAGTAGTCTGCCGAAGTGGTGCGTAAATTGACTACATTGGCGGCATCTATCCACCCAGCTCGGAATCTGAAGCACAATAGGTGTAGTTGGTGGTATTAAAATGCACAAGTAATCTAATACATTCAATTGTTTTATTCAGAGAACTAAAATAATATAATTCATCAAACTGTCTATAGAGCATAGAGAGAAAGCGCCCTATAGGTATGCCAACAATGAAGTTGGAGAATAGGAGCATTAACCACGATAGTAAATTACATAAGGGATGAGTGGAAAACATTAACTCAGGATAGGTATGTATGAAGAAAAAATAGATTGAAAAAAAAGTAATCAAATGTAACGTATAATAAGCATGACAATATATATCTCAATACATCTTCATGAAAACTTGTTTTCAGGAACATCGAGTGTTTAGCCGCTATATATTCTACTCTGAAGCCGTCAGGTGTAGGAGTTCACCGGAAACAAATATTTGAAAATCATTATAGCGGTCGCGGTTTTAGTCACAATGAAAGTCAGTAATGATATCAAAGTAAACAGGTATTATCAAAAAATCAGCGAAATTCTATCATTAGAAGTGTGGGTTTACCTGAAATACGAAAATTAAAAAACTTGACTCTAGCAACCCGCCATGTTTGGTTCGTCGAATTGTGTATATTTATACATACAGATATCCGTGTACTATCTATTATGCTCTAGGAATTCACCCGAAACGAAAATTTAAATAGGTGCAGCAGCGCACGCAGGGTATTAGTAGTTAAAGTACATTCTACGAGTAATTCAAATGTGAAATGCTGAAAGAAAAGTAAAAAAGTTGTATAGTTTCGGTAAATACGGACATAAATAAATAATAGTTTAAAAAAACTAAAACAACACGCTTTATTAGAAAACCGTACTAAAAAATGAAAAATAATCTTAATTTCCAACACGCTTGGGATAAAATTAAAGTGGTCAACAAAAATATCATCCCCAACACATCTAGAATAAACCTAGAGTCATCTACAACAAAAAAATAATTTTACCATCAAAAGCATGGGGTGCTTTTTATGTTTTTTTACGTTTTCTTCTTAGAGACTTAACATTTACCAATATCTGTTTATTATCAAATATATTAATTGATATAGAGCACTCCACGCTTTGATGGTAAAATAAATTTTTGTTGTAGATAACCCTAGTTTTATTCAAGATGTGTTGGAGATGACTTTTTTGCTGACCACTTTAATTTTATCCCAAGCGTGTTGTAAATTAAAATTATTTTCCATTTTTTAGTTCGGTTTTCTAATAAAGGGTGTTGTTTCAGTTTTTTAAACTATTATTTATTTTATAGTTTGGTTTTCTAATAAAGCGTGTTGTTTTAGTTTTTTAACTTTTTTTTTTTATTTTTAGTTTAATTGATTGTCATAAACGGAATCACATGAAAATTTAATTGTTTACGATAGTTTTAGTGTTCTACGCACGAATATAATTATATTTTTTAATTATTATTATCTAACATTATTATAATTTTTTGAATATTTTAATATAGATAAATAGTTACAGTTAATCGTATCCTTCTCATATTTTTTTGATAAATTACAATGTTGTAAGTTTACAAAATTATCATCAATATTTTATAGAATAAGATAAAGAGTAGGCCTATATCTTTAAATTCGATATTATTGTAGTATGAGCTAAAAGTAATACTCTTCTAAAAAAATCCTCCGGGCCGGATTTGAACCTGCGACCTATGAATTACTGAAATTATATACCATTACAGTCCACCGCTCTACCAACTGAGCTACTAGAGGACATAATATTAATTTCTTACGAGGATGGACTAAAAGTCGATAAGTCCGCAACTATTATACCGGTCTTTTTTTTTTTTGATGTCCTGATGATCCTGCCCAGGATATTAGAAACAAATTAAGAAATTATTGTATTGTCATTGGTCCTTTACAGGTATACAAACTTTCAAGTCGATCCAATGTTTTTAAGTGGGTGAATATCGTGGTGAAAGATTCCGTTACATAGATAGACAGATACAGGTCAAGCTAATATAAAGCGTTTAAAAATAACAATGAAGTTACTGTTAAGATAAACCTAATATGAATGAGAGTAGTGGGATAACTAACTAACTAACTGGCATTATCGAACCCGTAGATTCATGGTCGCGCGGGCATAAGCTCTCCATACATCCCTATTTTGCTAACGTTTTGTAATTATTCCCTTATAATCTATTCCGACAAATCATGGTTAATGTTATTTATAAATATTCGCAAAGCGTAGTTATTAAAGTTGTACAATTTGTTATAGTTACAGATATTTTCACTGTAGGCACTACTTGTAAAGTTTTATATTCTCTCACCTCATTCTAGGTTTTACCAACTGGGCGTTTTCTCTCTGGTTTTCCTACAAGAAGCTTCCATGCACGTCTTTCATTCCCCATTCGTGCCATATGTCCTGCCAATCGCAGTCTACGAGACTTAATTGTTCTTATTATACTGACTTCTATAAAGAATATACAGTTCACTGTTATGAAGTCTTCTCCATTCACCTGTTATTTCTCTTTTGACCAAACATTTTCCTAAGAACATTATTCTCAAATCTCTTTTCCTCCCTTAAAGTAAGAGTCCATGTTTCGCACCCATATGTTATAACCGGTAGAATAACAGTTTTATATATTTTCAAGTTTACGTTTTTTAAACTGTATGTGAGATGACATAAACAAAATTGTAATTTCAAATGATATTTAATTCCATGTCACACTTGAAAATGGTGTCAATTACTCGAAAGTTTTAATGTAATTTATACTACGACTGTAGATAATGTCTCGCTAAATCTAAGCTTGCAGTTAGAAAAGTTTTGCTTACCATGTTCAGTTATAATTGCACAATAAACGTTAATTAGAAGATTCTCTGAAAACAACATTGCATTTTTTACAAGCTGTATTACAAAGCGCAGCGGTATTTCAATCATTGTGAGAAAGTTAATCAAAATCAAATATAGAGAATTTAACAAAACATGTTTTCTACTAAATCGGTAACATTACCAGACTATTTAATGGAAGAATTGTTGCTTCTCTAAGTGGCACAACATCTGTATATAAACATCTCAGTCTGTGACACGCATACCATTAATGGTGTCCGTATTAAGTCTCCCTACCTTAATTTAACATCTCATTTTGTAGGTACTATTACATGCCCCACCTCACCTGAACCTTACAGGGAAACGATCTATCGGGAGAGGGTTTTTAACAACGGATCGCGCACATGCTTGTTTTGACTACACAAGGTCATTGAAGCCTCCACGAATGAATGATGAGTTCTATGTCATGGCCGCCTCGGAAACAACATGAACATTAAAGACAAAAACGCCATTCACTCATTAATTTATACTTAACAAGCCGAGTATGACATTGCTGATAGTAATGGCCAGATGATATTCGGGGACCATTTGGGTCCTAAAATATCCCGATATTTCAGGTGAGGAAAAAACCTAAAAAAAACACTACCCAGGAAACATGTCCTGGTCGGAAATTGAACCCGGGCCCTCTGGGAACGAAGCAATGGCGTCGCCCCGAATCCATAGCCATGGATTCCTTACAGTTCATCACGAATTAAACGCAGGTACATGGAAGTTCCGAGTTAGGCTATGTGTGTTCCAATACCAAACACAGCACAGTTCACACTTAGAGGCCCGCACTAAGCGGATAAATGTACTTTATTTTCAAATCAAGCACCACTTCGGCAGACTACGTTACATAGGTAATGGGTACTTGTATTTTGTAAAGAGAGAAATATAAGATGAATGTACATTTAAACTGTGTTTCATGAGGGAAGGGATGCAGCTTACTCCTCGCGAAAAACACCAAGAGGCCTTCAAGCTTAATGTAACCATCCCCTATGGACGAATATCTGATAACAGTATCATATGCCTGTTCAAGATATGTACTTCGGAGACGTTTATAAACAAATCCATACATCTCGTACAGAATCTAGAGATTCAAAATTGTACGCTACCACCCGCATATCAAATGTTTAATTTAAATGTCCAACCCTGCCGGTTATCTAATACGGACCAGCTAGTCAGTAAGCAGGCGTCCTACCATCTGAAGTTGCGCTTAGATCTCATTAAATTACTCTTTATTTTTATTTAAGCAAGAAACATAACTATTTTTCTTTTATTGTAGGGCCTAAACAGTTTTAGATTATATTATATTGAAATTAATTTTTATTGTTCATTTCAATTCCTTTTTATAGAAATAATGTAAATTTGTAAAAACTGCAGGACGCAGTATTAAAGAGAGCTAAGATATAGCCTACACAAGATGGAAGTAAAGTAATTGCATAGATATTAGTATGGATTCCTTATGGTAAAATAATATAATCAAAATATCTTATATACTTTCAATCGAACATGTGCAATTTTCTCAAAAAATGTGGTGTTTTACCTTACAACGTTTTTTGACTGGAACAGAATGTCTTCTGACTTTAACCAAGCCAGAGCAAATAAAATTATTTATTATTATTATTATTATTACTATTATTATTATTATTATTATTATTATTATTATTATTATTATTCAGAGTATTGGTCTGATTTCCATATAGTAGGCCTATAGCTTATGTGGGACTTGAAATTATACAACTTTTCGCTTTATTTATTTTCAATAAAATACTTATGTAATACGTCCCTGAATTGCTGGTAATTATGCATAGCGTAATATCAATAAAATATTTAATTCATATCATCTCCTTTAATTTAACTTGTGCTAAAACACATATTCAAATAAAAAAAACAGGAAAAAAGTTATTCTAATTCATGTCCACCCTGTACTTCTAATTAATTACATTTCTTAGAAGGGATTGTGACGATCTTTCACCGTAAAAATACAGCCGCCAAGAAACGCAGATATGGTTCCAGTAGGGTAAAATTTTCCGAAGTAAAATAGTCCTTCATTCGGTTCTCCGGACGGGGACTACTCCAGGGAATCCATGCCAAAGGCTCGAACACAGGTTCCTAGGAATATGCAATATTAGGACATTAATAGCACTGGGCCACTAGAAATATTAACACAGTAATTAGATAAATCATCCGAGTACAGGAAGTTAGATGGCCAGGGATCAGGAAGCTTTGCATGTACTATGGGGGTGCAATCAGATCTGTATTTGGAACAAAGTTATTTTTTTTTTAGTCCGAAGGACGATTCTCTCGGCTATCCGAGATATTAAGTTTTGCCAATGATATATCATACATAATTATAAAGTCCCACAGAAGGTGAGGATGACAATACTTGCTATTATGCATTACATGGAGTCTTGTCGTCCCAACCTCTCTCAAAAAAATGTTAAACTCAACATACATAAAACTGTTATTCTTCCAGTTATATTATATGGATGCGAAACATGGACTCTTACTTTAAGGGAGGAGAAAAGATTACGGGTATTTGAGAATAAAGTTGGAGCTATGAGAGACGGACAGACAGGCGAATGAAGAACACTACACAACAGTGAGCTGCATGATCTTTATATAAAATACAATAAGAAGAGTTAAGCCGTTTAAACTGCGATGGGCAGAGTATGTGACACGAATGGGGAATGAAACAGGGACATTGAAGCTTCTTGTAGGACAATCAGAGGAAAAACGCCCAATGAAGTGAGAGAATAACATTAACCATGATTTGAGGGAAGTAGATTATACAGGGGATGATTGCAAAACGTTATATCAGGTTAGAGGTGTGTGGAGAGCTTATGTCCACGCGGCCATGAACCTATGGGCTCGATAGTGCTAGTGAGTTAGTTTTTAGAAGGAATTAAAACTTAAAATCCGGGCGCTCTAGTATCTTGTGTTTTCTTTTTGCGATGAACTACAATATCATCATACATATTTAAATGCTCGTATACTGGATGAAGTATGTTTATACTACGTGACGAAAAGTAAAAAAAAATAACTGACCCGGTTTTGAACTCTAACCTCGGACAAAAAACACACAGGAAATAAAAATGAACGTTGAACTGGCGGCAAAGCTTTTTTGATGTTCAACGAAATATATTCAAGAATAAAAATAAAATATACCTATAAGGAATTACGCTTGGAAAAAAAGTGAAGCCAATTCATTTAGCTTTATTTTTTATGTTTAATAGGACCGGTCATGATAATGATATGTTCTTGACAAGCGTTACATTTTTCCATCCCCTGCCTCTTAAGTTACTTTTTAAATATTTCATATCCCCAAGCTATTTTAACTTAATCCAAACAAGATACATAATACATCTCCTAGAACGAATTCAAGTTTAGTGACTAATGTAGTCAATTCTAACCTCTATCTAAAGCACTTAAATTTTTTATTTGCCTATATAAATTTTGTTCGTTCTCTCTTTGCAAAAAAATTAAATACAGTTTTTAATTCATAAATTTTCATCATTTATTAGTTTGTTATAAATATAAATTAATTACAAAGTCATTATTATCATCAATAACATTTCCTTATTTAATATATTTCAATTTAAATAAAGTTTTTTTCTAGATATTTGAACATAATCCAAAAAGTATCAATATAAGCCTGATTAAATCTGACCCTGACTTAGTTTATCCTCTCCATTTGTAGACACGTATACGTATCTCAAACGTCTGGGCTCTATACACCACCTACAGATCTGGACAAGATTTTTATCTTTGGATTACATAATTATGAAAGGCACAGGGGAAAAAATGTATTTTTTTCCATAAAACCCAGAAGAAGCACTTTTAATTATACAACGTAGGTACTTCTTCATCTTGTGCCAAACGTTGAAGGTAAATAAACTCATGACTAAACTATTAATTTTATTGTGTCACACTTCTAAAAAAAAGGCGTTCCATGGAGTATCTAATGATATCTCAAACTCCAGCTAAAAAAATGACTTACCTGCTTTTTTTTCTGGACCCTTCATACATATATTTTTGACCACACAAAGACAATGAGGGTCTCCCTGATGAGGTAAATACTGCAGCCATCTCCGAGATAACACCAACTCTTCAGACACACACTCTTACCGAACAAGGTGAATAAGATAAGAGTGAGTATGACGGTCGTCGGATGGCGTTCGGGCCTTAAATATTTCTTAAGTTAGTTTTACATGTGAGGATAATCTATGAATAAATTTCACGTCAGAAAATTCTCCCAACAGGTGATCGAACCCGGAGCTATTGTATCCGAGGCAATGAGGCGACGCTTGGGCCAGAGTGGTGGACACATTCTAACCTTTGTGCAGATAATATTGATTTTAAATAACAGTATACAAGCAAATTAATAACTCACTGTGAATTAGGTTACATTCCTAGGCAGTCACTGGCGTAATTATGTATTTTTATAATAAAACTGAATACTGACCCTAAAGTGACTGTACTTTATTTTAACAGAATTCAGATTTGTAAACCTAATCAGAATTTTTACATCGCGTATCTCTTTTTATACAATAGCTACTGAATATTATATTTCATTTTTGTTAACACCCATAAGTTATTAAATCGAAATTGTAATCTCCTGAATTTCCACATATTCTTCTTTGTATTAACACATTCAAAATATGAGTGATGAATAGATTCAAAACGCAAATAGAATCACAATGGGTTGATCGGCTCTTGCTGGATAATGAAGAGAGAGAGAGAGAGAGAGAGGAGAGAGAGAGAGAGAGAGAGAGAGAGAGAGAGAGAGAGAGAGAGAGAGAGACAGAGAAAGGTCCAATGGCAAAGTATGACCGAAAATAAATGCTTTTTAAAGGATAAATAAGGTTATATGAGCGTATTTATCACATTTAATATTAGCGTAAGTGCTAATTTTTCATAGGAGTCTTACAAAAATGTCTAAAGGGAAAAAAATGAAGCAATATTTGATAACACAATTATTGTCAGTATGAAAGTGGATGCGGTCGTTATGAAGCACATAAAGTAAGAACTAAGACAGAGATTGAGAGAGGACTGCATTTACATAGAGGTGGGCAAGCAGACAGACAGATACAGGATATATCATGGATGGGTAGATAAATAAAGAGTTAAATAGAGAGGTAGAAGAAAAGGACAATTAGATTAAGCTAAGCTAATTTGCTTTCTATGTAAGTTTAATGTTTTACTTTGTGATTAGTATTAGTTTCTAATGAATCCGAAACTTTTTTACATATCTTACATTTAATAGTTAACCCTTAAATCGGCGGAACAATTTCCTTCAATCATTCGAGTAGTGGCCTAAGATCCATACGTAAAGCTGTCTACTCTCTTCGCTGTCGGAATACGACAGACCGGGTTCTTGGCCTAAGACAATTTGTCTCGGTCATACAGGATGTAGGTGGTATGTAAATATATAAATATATCTGAATATATACATATAAGTATATGTATGTGAAATTTAAGTCAAATTATAACTTGGCATTGACACGTAGCTTGGTCTCAGTTACTGAGGATATTGATATTAATTTAGCGCAACGTGGTGTTTAGTTAGCGATGAACGGTCACCCATCCATCTACGTGTGTGTGTGTCTGGTGCTGAAGGTCAACCATATAACTCCAAGCGTTGAGAGCCTAGATTGACGCCCAGGCTCTTCAGTTTTGGCGGCTGATGGCCAGCCATTTGGGCTGTAAAACTAACATCACGGTTCCCCCGAGTTCCCCATGCAAGTTTGTTTACAATAAAACTGGAACTTAGCTGGGAATTAGTTGACTGTATATTGTGCAATTCAACGCGAATTTAAATAACTTTTCCTCACTCATATCTCTATTGCTTCCATGAAATTAATAAACTAATTAAAAGCAGACGTATCTTACAATATACAGTGCCAATTTAATGTTAATACCTCAACTGTTTTTATATAATTTTGGTAGCTGAATACGAAATTAAAATCCACTTACTTACATAATGTCCTGCATTTACATGAACTGTATTACAGAATTTACCATTTTAATGCCTGTTTCATTCCAAATATTAAAAAAAATAAAAATCCATATGTAGTGTGTAATTCGAATACAGATGATTGAAATAAGAATCCGATTATTAATAAATTTCACAGTAAACTGAAAAATAGCTGTGAGTATATGACGACCATTGTGTGTTGTCAAAGTGTCTCATTATGGAAAACCCAAATATATTTATAACCAAAAGTGCACCAGATTGATGTTAATTATAACATTATATGACAGGGTAGTGTTTCTTGGGGTTGGAAATTTTAATTTTCTTCCTTTCATATCTCAGAAACATTCATAACTTCCGTTTAACTACGAATAATAAAAAATTCATAGAATATCTGATTTTCTTATGTTGACATAAAAAATAATATTTTTATATACAAGCTCTAATTTTCAAAATTGTATATCACAGGAAAGAAATGTAGTGTTTAAATTAATATAAAAAAATTATAGGAACTTTCTACTTTGATTTTAGATTTAGCACACCCAATACTCTATATCCCAAAAATTGATAACATTTTGAGTTAGTAAATGCAAATCAGACCATTGTAAGTAGGCTACTATGTAGTTAAGGTATATATATATATATATGTGTATAGATAGATAGATAGATATCATCGGTTGATTAATGTCTTTGACATCGTCCGATTCCTAATAGCCAATTTTGTCGGTCCATCCAATCTCCTGGTTGTAGATGTTTCTCCTTCACATATAAACATATTCCCTGACTCCAGGAGGTTTTAGGTCTTCCTCTGCTTCGTCTTCCCTCAGGTTTCCATTCCAAAACAGATTTTGGTAGTCGATCCTCTTCCATTCACTGGACATATCCGTACCATCTTAATTGCTGAGTTTTAATATAATCTAAAATAGTGTCTTCAATCTTCATTTTCTCCCTTATAACTGAGTTCCTAATTTTTTCTCTTCTTGAAATTCTTGCGGCCCTTCGTATAAAATCAATTTCCGTTGCCAAAAGGTAGTTATTTGTTTTTGCTGTTAATGGTCAAAGTTCTGCTCCATAAGTAATGATGCTTTTAACAATTGTATGATATATATATATTGTTTACTTGTATAATAACACTGGTCAACATGATTTTTGTCTCATGAGTACCAATAGTTGTACTTAATGCAGTTTTCTTATCGTGTTTTCAAATATCTATTTGGAATTTCTCCATGACCCACAGTTTTTTTATTTCAGTTTCAATTAATGGATTTAAATAATTATTTTTAATAACAAATATTAAAGGGATTACGTCAAAATCAAAACAGTGGTGTACCCTGTCTTCCAATCTGCAATAGACCAGTTCCACACTGCGAAGGATTACCAATACCAAAGCCTCCAGAACATGTGACATTAGATCAAGATAGAAGTAAGGAAGAAGAAGAAACAGAATTTGTTGATACAACTTTTGAACGAAGCTGTTCATCTGAGCCTCATTTATTGACTCAAGAAAATCTTAACGATCTCCTACGAGATTTAAAGTTATCCAAAAACCAGTCTGAAATGCTTGGTTCCCGGCTAAAAGGATGGAATCTTCATCAAACCTTGCGTGATGGAGAAAACCCGATATTATATTTTAATTTAGGAGAAAAAATACTATCAGAATAACATATTTTCTTTCTGAGACAAAAAAAAAGTTTATTTGTTGTTGTTCAGTGTAATTTATAATTTATCTTAAAAAAACTGCAACAATCTGCTCTTGGAAGACATGTATTTATTTGACAGAACAGAACAAGATATTGCTCAATTGCAATATTCATTAACAATAAAATATATTTACACTAATGAAATAAAATAAACTTAATTTCCACCGTAGTTTGATCTCTCACTTTGCACTCACGCCAGTCAGGCCTTACAGTGCCGGGAGAGGGATTTTAAACTTTGGATCACACACACACACTTTTTTGACTAGACAAGGGAATGGAGGGTCTTCCGAATGAGTGACCAACTCAATTCAGGGCCTCCTCCGAGACGAAACAACATTAACGAAACGTACAGATAATTTATGCATTCATACTTAACGCGACGAATGTTATAATGATGATTATGATGGGCAAATGGTGTCAGGGACCGTTTGGGCCTTAATATTTACTGACATTTATCGTACTGGTGAGGAAAAAACACGAAATAAATAATAGTTTTAAAAAACTAAAACAACACGCTTTATTAGAAAACCGAACTAAAAAAAATGAAAAATAATTTTAATTTCCAACACGCCAGGGATAAATAATTTTACCACAAAAAGCGTAGGGTGCTCTTTATCAATTAATATATTTAATAACAGACAGATATTGATAAAAGTAAAATCTCTTAGAAGAAAATGTAAAAATCATAAAATCAATTAATATATTTGATAATAAACAGATATTGATAAAAGTAAAATCTCTAAGAAGAAAATGTAAAAATCATAAAAAGCACCCCACGCTTTTGATGGTAAAATTATTTATTTATCCCAAGCGTGTTGGAAATTAAAATTATTTTTCATTTTTTTAGTTCGGTTTTCTAATAAAGCGTGTTGTTTTAGTTTTTTAAAACTACTATTTATTTTTTATTTTTTAGTTTTAATATTTTACAAAATAAGATAAAAATGTAAATATCTTTAAATTCGATACTATTGTAGTATGAGCTAAAAGTAATATTCTTAAAAAAACTCCCAGCCGGATTTGAACCAGCGACCTATAAATAACTGAATTTATATACCTTTAGAGTTCATCGCTCTACCAACAGAGCTCTTATAACGATTGACTAAAAAGTCGACAAGCCCGCAACCTATTATACCAGTTTTCATTTGTTTGGTATTCTGATGATTCTGGCCAGGATTTTAGAAACAAAATATGAAATTATTGTATTTTCACGGGTCCTCTACAAGTATACAAAGTTTCAAGTCGATCCAATGTTCCAAAGTGGGTGAAAAGCGTGTTCAAAGATTCCGTTACATAGATACAAAGACACTTTTTTTGATTATCTGACGATTCTAGCCAGGATTTTAGAAACAAATATGAAAATATTGTATTGTCACAGGTCCTTTACAAGTATACAACGTTTCAAGTCGATCCAATGTTTCTAAGTGGGTGAAAATCGTGTTCAAAAATTCCGTTACATAGATACAAAGACAATTTTTTTTTTCGATGATTCTGGCCAGGATTTTAGAAAATAAATATGAAATTATTGTATAGTCACGAGTCCTTTACACATAAACAAAGTTTCAAGTCGATCCAATGTTTCTAAGTGGGTGAAAATCGTGTTAAAAAATTCCGTTACAAGATACAAAGACACTTTTTTACACGCTTTATATTAGCTTGACCTGTATATATCTATCTATCTATCTATGCAACGGAATCTATCAACGCGATTTTCACCCACTTAAAATCATCGGATCAACTTGAAACTTTGTATACTTGTAGAGGACCCGTGACAATACAATAATTTCGCATTTATTTTCTAAATTCCTGGCCATAATAATCAGAAAATAAAAAAAAAGTGTTTTTGTATCAATGTAACGGAATCTTTCAACGCGATTTTCACCCACTTAGAAACATTGGATCGACTTGAAACTTTGTATACGTGTAGAGGACCCGTGACAATACAATAATTTTATATTTTGTTTAAAAAATCCTGGCCAGAATCATCCGAAAATCAAAAAAATGAAAACTGGTATAACAGGTTGCTGACTTGTCGAGTCTTTAGTCAATCGTTGTAGGAGCTAAGTTGGTAGAGCAGTGAACTCTTAGTGGTATGTAATTTCAGTAATCCATACGTCGCTGGTTCAAATTCGGCTGGGAGGGTTTCTTTTTATAGAAGAGTATTACTTTTAGCTCATACTACAATGGTATCGAATTTAAAGATATTTACATTTTTATCTTATTCTTTAAAATATTAAAACTAAAAAATAAAAAATAGTTTTAAAAAACTAAAAGAACACGCTTTATTAGAAAACTAAAAAATGAAAAATTTTAAATTGCAATACGCTTGGGATAAAATAAAGTGGTCAACAAAAAAATCATCTCCAACACATATAGAATAAAATTAGAGTTATCAACAGAAAGAAAATAATTTTACCATCAAAAGCGTGGGGTGATTTTTATGATTTTTACATCTTCTTCTTCTTCTTAGAGAGCTTACTTTTACCAATATCTGTTTATTATCAAATATATTAATTGATATAGAGCACCCCACGCTTTTGATGGTAAAATTATTTTCTTTTTGTTAATAACTCTAATTTTATTCTATATGTGTTGGAGATGATTTTTTGTTGACCACTTTATTTTATCCCAAGCGTATTGGAAATTAAAATTATTTTTCATTTTTTAGTTTTCTAATAAAGCGTGTTCTTTTAGTTTTTTAAAACTATTATTTATTTTATTTTCTGATGATTCTGGCCATGATTTTAGAAACAAAATATGAAATTATTATATTGTCACGGGTCTTTTACAAGTATACAAAGTTTCAAGACGATCCAATGATTTTATGTGGGTGAAAATCGAGTTGAAATATTCCGTTACATAGATAGATAGATAGATAGATAGATAGATAGATAGATAGATAGATAGATAGATAGATAGATAGATAGATAGATAGATAGATAGATAGATAGATAGATAGATAGATAGATAGATAGATAGATAGATAGATAGATAGATAGATAGATAGATGGATGGATAGATATATAGATATATAGATAGATAGATAGGTAGATACAGGTCAAGCTAATATAAAGCGTGTAAAAAAACATTACGCAAGAAACTCGGGGGATCAAACACGGGCCCGCTGCGTACGAATCAGCAACGGTACCCTGGGACAGTGCGATGGACAAAGCAAAGTAAACAAATTACAAAAGTAGAGCATATTCGGTTTAAGGGATATATAATAGAAGTATTTGCTAGTTTATGTAAAAGTAAACTTCAAAGTTCTGTTATTGAAAGTGATTGGATGTTTTCAGTTCTCCGCACAATAAGTTAGCTACAACCGTGGTAATGCTTGACAGTACAAAGATTGTCAAGACAAGTCACAATTGTGTCATCTAAATCTGCAGCTATTTTATGTTCACCCAAATACACATAATTTTATAGTTCTTGAAAAATATTTCTATGAAAACTAGAAACAGATATAACAACTTTATATTTGTTATTTCAAAATTATAAACTTTAGTGTAAATGGTGAATAGCCAAAAGACACGATTTTATACTGTATACTAATGTCTTCAAAGTGACTAGAATATATATATATATATATATATATATATATATATATATATATATATAAAACTTTCGTGTCACGTTGTTTGTCCGCGATGGAATCCCAAACTACTGTACCGATTTTAATCAAATTTTGCACACTGTGTGCAGTTTGATCCAACTTGAGACTTAGGGTACTTTATAACTAAATTTATAGTCGCATTATTTTTTATTGCAAATTATTTGTTTATTATTTAACAAAGAGTTATAATTAGCTATGAGTTCCATACGATTCTAACAGATGGCGGTGTAATTATCTGTGAGTTCCATACGATTCTAACAGGTGGCGATGTATGGTAATTTGGTAAGGTAATTGGTTTATTATTTAACAAAGAGAGATCCAGATGGCTGTGATTTTTGTTGCAACCGTGAATTTCAATTGAATAATAAATATTGGTTATTTCATAATTTAAGTGTGTTCAGTGTTTATTTTATTTTCAATGTTAATAATTTCGTCTGTAAGTATTAGTTTTAAGTAATCTGGCTGAAAGACAGCAACTTAATTTAAATTTTTAACGTATACAACCCTTGAGGATGCCGGACTGAGTCTCTGGCGAAACGTCGGGGAACTACAAGCCTCAAGACCACGGCCAACAGCCCGGAAATCTTCTACAAGAACAAAGCCAGAAATGTCATAAAAGAAAACCTGGTGGCATTAGACAAAAAAAATATTAAATTTTATTTCGTTAGAACCCTTGGCCACTTTAATTAGAAAACAAATAGTTCACTTTCTCATAATGATTGGGCAAGACAATTCTGAACAGCAATTTACTTACAACTGTATACTATTTTCAAATGTATAAATAAATATAGGGAAATGAAAGGACTAGTAAAATAACAAATATAGTTAATAAAAGTTAATGTTAATAATGTTAATTTTGTTTTTGAATTTCAGGTACCTGATGGTTACAATATGATCTCCACAGCAAAGTAAGGCAAATCTAAAATATTAAACACCAGCTTCAAAGAGAAATTTAAAAAGCTGTCAATATCCAGGGCCTAAGAAACAATAGTCTAAATATTTTTCAATTAGTACATATTATTTTGCAATCGGTCATAGATTTTATTAGGCCAACTGGTGGTAGGTCAAGAAGCTTACTGACATTGGCCATTATGTAAAACCGCATTAATTAAAGTGAATAACTATTAAGACAAAAAGTTGTATCGTAATTTTAGTATAACAGTCCATTACAATTATTTTTACAGTGAATGTTCCTCTGTTCAGTTAATTTAATTGAAACAAGTATCTCGAGAAATAAAAAAAAAGTTTCAACTGATGGCTATTTTAAAAATCGTAATTCGATTTTAAAATGAGAAGATCCAACTATACTTTTTTTTTTAAATTTATGAACCTACTTTTAAACGTAGAATTTATATTCAATGATATATGTTTCGTTGATTCAGAATTAATATTACAATAGAATTCAAGCAATAATTCGAAAGTAAATATAGTAACAAATACTTCTAAGTGGTAGTTTTCAATACTGTATATTCAATATTCTTACAGTTTACACAAAGGATCTTTCTACATGTAATTTTAAAATAACTATCTGATTAGTGTTGAATTTAATATAGAAAGACACATAATTGTAAACTATACAAAATTTCACTCTGAAGTAAGATCTAATAAAACTATGTTTTCTGGATAATCTCTGCATTGCTCACGCCTAACTATATTTTAACAATATTTTAAATAATAGCGTATCTAATTCAGAACGCAAAATAATTTTACTCCAACTTTATTTTGGTCACACCACTTGTATGATATTGGGTAATACATACGGTAGTTTATAAAATTCTTAACTACAATTAACAATAATAATAATAATAATAATAATAATAATAAGCTACTCCTATGAAGAGAAAATGTATAGATCTAAGGTATGCATTGTTTACTATATCACGTATCTTGGCTAAATGCAAATTATATTAATTTAATGAATTAAGAAATGCCTATTCGTGATGAAATTGGTTGCGGTAATGAAATTGAGGCGCTTAGAATAATAACGACAAATCCCAACCAAAGTTCATTTTGAGATAAATGTCATTCTTTGTTTTTTTTTTTTCAAAACGCGGAAAGTAGTTAACATTACGACTTGATACTTTCTGGGTGTTTAAATTAAGGGATTTTACGTCCATGTGCAAATTCTTGAATCTTTGTGATTGATAGTTTTTCTGATTTTGTGTTGTTTATTTGAAAAAAAAAATATACAAAACAGAAAAAATTGTGTAAAATTGACTTTTCCTTAATTTAACATCTTGAAATACCTAATCCAGTTCTATTTCCAAATTTCACATCTTTTGTCACCATAACACCATCATGACGAAGACTGTTATAAAAATCATAATAGTTGGGTGGTATATATTTCAATAATTTCATCAGGTCACTGTATTTAGCTTTCTTTATCTTTCTCTGTTCACTGTACTTCTTCTGTAACTTAAACAATGAAACATGTGAACTCTTTTCCTATAATTAACTTTTTGATATACTTCAGAGTTAGAATAACATAAACCTAATTTAACAATCTCAGGATTATCGTAATCCACAATAATGAATGTATTCTTACGTAAAATAATTTTGTTTAATTACAAACTTTTAGTGATACCATTTTGTATGTCAACAAAGTCTTCCCATATGCATATTAAATTAATTTGGAAAAACCGCGGTATCGTGAAAAACTGAGTTGACAAAAATGGTATCGATGAATTTCAAAATCTTTCCATATGTCTTCGCCAGATTCACAGCCCAACGCCATGAACGTGTAGCGGACATAAAGTAAAGCACTCATAGTTGGGATATGTCATTTTTACGCTGAGAATTTGTACGTTTTCAGTACGGACAAATTTTAAAGGTGGAAAATAAGAGTTTTGGCATATCACAATTTGTTTGATACTTTGTCACATGAAAGGTAGATGGCAGCTGTGCACGGTCATGCTTCTATCTCAAAATTCGATGTCGGTTGGGATCTGCCGTTATTATTCTTAGAGCCTCAATTCCAATCTAGCACTTATCTTGCTGCGACTGAGAAACTTATGCAAAAACACAAGACAGATTAGTACGCATCGAAATCCGAAATGAGAATCTCCTCAAATATGTAGTTATTTATAGCTTACGTTATTTTACTGATATGTTAGGTTCGATTTGAATGTGATTCGGGATTCTTATAATAAATATAATCAAATGAAACAGAAATAAAAAAAATAAAATATTCAGTTAAAGCTATAATTTTTCACAATTCAAACAGCTTTTTTCTTAACTTCAACACGACTTTAAAATAAAGTCATTATTTGTGCAAATAAATACAATTAACCTAGCAATACACTAAATAATGACGAATCTCGCGTGTTAAAAATGTAAAATAAACATTGTTTCAGCGTCTCATGTATTTAAATCCACAGGAAATTAAAGAGATCGTCCCGCAAAAGTCAGAGCGAAAGGAATTAACTATCAATGATTATTATATGACCTTGTTGGGGCCATATATTTTTCATCGCTGAATATTTTATCCTGCTAGGTGTAAATAAAATGAATAATTCATAATGAATTTATAAAATATCTTGCTTCAAGATAGCTTGTCTCCACGCTCTTTGAAGTACGCTGAACTCTTCTTAATGGTTGGAAAACTTTAATAGTGTAGTAGAAATAAAATAACGTTTTTCCTTTATATATTTTCATTAAATTAAAATTTTGTGAAGCATCTATTATAATTTCAATTGCCCGTGAAATTAAGGGCATTTTCGATGCCGAGGAGTTAATTCTCTCTACAGGAGTTAATAAAAGTTTCTAGTTTATACATATATCTTTGTTGTACATTTTTATTGCTTCATAATTATTCTGTGGCCTACATCGACAGATTTATTACTTACAAATTAATTACTACAAAATTTTATGCATAACAAATTAGGAGTAAATTACAAAAGTTATTTGTAACAATAATTTCAGTAAAGGTTCCCAAATATGTTGTATAAATTTTCAACAAATCAGATTCTATAAATACCTACTATTATCATTGATCATAGCGATTTTAATTTAACATAAGAATTATAGAAGATAATACATAGGTCGCACTCTTTCATATGCTAATACATCTATATAAAAATCTTGCCATAAAAGAAGCATGCAACTTGCACAATCAAAACAGAAAGAAAATCGTTTGGAACAATATTTACGCACAGGTTATATTGTCAACAATATATAATGTGGAAATAAGTTCCAAAAAACAAAGTAATTTATTTTCTAATTTAATAGTATGTTAAGTCGAGATAAATCAAGATGGAAAAATCCAATATTTTATCGAGATGTATATTACTGTATTTCGAATTGTGCAAATGTACAAAAAGAAAACTCATTTTTGACACATTAGTAAACACCACACACACACACACACACACATATATATGTATATATATATATATATATATATATATATATATTCTTAAACTACTTAGCTTATACTGTAGTTGGTTTTCTCAATCTGGAGCTGCTATATATTGTTGTTACCCAAATTCCTTAAGATGCTGCGTGGCCACCGCCGCACCGGCCCCATATCAAAATTCAATGTAGACTTCAAACAGCGCCAAGTTCCGTAGCTCTTCGCCAAGGTATCATAGTCTAAACGGTTCAGCTACGGAATTGAGTTATATATTGAGAGAAAATGGTTGCATTTTCCTTCTAAAATTATTAAGCACTTTTATTGAGTGCTTGCAAAGAAACGCAAAGGAAATGCCGAAAATATGTATTATCACTAATCCGGCCATTTTAAAATTTTATTTTCACTCCTCACTCCCTAAGGAGTCAAACGTCGGTTTAAATTTCATCAGGACTACTACCAATTACCATACCACCCTGCGAGATAAGTTTAGACACTGTTTACGTCATTATGAGCATTTTTACTTTCCATCTCTTGTCACTCCCTAGTCCACCGCTGTGGTTTCGAGGTAGCGGTGCTGCCATGTCACGCAGCGGGCCCGTGTCCGATTCCCGGTCGGGACAGGGTCCTGGGTGAGTTTTTTCGGGGTTTTTCCTCACCTGTAAGACGAATGTCAGGAAGCTTAGGGCCCAACGCTCCCCGAAAATTATCCGGCCATCATCATCATCCTTATCATTATCATCACTATCGTTTACCGGTGTGAAAAAGCAAGCGGGAAGCTACCACACCTATAATACCCTAGTAAAGCTGCAAAGCATAGCATAAAAAAGCTATGGTTGCAGTGAAAGACCTGCCCTCGGGCAGAATAACTATGGACGGATGTCACTCCCCAGGGCTGCTAGGTCGAACTTGGGTATAATGTCACTGGAAGTATCAACACTCAACTTAGCGATCTTGAAAACGATGGACTTTACAATAATCTTCACATTTTATTTTCCACCCTTTCTCACCACATGACCCTTATTAGGGAAGTTAGGCGTCAAACTTGGACTTAAACGTCAACTCGAGTGTGACAAATCAGCTAAGCGACCCCGAAAATTATGGATTCAACACTAATTTCTGTGATTTTTTAAATTCTATTTTTCACCCCTTAATGGTGCTATGGGTCAAATTTTGGCTTAAATATTGGGACTGTCACTAATAAGACAAGCTGCTTCACAAGCTATGTATTCGATATTAATATTCGTCGTTTTCCGATTATTTTTATAATTCACTGTCTTTATGAGGTTTACAGGAGTCTCTTATTCCAGAATTATAAGAAAACGTAGTATTTTACATTTCGTCCTCCTCTCACCCTTAGCGGTGCTAAGAATATTTTACTCCTTACACCTACTTCTCCAGATTTTAATTCATATCTGTACCAAGTTTGGTTGAAGTTGCTCCATGTGTGTTTACGATGCATAGATTGCATACATACAGTAATGTATTATATATTAAAGGCCTTTACATATATATATATATATATATATATATATATATATTATAAAATAGGGCTATGCTTAAATGAGTCCTGTTAATCTAATTACAAACCAGAATCTTTGATAAAATAGGAAAGAAACCTTAGTTAATTTCTTCAGTACCAAGATTTGAACCCGGAATTTTTCGAATACGAGTCTATTTAAATTGATTTTAGCAAAATGAAGCTATAGAGACAAATAACCAGACTGTAGATAATCACCTAAACGTTTTAATTCCAGTAGGAACTGCAATAATTATAGTGGCTGTTGTAAAGTATGCTCGAGTATCAATAACCACCTCCACAGTACTGTAAACATGTGATGAGCTCAAACAACAAATCCTATATATTATTCTATTGAGGTAAATATAAATATTTAAAGAGCTAGAACAATTAATTTAGAATTGTTGCTGGAAAAGTCAAAAAGTTTACGAGGGAAAGTAAATACGACTTATTTATTTTGCATTTATATATACTTTAACATCTAAGGTCATTTCGCATTTACAATCTATGTTTGAAATCTATAGGTTATAAATTTCTATTCTGTTGGATTATCGTGTTTCTTCTTTAAATCTCTGATTTGATTTTAATGTCATGAAATGGTGATTATTAATATAAAATTATAGAATATTCACCTGAAAGGTCCGTCTCCTCAACTTAATTATCATTTAACTGTAGCGCTTTCGGGACTTGTCCCATCATCGGCAGGATTCAAAACTGGTGTTTCACTGAAGATCTGGTAGAGGGGGTTGCATGTATTTGGTTCGTTTTCGTTTATCAGGCTGTCGTTGTGAGCTGCTTTCATAATTTCCATCTCTTCAAGTACGTTTATCTTCGCTGGATTATTTTCTCTGTGCATTACTGTTAGGGTGTTTTCAATATTTAACATGCGATGTCCTTCATGGATAACGTGTTTTGCATAGCTTGATTTCCCTTCTGCGTGAATGAAGTCTCGAAAATGTTCTTTGAATCTGATATTAAAACTCCTGTTTGTCCTTCCTATATAAAATTTGTTGCAGTCCTTACATGTCAGTTTATAAACTCCTTTGCTGTTGAAAATGTTATTTTCTTCAATGTTATTGTTTATTATGTTGTTTAATTTGTTATTAGTTCTGTATGTTATTTTTACGTTTTTATCGGCTTTCTTTAGTGCATTGGCTAATTTTGTCGTTTCTTTTTCTGTGTATGTAAGTGTTATCCATGTTTTCTTGTTGTTGTCAGATTCTTTTTCTAGTTTGGTTATGTTGGTTATGTTGTTCTTCATTTTTTGTTTTTTTACGAGCTTATCTATGAATTCTTCATTATAGCCATTGGTTTTTGCCATATACTTAATGTAGTTGAGTTCTTGGATATAATTGTCTTTGCTTAATGGGAGTTTCAACATTCTACTGACTAAGCTATTAAATGTACTAATTTTCTGTTGAAAAGAGTGTGTAGAATTTTTGTTTATGGCCAGAGCATTGTTTGTGGGTTTCCGGTGGATACCGATTTCTAGTTTATTGTTGTGTAGATTTTTGGTTATAGACAAATCTAAGTAGTTTATGCTGTTATTAACTTCTATTTCTTCGGTGAAAGTGATTTTTTCATGCATGTTGTTAAGTCTTGTAGTATTTCTTTTTCTTTTCTGTTTTCATTTTCATATATTACTAGTACATCATCGACATATCGTGTTATTAGTTTTATGTTGAATTTGTGTATTAGTTCCTCAAAATGTTTATTTTCCAGTTCTTGTAGGAAGATTTCTGCCATTATTCCAGATGTAGGACTCTCCATCGGGATTCCGTCTTCTTGAATAAATAGTTCATTGTTAAATTGGAAGTAATTTTGCTTTATTGTTGTTGTTGTTATTAGTTTGTTTAACTGATTGATATAGTTATCTTCAAGTTTACTGTCTGTTAGTTTTTGTTTTATTATGTTTGCTGTTTCGTTTATCGGGATATTAGTGTAGAGGTTTTTTTATGTCGAATGACGTCATTTTAGTATTCCTATTGATTTCTAAATG
The DNA here is from genome assembly GCA_030220185.1 of Diploptera punctata. NCBI lineage: Eukaryota > Metazoa > Arthropoda > Insecta > Blattodea > Blaberidae > Diploptera > Diploptera punctata. The sequence goes on along the minus strand of JASPKZ010006440.1, from coordinate 301,141 downwards.
CTGTAGTTTGTCTTCTAGTTCAAATGAGTTCTTAATTGTGTAACGATTTTCAAGTTTGACATCATTTTTCATTTTCTGAGCGACTAATTTGGAAATTTTATAGTTAGGAGCATTCATGCATTCAACAACTGGTCTTATGGGAATGTTGTCTTTATGGATTTTTGGAAGGGCTTTCATTACTGGTGGTGAGGGAGTATTATTTACCCATTTGGCGTTTTTGTATTTATTATGTTCATTATTGGTTGTGTTGGTGATTAGAGGGCACGATTTTAGTGCTTCTTTTATTTGTCTGCTATACTTTCCTGTGGGATCTTTTTCAATTTTTTTGAAATTGTTTTCTTTTATAAATTGCTTGGTTTTATTGATGTATTCTTCCTTTTCCATAATAACTATTGTGTTGCCCTTGTCGGCTTTTGTGTGTATTATATTATTGTTCCTAAATTTTGTTTTTATTTTAGAGATGTTCTTGAGAGTTTGTTTATCTTTGATATTTATTGTTGGTGGAGTTTCTTTTATGACTTTAGCTGCTTCGTATCTAATATGATTTTTGTTATTAATGTTAAGTTTATTTATTGCAATTTCAGTTTCAGTAATTGAATTTTGTTGTGTTCTTTTTGCGTTATGTGTAGGGAAATTGAATTTGTATCCCTTTTCTAGCAAGTCTGTTTCCTGATGTTGAATTTTATTTTTGTAAGGTTTGTAATTCTTTTGCCTTCAAAATTGTGTGATTAGTTATGTTTTAGATGTGTGTTGTATTGCATGGCCTTTAATTTAGTTAGCTTCTTGTTCATTGTTTCATATTTATTGTACATGTTATTATTAATGTTTTCGTGAATTTGGGTTTCTATGATTGTCCAACATTTGCCGAATAGCAAGGCGGCTTCTTGTGTGTAGTAGTATAGCTGGTTGTTGATGTTTTGCTTCTTTTATGTATAGGAATCTGATTTCGTTTTTTATCCAATTAATTTCGGCCTGTTTTTGTACTTTTGTTGCTGTATTATTTCTGTTTTTTATTTTTATTTTATCGTAGTTAGGTATTATATTGTGTTTTAAGCATTCTTTATTGAAGTGTATGTTCGCGATCGTTTTGTGAAGTTGCGTTTTGAGGTTAGAATACTTGTGTTTAATTTTAGCCTGACTGGCTGCATAATCAACTTTTATAAGATTGATGATGTGTTCCGTTGAGGTTTATTCAAAATTAATATAAAATTATAGAATATTCACCTGAAAGGTCCGTCTCCTCAACTTAATTATCATTTAACTGTAGCGCTTTCGGGACTTGTCCCATCATCGGCAGGATTCAAAACTGGTGTTTCACTGAAGATCTGGTAGAGGGGGTTGCATGTATTTGGTTCGTTTTCGTTTATCAGGCTGTCGTTGTGAGCTGCTTTCATGATTTCCATCTCTTCGAGTACGTTTTTATCTTCGCTGGATTATTTTCTCTGTGCATTACTGTTAGGGTGTTTTTCAATATTTAACATGCGATGTCCTTCATGGATAACGTGTTTTGCATAGCTTGATTTACCTTCTGCGTGAATGAAGTCTCGAAAATGTTCTTTGAATCTGATGTTAAAACTCCTGTTTGTCCTTCCTATATAAAATTTGTTGCAGTCCTGACATGTAGTTTATAAACTCCTTTGTTGTTGAAAATGTTATTTTCTTCAATGTTATTGTTTATTATGTTGTTTAATTTGTTATTGGTTCTGTATGCTATTTTTACGTTTTTATCGGCTTTCTTTAGTGCATTGGCTAATTTTGTTGTTTCTTTTCCTGTGTATGTAAGTGTTATCCATGTTTTCTTGTTGTTGTCAGATTCTTTTTCTAGTTTAGTTATGTTGGTTATGTTGTTCTTCTTTTTTTTGTTTTTTTACGAGCTTATCTATGAATTCTTCATTATAGCCATTGGTTTTTGCCATATACTTAATGTAGTTGAGTTCTTGGATATAATTGTCTTTGCTTAATGGGAGTTTCAACATTCTACTGACTAAGCTATTAAATGTACTAATTTTCTGTTGAAAAGGGTGTGTAGAATTTTTGTTTATGGCCAGAGCATTGTTTGTGGGTTTCCGGTAGATACCGATTTCTAGTTTATTGTTGTGTAGATTTTTGGTTATAGACAAATCTAAGTAGTTTATGCTGTTGTTAACTTCTATTTCTTCGGTGAAAGTGATTTTTTCATGCATGTTGTTTAAGTCTTGTAGTATTTCTTTTTCTTTTCTGTTTTCATTTTCATATATTACTAGTACATCATCGACATATCGTGTTATTAGTTTTATGTTGAATTTGTGTATTAGTTCCTCAAAATGTCTATAACCAAAAATCTACACAACAATAAACTAGAAATCGGTATCTACCGGAAACCCACAAACAATGCTCTGGCCATAAACAAAAATTCTACACACCCTTTTCAACAGAAAATTAGTACATTTAATAGCTTAGTCAGTAGAATGTTGAAACTCCCATTAAGCAAAGACAATTATATCCAAGAACTCAACTACATTAAGTATATGGCAAAAACCAATGGCTATAATGAAGAATTCATAGATAAGCTCGTAAAAAAACAAAAAAGGAAGAACAACATAAACCAACATAACTAAACTAGAAAAAGAATCTGACAACAACAAGAAAACATGGATAACACTTACATACACAGGAAAAGAAACAACAAAATTAGCCAATGCACTAAAGAAAGCCGATAAAAACGTAAAAAATAGCATACAGAACCAATAACAAATTAAACAACATAATAAACAATAACATTGAAGAAAATAACATTTTCAACAGCAAAGGAGTTTATAAACTGACATGTAAGGACTGCAACAAATTTTTTATAGGAAGGACAAACAGGAGTTTTAACATCAGATTCAAAGAACATTTTCGAGACTTCATTCACGCAGAAGGTAAATCAAGCTATGCAAAACACGTTATCCATGAAGGACATCGCATGTTAAATATTGAAAACACCCTAACAGTAATGCACAGAGAAAATAATCCAGCGAAGATAAACATACTCGAAGAGATGGAAATCATGAAAGCAGCTCACAACGACAGCCTGATAAACGAAAACGAACCAAATACATGCAACCCCCTCTACCAGATCTTCAGTGAAACACCAGTTTTGAATCCTGCCGATGATGGGACAAGTCCCGAAAGCGCTACAGTTAAATGATAATTAAGTTGAGGAGACGGACCTTTCAGGTGAATATTCTATAATTTTATATTAATTTTGAATAAACCTCAACGGAACACATCATGAATCTTATAAAAGTTAATGGTGATTATGATAAAATGGTTCCTGAAATAAAATTCTACCCAGTACAAGCTGAGAAAAATCATAACATTTCATAAAGTTCAACCTATATTTGAATCCGAGATTCCCCGAAAACGAGTCTCAAACCTTACTTCGAGGGTCAAAGTGCTTTAAATAATTAATAGTAATGATAATGAGATATTCAATCTTCTGATTTTTTCTCTTAAAAAGTAAAATAATACATCATATCCCTGTTTTGAAAATGTTACGCTTACTTCCTTTCATATTTGTTAACCTTGAAACCATCATTTAATAATTGTCGTCGATAATACTGTAATACGATGTGAGGTTGGGAAGTGGTTTTTTAGAGAATCAAGGAAAATATTTAAAAACCGAGTGATGACCGGATTTTTAATTTGCAAGATTCTGTAAAACACTTCACAAATGTGCGTTGCACATTATTTTTACGCGACGGTGTTTTCAAAATAATAAAAATAGTAAAATAATAACATGAATAATGCTGTAGGATGAAGATCGGTGAGAAGACCAAGAAAGCGTTGGGCTGAACAGATGTGAGATCTGTACAGGCAAACACCTAATGCGTGAAGGATGATGATGATGAAAATAATATCTTTGTTGTAAATATTTGCGTTCATTATAGACAATTGACTAACGTTAACAGTGTGGGCAATGTTTATTAGATGAAACAAATGGAGGCCGTGAGACCAAGTAGTGATAAAATGGCGACAAGTACGTATTTATTGTTTTATATTATTTCAAATAAAGTCCATTTAATTTAAAATGCAGTGATTTGTTTCGTATAATGTATATTATTACTACCTTTTTGATATTTTTTTGTATATACATTATATATAGTATACATTGAGGACAGTGGTTTTACTTCCTACACACGTGTTTGTGATATGTAATATTAGAATATGGTTATTTTATTATAGTATAGTTATTTAGGTTGGCAACCTCGAAATGTAGGAAGTACGACAAAACGCACTATCGCGCAAAAATGCAATTTACCTTATAATAATTCTATCGTAATTATCTAGTAGTTATCATGCTCACTTCTATATTGAAGATTCATGGGTTCTAACACAGCAGGGTTAGTTTTTTTTTTTCAGGAAAAAACTCTGACTATTGTTCGGAAAGGGCGCATATTCCGTATTGTCTATATACAGCACACAAAATAACATGTCCCGTCTTCCCCTGACACAAATTTCATATCACCACTTCTCCTCATTCATTCCGTGCTCATTTCATTCACCTGCCCCTCTGCCGGAATCCTTGTTGTTCAAGACCTCCAATATAATGGGCTTTATCGCAATCTCATCACTCGATCCAGACACGAGTTGAGGAAGAGGTTTAATAGAGAGTACCTCTCACTAAGTTAAAGTGACAACGAATGATATCGTTTTGAACGCCATGTGTCTCTCGGTCGAGAGAGAACCTCGAGCTTAACAGACCAGAAAAAAAATAGTCATAACCACAGAAACATAGCAACTTGGCCTTGTAATTAAAGCGGTTAAAATAACAAAAAATCATTAACCTACATAAACTACTGTTTAATTAAAATCTGAAAAATTCCAATTCCATTAACTCAGATTAATCTCTCACTTTATAATTATTGTGTAAGCCACGCGCCACCCGGACTTGACAGCGACACGGCCTGTCGGAGAAGGACCACACACGTACTTTTTGACTTCACAAATACACTCTCCCCGAATGAGTGATCACCTCAATGTCAGGGCCTTCTCCGAGACAACTCAACATTAAGACGAAACACACGTACATCATACTGAACTTGGTGAATGTGATTAAGATGGTCAGGTGATGTTCGGAACCGTTTGGGCATGACATTTGTCTTACAGATGAAGAAAATTCCCGAAAAAAACATCATACAGGAACTCGGGCGCACTGCGTAGGAGGCAGCGACGCTAAGACCTCAGCGGTGGGCCATGTTATTATGAGTGTGTGTGTATGTATATATATATAAACTTTTAGTAATCCAGCGAAGATAAACGTAGTCGAAGAGATGGAAATCATGAAAGCAGCTCACAACAACGACAATCTGATAAACGAAAACGAACCCAATACATGTAACCCCCTCTACCAGATCTTCAGTGAAACACCAGTTTTGAATCCTGCCGATGATGGGACAAGTCCCGAAAACGCTACAGTTATGTAATTAATTAAGTTTAGGAGACGGACCTCAGGTAAATATTCCATAATTTTATATTTTAATTATATACACACATAGTAATTCTGCCCGAGGGCAGGTCTTTCACTGCAATCATAGCATTTTCATGCTAAGCTTTGCAGCTTAGGATGATGATGATGGCCGGATGATTTTCGGGGACCGTTGGGCCCTAAGCTTCCTGACTTCCTGACATTTGTCTTATAGGTGAGGAAAAACCCAAAAAGAAAACCTCACCCAGGAGACTTTCCCTACCGGGAATCGAACCCGGGCCCGCTGCGTGACAAGGCAGCATGCTACCTCGAGACCACAGCGGTGGACTATATATATATATATATATATATATATGTGTGTGTGTGTGTGTGTGTATGTGTGTGCGCGCGCGCGTGTGTGTGTGCGTGTGTGTGTGTGTGTACGATTATGTGTTTGTGCATGCGTGTGTGTGTGTGTGTGTGTGTGTGTGTGTGTGTGTGTGTGTGTGTGTGTGTGTGTGTGTGTGTGTGTGTGTGTGTGAAACTGTAGATTTCCGTGGACATAAGTTTTCTTCGGTTTTCCGCATCATGGATTCAAGGTCGGCCTCTGGCCACTGATTGAGACGTTTCGGCATGATCCCATATGCCACTATATCATGCCGAAACGTCGGAATCAGTGGCCAGAGGCCGTTCTTGAATCCATGATGCAGAAAACCGAAGAAAACTTTGTTAATTATATATATATATATATATATATATATATAGTGGAAAGCAACGGGAAGCTACCGCACCTACAATTCCCTAGTAAAACTGCAAGCATAGCATGAAAATGCTATGATTGCAGTGAAGGACCTGCCTTCGGGCAGAATTACTATGGATGGATATATACGATATCGTATATATGAATAGTCCACCGCTGTGTTCTCGAGGTAGCGTGCTGCCTTGTTACGCAGCGGGCCCGGGTTCGATCCCCGGTCGGGACAGTTTTTCTGGGTGAGGTTTTTATCGGGGTTTTTCCTCACCTGTAAGACAAATGTCAGGAATACTTTAAGGCCCAAACGGTCCCCGAAATCATATGGCCATTATCATCAGTATCATCATCATGATCATCCTTCACCGGTGTGGAAAGCAACGGGAAGCTACCACACCTACAATTCCCTAGTAAAGCTGCAAGCATAGCATGAAAATGCTATGATTGCAGTGAAGGACCTGCCTTAGGGCAGAATTACTATGGATGGATATATGAATATTGGCAGTATATTTGGTCAAAAAAATATGTTTTAATGCTCAAAACAACGAGTTAATTTTTTCTACGATAAGTTGGACGTTATAACAAAATTATCATCTTTCTGTTTTGCAATCCAACAGATCAACCCAATAAGATATCAAAGCTGATGCATTATATTCATTTCCCCCAAATTCAAGGCTGCAGAAAGAAAAAGATTAACATTCAACTGTTTTAAATAGAATTTTAAAAATGAATTCTCTATTCGAAATTAATAACAATAAAATAATAATAATAATAATAATAATATTAATAACAATAATTATTTTATTTTAAACTAAATGATATTACAAATATAATGAATACATTTTTTTAGATATCCGCCGCTGTGGTACCGTGGTAGCGTTACTGCCTTGTCATACAGCGGGTCTAGAGTTTGATCCTCGGTCGGGACAAGTTTCCTCGGTGAGGTTTCTTCGGGATATTTCCTCGCCTGTAAGACAAATGTCATTAAATCTTAACGTACAAACTGTCCTCGAACATCATCTAACCATCAATATTATCATTATCATATTCGCCTCATTAGATTGAGACCTCTCCTGGAGCACCATCATCGGGGCAGCGCAACCCCGAAGAAGAGACTTACAAGAACACCATGCCAGGAAAGAATACTAGAAATGTAATGAAAAATTAGTGGTATCGAATATATAATATCGTCGTGGTGACTGTAATAGGTCACCAAAATCAGAATTGTGTTTTATTGCATCATTATAACCAGCATTCACCTTTCCATAAGCTGTAAATGGTCTCATGTCATCCAGGAATAATATATATTATTATAATATAATTTTAATAATCACCTTAAATATTTGTAGAGATAATCTTTTTTATAGCATACTTAAAAGTTAAAAAAAAGACATACAATCTTTTGTAGTCACCACGACAATATATATATATATATATATATATATATATTATTGAGCGCTATTTGGTAGGTGAAATGCCTAGTTTTTTGTAATCACGTATTCAAATAATGTAGACACTCTACCCATGGCACTACTGAAAAGGCGAGTAGATAATAACTTTAACATCATTGAGTTTGTTTTGTTTTTGTTTTTTTTTTTTTCCTCTGGCTCGTCTGACCTATCACATCCCTGGCGTACAATCCGACTGCTGACCTCTCATCGACAATACGTTAATCATGGAGGTGGGCAATCCAGCCAGTATAAAAATTATATCTGAACAACATGTCAGGTCCCGCTCATTTTATCAACCTGGGGCCGCTATTTATTGTAGATATCCAAATTTCTCCCGAAATAGGTGACGCATATAAATTGAATAGCGATTATAGCATCCCATTACTTAGCTTATAAAACACGGGCCATCGCAAAGGTTATTTCCACAATTATTCCAAATCACGTCCGATTAATTTAAACTAAGTCCGTTAATATGTAAAGTTCATGATATAAATTAAGTCGTGGTATATTGCAACGCTTCATGCAGGCTATTTCTGCAATGGACGGTTGTGGTTTAACGGCTGGAATATCTGCTTCTCAGCTTATAGTGCTGGCGTGTTCTATCTCGCTGCCTTTTCTTTTAGTAAATTCTGATGAAAGGAAGCTACTGAGGTTCTTCTCAAAAACTTTTCTTCATTTTTTACAAATCTTCATTAATACCACCAAGTAAACACCGAAAATGGCCGTCACAGTGTATATATATATATAGATATTATAAATATATTTTTGACATTTGGCAATGAAGGCAAATATGATATGAAAAGAAAAATGAATGCTTGAGTCGGGATTCGAACTCGAGTCTCTAAAGTCTGTACCTTTAGCGCTCTAACCAACTGAGCTACTCAAGAATTCCAATACAAGCATACAATTTTCTTATATATGTAGTATTCTCAATTCACACAAGAGGTAGCTGAAATTGTTCCAACTGCCATCTCGCGGCTAACGTAACAGTTAAGCAAATTTTTAAAGAGAATATTTACTTTATAGCAGTAACGCTTTTATATATAGATATTATAAATATATTTTTGACATTTGGCAATGAAGGCAAATATGATATGAAAAGAATAATGAATGCTTGAGTCGGGATTCGAACTCGAGTCTCTAAAGTCTGTACCTTTAGCGCTCTAACCAACTGAGCTACTCAAGAATTCCAATACAAGCATACAAGTATGCTTGTATTGGAATTCTTGAGTAGCTCAGTTGGTTAGAGCGCTAAAGTATGCTTGTATTGGAATTCTTGAGTAGCTCAGTTGGTTAGAGCGCTAAAGGTATAGACTTTAGAGACTCGAGTTCGAATCCCGACTCAAGCATTCATTTTTCTTTTCATATCATATTTGCCTTCATTGCCAAATGTCAAAAATATATTTATAATATCTATATATAAAAGCGTTACTGCTATAAAGTAAATATTCTCTTTAAAAATTTGCTTAACTGTTACGTTAGCCGCGAGATGGCAGTTGGAACAATTTCAGCTACCTCTTGTGTGAATTGAGAATACTACATGTATAAGAAAATTGTATGCTTGTATTGGAATTCTTGAGTAGCTCAGTTGGTTAGAGCGCTAAAGGTACAGACTTTAGAGACTCGAGTTCGAATCCCGACTCAAGCATTCATTTTTCTTTTCATATCATATATATATATATATATATATATATATATATATATGTGTGTGTGTATATGTATATGTATATATACATATATACGTATCAGTTGAAATCTTTAAGTCCGAGTCGACAGACGAGGCTAATATTATTCAACAAATACATAGACGTCCTCCATTCTTGTACTGTATTATATTTTATTTTACACTAAATTGAATTTCTTTATTAGGATATAATTTAAATAATAACATTATTTAAATAGGACACCAGGTGTAGTAGTTTGATGCTAAATTCAGAATCACCATTTAGAAGTCATATCAAATATGGACAGAGCTTAATATGATGGTTGCGAAATTCCGCAAATTGTTCTAAATAAGATGAAACAAGTAAGGATGGATTAATATTTTTCAACTGAAATATTATATTGAGGATATATTATTAAATACAAGTAAAAGATAAAATTGATTCAGCAATTCTAGTGACGTACGCGACATTAAACCTTCATCCTCAGGATACAAAGCTGCCATTATGAGGAGGGTCAGATAATCATATTTGTTTTCTGTAGGCCTACATAATTGAAAAGTTTACATTTAACTTGTCGTAAACGGGTTTTTAGGGCAAACAACCGCTATTTAAAAATGACGGGTCTGAAATTACAGCTTCAGAATGATGTATATATACCTAGAGTATTCTTAATGTTGCTTACATTAAAATGAGTCGCCACTCTCTACATTTTAGTTCGTATGTTGATGAAAATACGTGTAAAGGGTTTGATAACTTAAATAAATCGTTTTCCAGATTAATTTTAATAACGTAAATATATCAAATTTGACATAAGATGAAATATAACTTTTTTCTGAAGTGGTGATTTGTCAAATGAACTAAATACTTAACATAAAACAAGTCGAAATTTAAGAAGAGAGTTCCCGCTATTTTCTGGCTTCAAGTTTACATTTGCATGTATATTATTCACATACCTGGTCTTGAGGCTGCATATTGTTTGTAAAGAATTAAATGTATTGTGGCATTCGTCAAATAAACGTGTAGACATTTATAAATATGCGTTTAATGCAAAGCATTCCAACATCTCAGGGGTTATGTTTCTTTAACCTCTGGCCTAACAACATGAATTCTTAATCATAAGATTAATACACTGGATTTCATTTTTGAAGGTATTCAAAGCATGTGAGCTGATAGAGTTTAGAACATGTCTTTCATCTGATATACAACCAAGTAGGCAGATACGATTCCATAACTAATTATTTCTCAGTTTGTCTTGTACATTCATATATTAATGACCGTCCTATAAAAATTTATCCAGATGTGAAAGTTTGGCTATAATATACCTTTTATATTGTAAAACGAAGGAGCTATTTAGTTGATATCATCTGGGGGAGAAAAAAATGGACAAAATACGTAGTTGTTTAACATAATTTGGAAAACAAAATATCATCTAAGTAATGGAGAGAATCGATTAATCATACCAATCTATAAGAAACGAGAGTAAACAGATTGCAATTACTACAGGGACATCTCATTACTTTGAACTTTATAAAAGATTCTAACAAATACATCAGCATCCAGACTTACACCCTATATTGACGATGTAATAGGAGATCATCAATTTGGATTTAGAAGAAATAGGTCTACAATAGTTAAGATTTTTAGTATATGACAGATTTTAGAAAATAAATAGGAATGTACTGTAAATCAACCACATGTACACTTCAAAAAATACATATGACTCAATTAAGAGGGAGAATATATAGTATTCTGATGGAATTCGGAATTCCTAAATAATTAGTTAGACTTTATTCGAATGTGTCTGAATGGCACAAAGAGTAGAGTGTGGGTAGGTAAATATTTTTTTGATACTTCTGAAACTCAAATTAGGTTAAATCAGGGAGATCGCCTGTATCCTCTCCTGTCCAATTATTATATAATATAGCGTGCCATCAGATCTTTATAGGATAAAGAATACCTACAACTCATTGGCGTTAATAAGCCGTTGATATATGCTGATGGATTAGTATTAATAGGCGATAGCAAGAAGATCCTAAATTTCAACAGGCACATTTTATTGAATAGCACTAAAGAACATATCAATAAAACGAAATATATGATCACACATGTAAATAAATTATATGAATGAAATTGACAGTTAAAGACAAATGAGGAAACTTTTGAGAAAGTGGTTGAATTATAATAGCTAGGGATAATTATTACAAACAGGAATGAGATGCAAAAAGAAATAATTCTGGAAATGCTTTACAGGGACTCTTGTCGTCTCAACTATTCTAAAAAAAACATTAAACTGAAAATATACTAAACTGTTATGCTCCCAGTTATATTATATGGATGCAAAACGTGACTATTACTTTGAGGAAGATAAAATATTACTCGAATTTTGAGAATAAAGTTCATAGAAAATATTTTGTACCAAGGAGAGACGAACAGGGAATTAAGAAGACTACATAACGATGAGCTACATGATATTCATGGGAAATCAGATGTAATGAGAACAGTTAAGTATCGTAGACTAGGATGATCACGCCATATAACACGAATGAGAAATTAAATAGGCACATGGAAACTCTTATAGGAAAACCCAAAGGAAAGCGCCCAGTAGGTAAGCCGAGAATGCGGTGGGAGAATAACATCAACCATTATTTGAGGGAGATAAATTATACAGGCGATAACATGAAGACGTTAGCTTAAGATAGGGATGTGTCGATAGTCCATGTCCATGAAGCCATGAATCTACAGATTCGATAATGCTAGTGAGTTAGTTAATTTATATTTATGGAAGGTTTAACATCTAAAATCATTTCTAATCTAATCGGTCCCGGTGAACTAGGAGTGCCATGCTCATCTCTGGTTTGATATTTCGCGGGTTCTAACCCGGCAGGGGTCGATAGGTTTTTAAAAACATAGGTAAGCCTATGGGTTTCTTCGGAAGGAAACTAAAATCCTGGGTGCCTTGTGGATCTGAAAGAAAAGTAAATTGAATTAAATATGTAGCAGGTTTTCGCCTAGATTTGACGATAATAACTTTAGCTGTTAAAGAGAGTGGTTAAGTATAATAATAACAAATATTACATCCGAATCTTTTGATGCATCTACTGGGTTTTGCGTGTTTTTGTGTTTGACTACTTAGAAATTAATTTGATCAAGAAATGGTGATTATTATAAAATGTGCCCTGGTAACGAAATTCTAAACATATAATGTTTACACTGACGACTGAGGAAAACCATCTTGGTCAGCATTGTTTTTTTGAACTTAGGACCACTTGATAACGGGTAGTAAAAGTACATATTCATTTTTTTTCACATGTAGGCCTAATATACAGACTTATATTCAGAGCATAGTGCTTATTGAATGTAGATTCCATCAGATACTTTATTTAATACATTCTCTTCAGCTTTCGCAGTCACTGAATACATTATTTTGTTTATGAAGACTGTTCCGCTGCTCGCGAGAAATCTGATCCAACTGGACTCCCGGTTGCTTTGCTCCCGCGCATGCGTTTGCCGATCCCGTCCACTTCCCTGAATACTTCTTGTGCCACAGTAGAAGCAACGAGGCTTGGGAAGCTCGCGAAGCAAACTTCCAGCGGGAGTAAATGTGTACTTGAACGCTCAATGCGTAACTCAAGGAAACGCGTTTTAAATTTAAGAAAACAATCTGCTTCACTGTACAATTTTTGTATTGTTGACTGTTTTAGTATGAGGTTTACAAACACAGGATCTAGACTTATATACAACAATTTCATTCATGCGTAATACAGTAGTCTCTCCGTTAAATTTTTATCAACATATTGTGACGAATATTTAAACTTTGAAACTAATGTAACATTAAATATGTCTGAATTAATAGGCGGCACGCAAAAACCTTAAAACTGTATCGAATTGTAATAAATTATTATCGATTAAAATAGCGGTCCAGCAACTTGGGCAGTGATTCTGCTCTGGGGTATGGAAATATGCTTTACAATCCGTTAAACCTGGTGTATTTTTTATCCACTTGTTCTCAAATCTTTCAACCGTGATGTTTTTTGTCTGTAATTGCTGACCTGCTATGCGTCTTACTAAATTTCCTTAGGTCAGTTTTTAGGCAACTTATTTTGATTCTTAAAAATTCCTTGAATTCAGAACCAGTTTCATTTTGTGAGATTGGCTTCTATGTCTGAAAATAGATTAATGAAAAACCACTTGGCTTCTGAAAGTGATATCTTTAAATTAATTAATTACATCCTGTGATATTTAATTAAAGGAATAAGATGGGGAAATATCGTTAACCATGATTTGAGGGTTGTTAATTACACAGGGGATGATTGGAAAACATTAGCTCAGGGGTAGAGGTGTATAGGGATCAAATGTGACTATCAACCAACTAGTTTTATAGTGCCAGTGAGTTAGTTAGTTAGTATTTAAGTCTCAATCAATGTAATAACCTCATATTTTACGAGACACTGTATGCAGGGTAGGCAAAGATAAACAAATAATTAAACATTGAGGAAACAGTTGTTACGATTGTCAGCATAATTTCACACTTTTTATTTTCTCCTTCTGATCGCAGTTTAACCTCTCACCGTATGGACACTTTTACGAGTCCCACGCCGCCCAGGCCTGTCGGGGATATACTTCATAGACCATACATGAATATGGAAGGCTTTCCCGAATATGCGGTCAGCTCAATTCAAGGCCTCCTCCAACACAACACAACATTAAAACGAAACACGCCGTTTATTCCACATTCAAACTATACGTTCCGGGGAGCAATTTGCATCTTAACGTTTCTTGATATAGGCTATATCTTAAAACCATCATTCATAGTACTTGTCGCGACAGGGGATCGAATCCGGGCCCCTGCGTACGAGGCATCGACGTTACCCCGAGATCATAACTGTGGATACACTTTTTATTTGAAAATACAAAATAATTAGAAAAAGTGGTTTAATAAATAACATAATGTTATTATAATTGTGATAGAATAAAGTAATACGTGTTTGCGTCAGTAATAACAATGTCAAAGATAAAATATGTATATAGGTCTGCCGTCAAGGATACGGCGTGGGACTTTGGTCGGATATACGGTAGTACAATTTAAATTAATAGAGATAACTAAGAAATATTGTTCTTTTGATGTTATTCAACAACAATTGTTAATACTGCAGCTGTTTTTTTGCTTTTTTCATCGAAACATTGCAAAAGGTAAAAACTTATTTTAATTTATTGTACCTAATGTGAATACTAGAGTTATAAAGTAATATTGAAAAAATCTTATCTCTGAAAAAATGTTAAGAGAAAACTGTAGAGTTTTTATCCAAAATTTATAAGACCCTTCGAATATACACTATAAACGTAGATCTGTGTTTGCTGTATAGAAGGTGTTAAGTCCAAATTGGGATAGAATGAGGTATCATGTTTGATGAATGTTTTAAAATATGCTCGGCATGATAACTCATTTTATTTCATTTTGGAATTACTACTCTTTACACAACAAACACTTGTGATAAGGACATGTTTATATTTACCAAGTGACTCTATATCTTATGAAATGCATAGGTTCAATGCCGCTTTTACTAAAGGCTCTCCAACGGCCACTGTTCTCAAATAATTATATCTAGTTCATATAATCTTCCATCTGAATATGACCATCATATTTAACCTAGGCCTTCCTAATGATCTTGCTCCCATTACTTCCCAATAAAAAATTAAAAGCATTTTTACGTCCCTATTGCAGCTACTCTGTATGACCAGACTATCTTAATCTTAATACTCTTAAGACAATTGCATAAAATATGGAGTTCCTCATTTGAATCTTTCTCCATTTTCCGTTCTCATTTCTTATAGGACCGAATATCCCAGTTAAGGTCCTATTTTTCGAAACCTTTTTTGCTTATTTCGTTATTTTAAGAGGCCATATTTCATACAGTTCATGCAATATTATCGTTTTCTTCTTCTTCTTCTTCCTTTCATGTGATAGACCTAGTGGTCTGTTACGGTCTCAATCCACCGTTTTGAAGGGTCTGCCCAAAGATCTCTTGCCTGGTGGCTGGTGATTTAAGATCTGACGTGGTATTCTTGTTCTGCTCATTCTTCTATATTATCGTTTAAAACACTTTAAACTTCTGATAATTAGACAAACGGCTAAAATATAGAAGATATTCAACTTAATAATGCCTATTCTGAGCGTTTTCAAAGCTTTAATCATATCTAAGAGGGGAACATAAGACTCTGTGACATCCATTACAGAAGTATTGGTTACGAGATAATCCACAGAAACTCACCATCTGGCACCTTGATTAGATCTAAGTGAAGAGACCTAAAGAAACAAAGATTGAACCTTGTGAACTAATGTTCATTTCATATAACATCATCATTAGTTAGCAAACACCTTAAAGCGATTGATCTAGTTCTGATAGCTCACTGCTTTATTTCTTTACAATCTCATCATTATTTTTAGTCATAAACTACTTTGGAATTTCAAACAAGAATATATAGATTCTTCTATAATGATTGCATGAGTAAAAATAATTAACATAATTGATTTTGCCCTTAGGGTTACATTTCTGGGATAGTTGTACAAAAATATTTTGTGTTAATCGTAAAATATATTTGCATGCCGCTGACATCGTTGGCCTTAAGCAATGAAAAATATTTCTGTTTAATATGTAATACATTTGCAGTGACCAAAAAAAAAATTGCATGCTATTGAATACTTCATATTACTTCTTCAAACCTCAGGCAAGTTCAGTCGGCTTTGTCCTATTAATTTATTTCTGACAGTGAGAGTGTGAACTGAAAAATGTAATTGTAATAATTTTATTTCTGTGGACAGACATAATCTTATTAAAACTTTAAAAAGTTGAAATAAGTATTACAGTATATACCCTATACGGTTAACATATTTCAAGACAAACATGCAACTTCAACATAGAGCTTCAGCTATACAATATAAGTAGGTCTACGAATTCAAATATTTTAAAAAACAATGTAGGCCCTAGTACAAATAAAACAATAAAAAATTATTCGAATTATAAAACTGTATTTGCGTATATAAAATAAAGGCTATATTTTACAATAATTATAGAGTATATTTTTAAGCATACGTCTATTTAGTGCTTGAAAACCCCAGGCGTTAGATAGCAATGAATTCCACAATTGAACGGCGTTATGCAACAATCGGCTATGGGTCATTATGTAAGTTCCGAGATAAACACTTTTAAAGTTTAAGTCAATCATCACTATTTATTGTAGCGCCAAAGTAATAATGCTTGATGTTGCAAGTTATTTTCCTTTTTTGACAGTTATACATCAACAATGTAAGAGCAGGAAAATTTGACGCTTAGCTGCATGGTACAAAATTTAGATAAGCATTCATGAAGATCTAGTTACATAGCCATTTGTTGCAAAACACAGAATCTCTGATAGGACTAATGGCGTTTACATTTCTTTAATAATAAGGCTTTAATTAACGATTTGGCGCTAAAAGTGTGCGTGCACTTACTTTATGAATCAGTGCAACAGATGGCATCAAAATATATTTTGAATGGCGCTTAGCCGGTTGATGCATAATAACATCAATTTAATAAGCGAGATGGCTCAAGCGGATGCGTTTGAGTCTCATATTCGGGAGGTCCCGGGTATAATTTCTCTTAGGTGTTTTCCTACTTTGCCTCAGTTGTGAAGGCAAATATTCTGGGTTGGAATTTCGTTACCAGGAACTACTTCATCATATTCACCATTTAATAACGTCATTGAAAGAAATGAAAAATAAACAGGCGTGATGTTAAAGCGTTTATAAAAAATAAATTTCTATAATTGAGGAGTAGAACATGAGAAGAGAGAAATGTGAGTGCGACGGTCACGTGGCTAGCGCTCATATTCCCCGACTGGGATCCCAGCTTCTAATTCTGGCAGTACTCTAGCAGTATTAGTGATGGGCCACGCAGAAAATTTTAGGTTTTTCTCGGGGTTCTCCCGTTTCACGAATTTTATTCTATCAACATTCTCCACTCCCCCTTCCCACTGTCTTCATGTCATTTCATTTCTCATTTATTCATTTCATCACACTTCGCATCATGTCATGTTAAATAAAACTAGTTTCGTATGACAAATACAAGGGAGACACCAATGTGCTTCCTCATAGCTCCGAGCCCAAGTAAAACCTAGGGGGCAGAACGGGGGCCGACGGGTCTCCTCGCACTTTGGGTCTAACTGAGAAAAGTGGCGGTTTGAGTCAAAAGCAAGGAATTTAAATAATAAGTATATTTTTCTTCTTCTTCTTCCATTCAGGCTTTAGTCCATGATCCTACTTGTGGTCTCAGATCCAACTTATCAATAGAATTGTAATATGATGATCTTGTAGAAGATTTTCGGGCTGTGGCCGTGGTCTTGAGGCTTGTAGTTCCCCGACGGCGTCTCTGGCGTGGCGAAACGTCGGGAACTACAAGCCTCAAGACCACGGCCAACAGCCCGGAAATCTTCTACAAGATCATCATAGTAACTATGGCTGTGAAAACTTAAGTCAGAATTCTAATAATTTAATTTAAAATGTTAAGGGAGGTTATATATGTGTGTGTGTGTGTGTGTGTGTGTGTGTGTGTGTGTGTGTGTGTGTGTGTGTGTGTGTGTGTGTGTGTGTGTGTGTGTGTGTGTACATATCTTACGTTATTTAAGTGCCAAGTTCCAAAACAATAATTTTAGACTAAACAAAGAGTTTGTGTTGTTGGTTAAAAATGTTAATTATTTTAGATGTAAAGACGCGATTAAAAGTGAATTTCACAGATAATTCCTACTAGCTTTCAAATAGTTTTCTTGTAGTTACAACTTCTGCATGTATGTAATCATATATAAATCAACAAGAGAATGTGTTTACTTTTATAGTATAGTAAAACAGTCATCCTCTCTTCATACCACATAAAATAAAATTAATAGAAAGCTAAAATGAATTTCAAACATAATCTAAGTAAATCAAGTAGGCAAGAAGGAAAGATTTATTTTAAAATGTGAAATTTTGTATTTCAGTGATAATAACACAGTATTGCTATTTCAGTGCCGAATGTCATTGTTGCAGGTTCAAAATCCGTCACAAATTGGAAATAAATTGTATAGTTATTTCTTTCAATACAATTTCATTAATTAAAATTTTAACGATTTAATTAAATAATTTAAAATTTAAAATTGTTAAAATTCAATCCCAGATAACTGCAAAATATGCTCCCTCTTCTATATGAACCAAATTTCACTAAAACTGTTCAATACGGATCTATATTATAATCACATGATAATAAAAAATAATAATAGAAAATAAATAATAATAATAAATAATAATCTACATTATAACCACGTTTTAGTAATAATATAAATTTTATAAAAATTAAAAACCAAGCGAATTGCATTAGGAAGTAGTGCTTAAGTCTTATACTTCTAGTAGTGCCTGTGTTTCGTATTTCGAGGTTTTGTATTACAATAGTAGCCCAAACATAAAATAATATCCACTATTTATGTCGGACTTCATGACTAATAAATCTTATCAGCTTTTTAACATTCCGTAAAAGTATTTGTCTCATTAATCGGTTATGTTAAATATCTTTCAATTTGAGAGCCCTGAAATCAAAATCAATAAAATAAATAATATATGAGGAGAATTATAACGTAATACGATTTGTTCTAATTTAATATTTTGATAGATTTTACAAGTAATGTTTAATCCTGAATTATGATAATGGCGAGAGGCCACATTCTTCTCGGAGTCCTTAATTTATTTTAAAACCTTCCATAAGTTTTCCCTAATCCAGTTTAATTTTCATGAGCGTTCTTTACAAAGGTTTATGGCATTTAGGAAGTTATGTGGAACTAGGTATTTTTCTAAAAGTAAGAAATCAAATCGTGTTACGTTCGTTGAGATGTACTTTACTTTCAACGATAACTCTATTATTATTGTTGTTATTGTTATTATTATTATTATTATTATTATTATTATTAGTATTGCTATTATTATTATTATTAATATTGCTATTACTATTATTAATACTATTACCAATATTACTATTATTTTATTGTTAATATTATTAGTATTACTATTACTATTATGATTAGTATTATATTATTATTTTACTATGTTAATATCCCCAGTTCTACTATTCAGTATATCAACTTTAATCTTAATTTTAAAATATACATCACTCATAAAATTAGAGGAACACGTGTTTAAACCATAACCACAAAATAAATATTGAAACAATTTAACTTTTGAGAGACAGATGTTTTGATTTGAAGTATTGTTTATATTAAATATCATCTGGGTTTTATTAATTTTTCTCTGAATACGTTAGAGAAGTTCCAAGAGTTGCTGAAACCGAAGTGAGTGCTCATTGAGTTATTATTTTAAAAAACAGGTTTGAAGAATAATCTGTTGTAGGAAATTGTTATTTTGTGTTCTCTGTAGCTAATACTGAGCAATGAGACATTTGAATGAATCATCAGTTGCACGAGTACTTTCATTGATTGAAGATGGCCGTTCCATTCGCCGTGTCTCCAGGATTCTTGATATCAGCTATTCTGTCATCCATAGGCTGTGGAGGAGTTATAGAGAGACACGTGGATACAAGAGGCGGCCCAGCGGTAAGAATAAGATTACAGATGTACAGGATAGATTGTTTTGTCCTATAAGCTTTGTGCAGACGATCATCTACGGTTAGAGATCTACAAAATGATTTACGGACAGCAACCGGGACCGTAATTTCTGGTCAGACTGCAAAAATAGACTGAGAAACACAAGGTTGATACCCTTTAAAGCCTAGTTTAATACATCAGCACAAAGAAACCCAGCTGCGATTTGCTCAGAATCATGTCAACTGGCTGCTCCGCCAACGAAAGGGTGTTGTGTTCACGGATGAATCAAGATTTCGTTTAACGGGTTCTGATGACCATACTGGTGAACGTTCTGATCCAGCCACAATTATTGAAAAAGACAGATTTGGAGGTGATTCGATTATGGTTTGGGTTGGGATTACTTTTGAGACTTGGACAGAGCTTGTTATTGTGCCACAGCGTCATGAATGCTCATGTTTACATTAATGACATTATCCTTCAACATGGCGTACCCTTTGCTTATGGTATGGACTATAATTTTTTTTATAATGCATGATAATGCTAGATATCATACAGCACAGGCTACCAGAGATGTCCTGCAAGAATGCCAAATTCGGGTGATGGTGTGGCCTGCATACAATTCAGACCCCGATCGAGCATATGTGGGATAAGCTGAAAATACTTGTTTCTAAGCGTCTTGCTGTGTCACAGAACCTGGAAGAACTTTCAAATGCACTCACTGAGGAATGGCAGAGAATCTCACACATTTCCTTTAGAAGACTTCTGGAAAGCATGCCTCGTAGGTGTAATGCAGTCAATGAAACTCACGGAGGACACACTAAGTACTGAGTGTTGAAATAACCATGAAAACATTGATTCCTAAAATAATAAATCTCATATTTCCACTTTGTTTTCTGTTACAAATGATAATTTGTTCATATATCTAATGCCGTACAATAAAATATTGCTTGAATGTCTATTCTAATTTTACATAAATCTTGAATAGACGACAAAAGATAAAAAAATAAATTGCTTCAATATTTATTTTGTAGTTTTGGTTTAAAAATGCGTTCGTCTAATTTTTTGAGCTGTGTATTTATATCAATGCTATAGATATAATTTTCTTCACGACTATCAAAACGTTCTAGAACAACGTTCTAATTCTTCTCATATTGTATTTATTTATTTATTACTTACTGATTTTGATTTCACGGCTGTCAAATTGAAAGATGTTTAAATATCCGATTAATGAGACAAATACTTTTACGGAATATCATAAAGGCCGACATAAATAGTGTATATTATATTATGTTTGGACTGCTATTCTAATAAAATCACTGCATGCAAATAATAATTCGGTATTACTTATTGTTATAATAATTTCTTAAAATTGTGAATGTAATAAGTCTTAAACCGTTAAATATATTAATATTAGGCACTTAATATGTTATTTTAAAGCATATAAACATTAAAACTCAATGCTTAGTAATAGCTCCTACATGTCAATAATAAACAAACAATAAGCAATTATAATCCAATAGATATAGTTTTAGCTATAAAAATAGGGAAAATACAAACTTTCTCTTTGTTCTCATTTTAAAATTAAAATAAGATACACAAATCAAACTTAACAATAGTACTAATAATAGGCCAAATAATAATAATAATAATAATAATAATGATAGACCTAATAATAATAATAATAAAAGTCCTTAAGTACAGAGACCTTACCATGGGACTGGCTATGCAATAGAACTTGGAACGAGGAATACCTCTCTGTATAGTTGTTAATTCCACTGCGTTATATCTAAGATAATTTAAATACCTATTTGTGTACGTTACTTTGACGTGTTATAAGTATAATGTGCAAATTAATTGATATATTTCATGTGTGATTATTTCAACATAATTAGGTCAACTTACATTTTTGATAAATATAAATTTAAACACATATTAATTGGATTTATACTATGTTTAGTATTAATATTTTATAGGAGAATACAACGACTTGTCGTCTTAAACCTACAGATATATAGGCCTAAATTCAATCTAATCTAATAACGTTTTATTGCTATTTGTATGCCTTGTACCCTAAGGTGTCTCTGCGAGGGCGAGTCGGGAACCAAGAAAATAGGATTTCAATGAAAATGTGTCGTTGCCTGATGATTCAGTATTAATTTTTAGGATGCAGTAACTGCTCGTCCAATCATAAAAATCGCACATGTTGCTTCAGTTCTGTGATCGATTTTGTATCATGTAGACTTGCAATTCAGTGCAGTTCAGTTATAAAATACAGTATCCATATTGAACTGTGAAGATCTGTATGAAACATCTTATGTAAATTCCAATAAGTCTTGGTGATTTTTTTTTCACTAGAAAGTCGCATTGTATTTTGAACTGTTTCCAGCTCTCGTAAAAACACTTTTTACTATGCAGCGGTTCGGAAACTGTAATCCGCGAAACATGTCGTAGTGCTCCATGAAGTGATTGGAAGGATAAAGAAATGAAAATTATGAATTTTGTGCGGCCATGGATCGTGTGTCGATAAAGGATAAGTTATATGTAAAATAATTGGCTGTGTTGCCTTACTATGATTGTTCATTTCCGTAATTATTAGAATGAAATGTAGCTTGTGAAATTGAAGTTAAATTTGTTTAATAACGAAATAAACTTCTATCATGCTAGCGGCTGACTAAGGATCGTGGACTAGTTTTACAATAGCCGGAATCGATAATTTTCCGTGAAATTCTAACTACTGTAAATTTACTTTCTTCCCTGCAAATGATTTTCAAAATCTGCTTCGATCAAAATAGAAGTTCTAGCAGCAAATATAACACTTTTAAATACTATATAACATTCTGCACTCATTTTCCCTCCTTATGTTGTAGGAGTGCACCCTCCGTTGAACGTATAAATCAATGGCCTGGGTGGACGGCAGGGAGCTAGACAGATGTGATCCTCTCTGTTTTACAATGAGCCGTGGCCATTGACGAGCATAAAGCACTACAAAAAAGAAACAAGCGCCCACAAATAAGGCGAAGATGTAGAATCGTATGACCATCCGGGAATCGAAGCTTGGCCGGCCACTCCTTGCTGACAATCCGTGCATTTTAGTTAATGTTCTGTGAAAATAATCTGGTGCTACAAACTGCCTCGATTTCGAAGTTGGTTTTCCTTGCTTCACGGTTGTCACAATGGTTCAATTTAAGGAAGTGGTAATTTAAAACGGATGAGGTAAATGATAGCGAGAATTTTAGCAGCACCTGACGTAATTTAATATGCAGATCAAGCAGTTAGAGAAGGAGCATGTAAAATATCTAGTTACTAGAGCAGTAGGCCAAGTGTGCATCTTCATGACCCGGATATTCTGTTCAATGTGCAGTGGGATAAATGTGCATTGCTTTAAAGCAACATCGATAAGTTAAGCTCTCAAGTGGTCAGCTTCTGCTATTTGTATTTATTTCATTACAGTCAGCAATTGACAGTAAGTTTTCAAGTTCTAACCGTTTTAATTTGATTATTTAGCTCATAAATCAGTGACAAATTCAACACAATGTCACAAATTCCAACTAATCACAATTGTCAACAAGTATTTTTCTATTAGTTTCTGTTATCACACCTACTTGCATTTTGTTTGCAAATCATCGAAACCCAGTGAATTTATAAGCTCTCTGCTATAAGTATCGGTGGTCACGGAAATAATCGTCTTTCAATGTTGTCTTCAGTTTGTTACAAAGTTTAATTTTGAAGATTAATTTCTTTCAGAAATTTCAGTGTTGTTCTCCATAGTTTATATTGTTAGCGAAAATTAAATATATTCATACCATAACTATTAACACTTTATAAGCGCGATTTATATATATGATTGATTTTTATACTTTTAATCCATAAAGAGTTCTAAATAAATAAATTTTCTGTGTTAGATTCTGTAGCTCCTGATTGTTGGATTACTTGTTGACTTGTGCAGATATTGTACCACAAGAGAACGAATAATTAGGAATATAATCTCTTAGAATATTAAGCATTTTTATTTAGGAAATATATTTATTTTTCTTCTTCTGCCCATGAAGTGGTAGGCATTTTGGTTTGTAATAAATCTCACCACTTAAGTAGTGAATTGGAGTTCGCAGTTATTTTTCTTGTGAAGAATTAATTCAGTTGATCGTATAATGTTTACTAATGGTTTTAACTATAACTAATGAACAGTCCTTACAGAATGAGAATGTAGGTAAAAATTGGACGTTCATTACGATGGAAAGACGTATCAATATGGTAAATGGCGAAGATCTAAAAACGGTCTAAAATACAGAACGATATGTGTTTGTGAACGAAAACATAATTGACAACACGGATATTTGTACATAAAACAAATGTCTATTTTTTTTTAATATTTTAAAAAATTGTGTTCATATCTATATGGCTCCGTAGCATAGTTACTCACGGTAACGCGCTACAAGCCAGGAGGTGGAGATTTCGAGTCCCGATGGATTGTGGATTTTTTACTGTCCGAAATATTTTGGTGGCGCTATGGCCTTGTGATTGACTCAGCCTCTAAATGAAATGAGTACCAGGAGTATGTTCTGAGAATACATGTAGCCGTTAGGTTGACATCTGGTACCGATTGTCGAGAAATGTGTGAACCTTAACGTCCATACCCTATGGACCGTTTTTTATACACACACAGAGTATTGAACAGAACCGTTCCGTCTGATATAAGGTCCCCGGTGACCTAATTATTACAGAGTAATATGTGTTGAGTAACAGGGTCGTGGTAAGATGGATTACTCATACAAAGAAAAATTATTAACAAATTAATCATCACGTAACATATATGTTACACAAATAATAAACTTCATTGTGCATAATTTATTAGACAGTACATTTATAACAAACAAGTATGAGATTTGTTTGTTTCATTTCTCATGTAATTTTTGTATTGTTTATAGCAGTTTATGAATTGATGATTATTTTTTATAACCTATAAGAATCCATCTTTTGTCGGCCAAACGACACGCTACAGCTACAACAAATTACAGCTAATACGAGTAAGTCACCGAGACCATGGTCTCTTATAACAAATCATTCAGTCAACATCCCGGAACATCCTCTGACAATTTATCGAGATCTGTTCCATCCCGTATAATTAAAACTAGTAATAATGTTTACATGTACGACGTATAAGAGCCCCCTCTTCATGCCTCTAATATTCTCCACAGTTAATTCTAATTTATGACGATAAGCTAGCGAAGAAGAAGAAGAGAATAGATTATTTTTAAAATTATCTATTTGTTGTGCAACTTAGTTTATTTTGAACAAACCTACAACAAACAGTAATTTATAAACTTTACTAGGTGTCGAAATTAGTTTGAAATCCGAATACAGATTCTGCATTGTTGCCGTGTTTTACTTATAAATTATTCCACTGCAAGACATTTATAATATAATCCTGAACATTATTGGTTTGTATTCAGTTAGAGGCGTTGCTGGTATAAAATCAGTTTATAAAGTCTGAAATATGACATCAAGTTTCATATCAAATGCTGCTATTTCTCGTTATTATAAACACTATAAGAATTGAAATAAGATCCTCAATTACAATCTATAGGGATACATGGTAAATAATTTTACTAAAATCTTCTTTAAATATAATTAAACTATTTTAAATAAAAATATTAACTTTTTTTATTATTTCAAAGCGTATACATTAATCACAGAAAAATCAGTGAAATGCTTCCGTTGATAAAGTTTTATATTAGATAGCGCACAGATTCAATAGACAATTTAAAACATGATCAGAACATATTATAATAATTAATGTCTATGACAACGTATAATTCGTTTTAAATTACATAATAATCACTGATGTAAACTAGAGGTAAGGCGTTACCTCGGAAGCTTTACGCCAGGTTCATCCCCGGTTGGAGTTTTTCCAGCCTAAAATAAATGTCAAGAAACTTTTAATCCCAAATAATCGCAAAACATCTGGCCATCGACAATTACCAAAATCAGATTAATTTTATTCAGCATGAATGGTTATTACCTTAATTTTTGAAATTATTTTGTTGGGGCGATGGAGAGATATAATTAACTCTTTTTTTTAATACACAGATTTGTGTTAATGACCTAAATGTTCGTGTTGTCCCTAATGTCGTTCCATCACACAACCGGGAAGGTCATCCATATCCATCTCTGGAAAAAAATATATATATATTATTCAGAGATAAATATCCTCTTCAGATAGATCGTATCTAGAGTTCGGGAATTGTGACCCAGGTAAATGTGAAGGTAAAAGAATAAAGGGGAGGAGAAATTGTGTATTGCCTCAACATTTAATGCTGTGAACAGGAGCCTACAAAATATGAGAAACCGCTTGAAATAAATAACACAAAAATCTAAAAAACAAAATAGTCGTCTAAGTCTGTTCTTTCAACACGTAGCTATGAAAACTCAATCGTAATTCTTACAGCACGTAGCTATGAAAACTCAATCTTAATTCTTACAGCACGTAGCTATGAAAACTCAATCTTAATTCTTACAGCAAGTTCAATTATGACACAAAATGTATGGATATTGACATTATTTTAATTTTAGAAAGATTTCTGCCTACAAATAATTTGAAAAAAGTTGTAAAATGTTTGTACTTCTTGTTTAATCTTACCATTATAGCACTTCAGTACGTCGCTATTGTGTACTGTTGTTGATTATCACGAGAAGAATAATTTCTCCGTAGTAAGAAGCTTTAATCTGATATTTACGAGAGACCGAATCCTTTACATTCTTTAAAGGATTTATCTATACCTGCTTAAAGTATTTATTGTCATTTTTTAAAGAATGGTAATATTTCCATTATTTGTTATAAAATGATATTAATTAGAGTAATAATAATAATAATCTTAATAATAAACATTATTGCGCGACAGGCCTAGAATGTCCTTGCACTGCTAACCAGTTTCTGCCCCAACATTTGATGCAAATGAAATGTCCCCAATACAATTCCTGGTGCTGACCAATCTAACAGAATTTAAAGTTGAATAAGAGCACTATTTTAGACAGCTGGACCCAATCCGCCACCCCTTGGGATACCGCGGCCAGATGACCATACTCCCAAGTCCCAGCTACTTGTCCTCCCTTATCTATATCGCGGTCACGTTCAAGTTAATAGGCAGTAAAACCAACACCTCAGGGAGATGTTGGAGTCGCAACCTCAGGGAAATTGCTGAGCTACCTAGTACGTCAGGTCGCTCATTCCTGACGACCCCACAGTTGGTACACGGGCTCCTTCAGTCTAGCCGGGAGGACTGCTGTCGCAGATCCACCGACCATTTCCCTGTTCTACCTCCAGGGACGCATCCTGCAGCCGTTGTGAGACCGGCTAGGGCTTTAATCCTCAAGCCCCACAGTGTGAGACTATAGTACGTCCAGGTACTCATCTCCAGGCGACCCCACAGTTGGTCCACGCCCGTAGGCTCAGCCGGGAGCCAGCACAATTGCTCCCCTCTGCACTGGTCCGAGCCGTGCCCTGGTCCGCCCCCAGGGACGTATCCTGTTGCCGTTATGGGCCGGCTAGGAGCTCGCAAGCTCCCACAGGTAATCAAAAAGTACGACAGGGCGCTCATCTCCTGCCGACCCCACTAATGTTTCACGAATCCCTTGGACTTAGCCGGGAGGACTGTCTAGCAGATCCACCGACTATTTCCCTTGTGCACCACCCGGGGACGAGTTTTGTTGCTGAAGTGGGTCCAGCCTGAGCATTAGTATGTCAGGTCGCTCAAATCCTGATGTCCTAACAGATTGTCCTTGGGTCACCCGGTCCAAGAGTCCGCGCAAATCCCACACCCAAAAGAGTGCGCTTTCTTCGTTTCCGATCTTACTGACCTGGTGGTAATTCCCAGCATTACGCCCGGTATTGTCCCAACCAGCCCGTTCGCAAAACTAGGCCTCGTCGTGCCGCTGCTGTGAGTCCAGCCCAGTGAGCCATGTAGGCATCCATGGTGCTCATCCGAAATTGGTGCCCCCACAGATGGACCTCGGGTTCATTGAACCAAGAAAAAGGAGCTCCTGATCTCCGATCTCCCACCATTTCGCCATGGTGGCCGCACGCCCCTGCTGTGGGTCCAGGCAGTGTGAGCTATAGTGCAACAGAGTGCTAGTCTCCTGTTGACCCCACTTATGATTCGCGAGTCCATCGGACCTGGAAGGGAGGACTGACTAGCAGATCCACCGACCTTTTTCTCCACTACGCCACCGAGGGGACGCGTTTGGCTGCTGAAGTGGGCGCAGCACGAGCTATATAGTACGCCAGGTCGCTCCAATCCTGACGACCTCACAAATGGCCCGCGGGTCCGGTCTGGACCTAGCCGGGAGGAATGCAAGCTAACCGCCGACCGTTCCTCTCTCCGCCACCTGGGGACGCGCCCTGTTGCTGTTTGAGCCGAGAAGTGGACCTCCCAGGGACTATTTTTTTTAGACACAATAGAGACTTAACAGTTTTTGTTACATCCCATCTAGGATGTAAGTAATATTATTTATATGGCTGGTATCATATGCCTCACCGAAAATCAAATACTATTATAATTTAATTAATTATCAAAGAATGTTTAATGGTAAAATGTACCCTGATAATTAAATTCAATTTAAAAAATCCACCAAAGATTCCAGTCAGGTTGGTCAGCACCAGGAATTGTATCGCGAATATTTAATTTGCATCAAATGTTATTTCCTGTATCAATTAACTCGTGAAATTTACTATTTTGTGCTTGGAAGTTATCATATGAGCGTACATTACATTTATTATTTTTAACATTTAATTTAATGTTTAGTAAAATTAAATGTAGCTAATATTGTGACTATTTAAGTATTATGTCACTTGTATGGTTCTGGTTTATGAAAACCCACCTATATGACACCAATGTCTGCTTATAGGTTAATATGCTATATTATTGTTAAATAGCTTTCAGTGATAACGTATCCAATATATTTTAAATAGATAGTATAAGATTATTTAATATTATAATTTATTCCTTTCTGAAATAATTCAATATTGCTAGAAAACGAGTGTCTACTTATTCCTTATTATTATGTAATTTATTAATTCATGTTTTTATATAGAGAAATAAGATGACAATTTGTAAAAGTTAAAAAGCTTTGTTGAAGTTGTTTGGCTAAACTTAGTACACTGAAAACTGTGTTAAAGATTAAGATTGTAGAAGTAAGAACGAAAAACTCTGACCTCACTTTTAAAACTGAAAACAAGTCATACGTCAAATCACAGCTCAAAGTTGATGTACGTCAGTAAGGAATATTATGAAGTTTTCATTTCTTGTCGATGTAATCTTGAGGTTACAGGTCTCAATCTAGTGTCTGGGTGGCATGAAACGCCATAATAGGAAGATTAAATGGATAATGATGAGGAGGGTTGCGTGTACAAATGTTTACACCTTGCCTGGAAGACAAGGAGAGGTTTTGACAGCATGAAATTGCAGCACTTGATTATGGCCCAGAATAGAAAGTTTGATTTTAAAATCTGTGACTAAACTGCCACTTGTCATGGAATGGGAGTATTCAGAACACGTCTCATCCAAAGTACATTATTATGTGAAAATAATGTACCGCTATGTAAGAACTTGTAGGAGCCAAGTTTTTTCACGATCTTACTCGCATGTAAATTTGTGAGATGGTCAGTTTTATATTCCACTAAACTTGTACGGGTTCGAACGAGTTTTTCAGGAGATATTCTTATTAACATATCGCGAGGTTAAAACCAGAGGGTTCTATCTACTTTTTTTTTGGTTTTCAGTTTTTTCATACTAAATTGTTCTTAACCCGGGAAGTGGTGGCGCGGGGTATTTTCCGACCCCACGTGATTCTAAGTTCTAAGAATTATTATTAATTCTTGGAATATGTCACTCGGTGTCCACATACATGCCACTGCATTCTTCCTCTTTATTTGATGTCAATAACCTCAACCTTGAAGCACAAATTCTAAAGATATTAACAAAAATATCCTGAGTGGTGTGGTGACAGGATCCCATTCTCCCCCAAATAAACCATTAGGTTTCTATAGGTTATGGTGAAGTTGTTGTACGAACTATATTTCATAAGTGCAGCATATTTTATGTAAAATTGTCAGTTCATAAACAAAAGAGGTTATGTATTAAAAATGTGTTTGTCACAATAAAGTAATTACCATAAACAGTGACGGACGATATGGATTCAAACATGTAAACATGCAAGTCTAAACAGCTGGACACTACATCAATAACAATATATGCTAATAATAATAATAATAATAATAATAATAATAATAATAATAATAATAATAACAGGCCGAGTAATAGTTGTATTGTATTGTAAGCCTATGTTTTCCCTTTACAGATTTAGGCGCTCTCCCCCTACAGGGAAGAATTTGAACCATACTAATTTAGTTACACTTGTTTTCGTATAGATGTCATTTTGGGTGGTACGTGGTCAGCGTTCAGCTTCATACTGACATCTAGGAAACCAAGGTTGTACTAGGACGGGAAAATTCGGTAAATTTTGCTTAGATGCCTCTTCATTCAGACTTAAGGATTTTTTACAAGCCTGAAAATCTTCAGACTCGGGACCCACGGCTTAAAGTCCCTCCCGGAGAACCTGCTCCTTGGACCCGCGACGCTTGGGACCAGAGGCAAGGATCATAACCACTACTCCACAGCGGCCGACCCGAGTAATAATAGTAACAATAATAATAAAGTGTACTAGAACCAAATAGAAATATCGTATTGACATATTATATAATAATAATAATAATAATAATTATTATTATTATTATTATTATTATTATTATTATTATTATTATACATTATATATACAATTTAAAATTTAATTATATGTAGCAACAATATTTATAAGATTTATAGGGCTAACAAGGTTGTGACACAACTATTATCATTGTACATCAAGTGAAAAATTTAATAAAATAATTCTAATGAATATCCAGTTACGCCCAAAATTAAATTTGGTAAACTTTTTAAATCAGTATCTTTATAAATATTTTATTTTACTTATCGAAAATGTGTTAAATATTTTGTTTAAAATCACACAAATTTGGTATTTTACTACTTTTATATGAAGTAATTTTAACATTACTTTCATTTTACTTTATTTAATGGAAGAACAACTTGTACATACATAAATAAAATCAAAATTTAATTTGTAGTGAACACTGTTTTTGTTTTATTACATTGGGGTCGGAAGATCCACCGCGCCATGTCTTCTGTATGTTGCTAAGGCGCCACCTCTCCCGGGTTAAGAGTTTTTTATAACCAACATCCATAATATCTGAGTATTTGTACATTACTATACACACCATATCCTATACTTTGTTCTAAATTTTCAATTTCTCTCCAGATAAATTTTAAAAGAATCAAATAGAACTCTATGGTTGTAATCTCACGATATGATATATCCAGAAATAAAAATAAATAAAATGTGGACAACTGAAAGTAAGGTGAAGATTCAATATTCGTATGTAGTTTACAATCTTTCACTTGAACGTTCAGGAAGTAGCTTTTGATATTCTTATTAAATGTTTCTCATTGGAGCATAGGGCCTTTATGAAGCACTTCTATATATTACAAAAGATGAAGGTGCAATATCCGTTTCTGATTTACAATTTGTTACATCATACTATTGAACTTTTATAGGAAAAATCACTATGAGGTTAAATTTAAGATTTAAATTAAAACATATTACACCTCACCTCGTATCCAGTCGTGTTCATCTTCACCTGAAAGCTCAAGAGGCAGCTTGCGCGAATCTTCTTAACTTGTGATACAAGCAGAAAAGTAAATACAATGCATAGAACTGAGAGTAAGATGAAGGTTCAATATTCTTTTGTGGTCTAAAATATGTCATGCCATGTTCATATTGAGGTAACTTACGATACATAGAAAAAGTAACTTGACAGTTCAATATTATTTAGTCAGTGATTTAAAATCTTATACAACATGTTCATCTTCACCTGAACTAGTTAATGGATCCGCTAAAGTTAATTAAGTTATTATTAGTTTTTATTATGTCTTCATGTCTATTTTATTTCATAAAAATAGTCCATAAATTATGAACTAGCTTCTAATAAAACAAATGCAAATGCACGGATTCGTGGTTATCAGTGTTTATCTACAGTTATTCAAAGCTCATTTTATTCTTCAAAAAATTACTAACTAATAATATTTAAAGCTACACAATGAGTACATTATCGGATTTTTCAAAAAACTGTTACCGCAGAAAGACAAGTTCTTACATATCCATCCATCCATAGTAATTCTGCCCGAGGGCAAAGTCTTTCACTGCAATCATAGTATTTTCATTCTATACTTTGTAGCATTACTGGAGAATTATAGGTGTGGTACCTTTCCGTTGTTTTCCACACCGGTGAAGGATGATAAGGATGATGATGATGGCGTTGGGCCCTAAGCTTCCTGACATTTGTCTTACAAGTGAGGAAAAACCCCGAAAAAAAACCTCACCCAGGAGCCTGTCACGACCGGGAATCGAACCCGGTCCCGCTGCGTGACAAGGCAGCCTCGAGACCACAGCGGTGGACTTATTCTTACATATATATAGTTAAAATTTGAAGAAAAAATGTAATATGGTTGGGATATTTCCTCACGTCAAGTACTTGTAAATTCCGATTTAAAATTTAAAAAAAAATAGGACATCCGTTATATATCAACGGAATTTTCCGATAACTCGAGACAGCAAAATCCCAGTTTACGTGAAGTTCATAAAAAAAGCTGGAAGTATTATTAAATGTTGTTGTTGTTGTCTAATGTGCTGCATCTAACACTGAAGCCATTAGTAGTCTTGCTCTCCAATACTTTGAGGCCTTATAATCTTCGATATTTCTAAATGTAGATCGAGGCTTCCTTGCTCATATTTTTCACTTATCCTAAATATCTATTATATTTTTATAATTTATAGAATAATCAAAATAGGTTAATTCTTATTCTCAGTGTTACACTTTTTGGTACTTTTTTTTGTCCATGCCACCCGGACACTACCTATTGGGACAGGATTTTTACACTGTGCATCATACACATGTTTTTTTTTTTTCACCGCACAAAGGCAT
Source organism: Diploptera punctata (assembly GCA_030220185.1). Lineage (NCBI taxonomy): Eukaryota > Metazoa > Arthropoda > Insecta > Blattodea > Blaberidae > Diploptera > Diploptera punctata. Next base: position 268,158 of record JASPKZ010006440.1, on the reverse strand, counting down.
GTAGGGCACCCCAAGCAGGGAGCAGCCTAATCAGGGGTCACCTCCAAAACAGTACGAACATTTGTGAAGACACGCCATTCACTCAGACTTCATACTAAACAAGGCGATTATGATAGAATAATTATCATAGCCAAATAGTGTTCGTAGACTATTTAGGCATTTAACTTCCCAAAACTTTGTCTTATAGATGAGGAAAACTCTTTAAAAAACTCATCCAGACCGGGAATCGAACCCAGCCCGCTACGTATCAAGCAATGATGTTACCCTAAGATCACAGCGGTGGACTTCATAATAGATTCTGGAACGTAATTTGCTGAAAGAAGTAAATCATTGTAAAAAAGAATAAAACTCTTAAAATTTGCTAACAGTAAGTAGGTGGCTATACTTTTAATAATCATGTTTTAACACCATTGAATTAATTTTAAATCCAATTATAAAAATAGTTGTACGTGCCTTATATAACAAAGTCATCCTCAACTATAATAATTTATGTTGTAATCTTAGTAACTGAAATTGATATAGTTGAGTACAACTGGTTATATAATTGAAGTAAGTAGGAAGTGTTTTTATTTAACGACGCTCCTTAATACAATTCGGGATTCCGAAGAAAGTCATACCAAGGATTTCTATGTCAATTAAAATTCATTGACCTGCCCAGATTTGAAGCCGCGAATCTCGGAACCAGAGTTTTCTAGCAGTGATAACAGTTATTTGTTACTGAATTATTTTCTAATCTATCCGTCTAAGTAACTATATTGGTATATTTAAAATAAATGTATGTAAACGAAAAGTGACAATTTATAATTACATGTGAAATATAAAATGTTTATCATTGCAAGTTGTAGTATAATCTATTCGCTGACAGTTAAAAGAACACATGCATTTGCAACACGAGATGTCTGTGCCTTTCTCTGGTTTATGACTCAAGATATCCATCCATAGTAATTCTGACCGAAGGCAAGTCCTTCACTGCAATCATAGCATTTTACTAGGGAATAGTAGGTGTGCTAGCTTCCCGTTGCTTTCCACACCGCTGAAGGATGATGATGATGATGATGATGAAGATGATAATGATAAGGCTGATGATGATGGCCATATGATTTCGGGGACCGTTTAGGCCTTATAGTTTTCCTGACATTTGTCTTAGAGGTGAGGAAAAACCCCGATAAAAACCTCACTCAGAACAAAACTGCACCGACCGGGGATCGAACCCGGGCCCGCTGCGTGACCTCGAGACCACAGCGGTGGACACTGTAGATATATACTTATATATTATATTATACTACAGTCGGCCACGTCGACTTGTGGTAATATTCCTTACCACTAGTTCCATGAGTCGCGGATTTAAATCCGATCGGGGTCGATGGATTTTCATGCTGGAAACATCCAAGGAATAAATCCTTCGGAATGGACTTTAAATAGTGGTTCCCGAGTCTGAAGGTAAAATAACATTAAGCTTAGAAAAAAGAGGCCTTTAAACAAAATTTACCGACTTCATCATCCAAGTAATATCTTAGTAGCCTACTGGACGCCTCCTTCGCATGCCACTCACGACATCCTTAGATAAATAACGTAATAAATTAACTTGGTCTATAAACGTCTAACAAAACAGAGGCTATGGCTACATTCAAAGGGCAGTATAGCCAATAAGTATTGTACCATAGTTATACTTCCATAGACTCCGCTACAATATCATTCGAAATAAGCTACACTGGCATCAACTTTATTGTACAAACTTTTACTATAACCCCTTACCCAATATACTATATTTCATTTAGTATCCTTACACTTTGCACCAAACAAATTGCGGCCGCATTTGCATCCATGCGTTCAATCAATTGGATAATACTCAGTGAGTGTGGCGCTTTCAGATATAAATTCCCATTTTGTATTAAATAAAACAATATTTCGTTGCAATATACATTGACTCATATAATTTATTTCATGCCCGGTAAACTGATATGTTTTATGTTGCCAGGTGAATGAAGAAGACTACATAACAGTGAACTACATGGTCTTTATAGGAAGCCAGATATAGTAAGAACAGTTAATTCTCGTAGACTGCGATGGGCAGAACATATGGCAGGAATAGAGAATGAAAGGCGTGCATGGAAGATTCTTGTAGGAAAACCAAAGGGAAAATGCCCAAGAATGAGATGGAAGAATAACATTAACTATGATTTGAGGGAAAATATATTATTATACAGGGAATGATTGGAAAACATTAACTTAGAATAGGGATGTGTGGAGAGCTTATGCCCGCGCGGCCATGAACCTACGAGTTCGATGGTGCCAATGAGTTTAGTTTAGTTACTTAGTTAGAGTTGAAACAATCCTGTAATGAAAGTAGATAACACTGTCGCCCTTTTTCATTCAGGGCTTTCTTGCAATATGTTAACAAATCGTTTTACTAGGTACGAAATAAAAGCAATGCTTCCTTTTATGTGAAAGTGAAATAGTATTTTGATCAATAGAAAACGTGACCATGTATTGGACGCACTGTACTTATTCATTAATGTTTACTTCAAAGAAGCATCAATACAACAGCGGCCTGTCTCGAGGAAAGGTGCAAGGGAGTATCTGTCAGTCTTCATGTATTCAAAACATTGACCTTTCTTTCGGGTTATTTGCTCGACCTAGCAAATTACTGAATAGCCTTTTGATCAACAACCTGCCTGTTCGTCCTACACAGTTACTCCTGACCCTTCCTCCTTCAGCATATGACAAGAGTAGAGTTTTAAATTTCGAATCGGTTACGTTATGAACATAGTCATACGCTGCTGAGGTATTTATTTCAAATTTTTCACGCGGACTTTCCCATATATTTAAAACTGCACCGTTGACCACGACTTGAGCATATGTTTCAAGCAATAATGGTCTATATATCGCAAGGTAGAAAGTTGATTCAAAAGAATCTTCTATAATCATTGGTTGCACAACATTGTGGTTATTTCCGAAGCCTCAGGCTATGAAGTTTCTAGTTTTATTTATTTTTTATGTTAACCAATAACAGGGTCAAATACGTTTTTCTTAATCCGGAAGTTGTACGTCTTGGGACATTATAAATCTCTTAACACTCCATAGTTATTCTCAGCTAATTTTGATATCTACAACGAACTAGTTTCTGACAACATAAATACTCCTTTATAACAGCTGATAATGAATTAAAGCAAAGAAATTATAATTTTACGCCGCTGAGTTTAGTAGCAATGTCGTTCCTCGGATTTGATAGGCCCGAGTTCGATCCCAAGACAGGACAAGTTTCCTGAGTGAGGTTTTTTTCGGCCTTTCTCTCACGAGAAAGACTAATGTCAGAAAAATCTAAGGACCAAATAGTCCCCGAATACCATCTGGCTATGTCATATTCGCCTTGATAAGTATGACTGTATGAGTGAACGGTATGTCTTCTCTTAAATGTTCGTGTTGTCTCGGAAGTGGTCCGGGTATTAGCCTGATCACTCATCCAAGAATGACCTCCCATGATATTGTGTGATCAATAAAGTATGTGTGTGTTGTATAATTTAAAATTCGCTCCCGACAGATCGTTTCCCTGTAAGACCCGGATGAACTGGGACACATAAAAGTACCTAAAAACTGAGAGGTTAAACGAAGGAAAGAAATAAAAAATATATGACTACAGAGGGAGCAGACAAACAATTTGAGATATGGAACCCAGGATCTCAAGCAAAATATATCTGAATTATTATATGTTTAAACTTGTTTATATGATACTTATAATTTAGTAATAAAGTTGAATATGTGGGTTATAATGGCTTCAAATCATGCATTATGAATAAATCAACTGTATTTCCAAAATTAAGTTGTTCAGAGGTTTAAAATGCGCGGCAAATAATGAGTATTTATTTAAGAGTTAAATTAAAAACACGTTTTTCCTAATAGTTGGGTTTCTTCTAATCCCTAAATTAAGTTCAAAACCATGCAACATCTCCATATTATATTTTAATATTGGCTTATGAGTATAAAAAAATACAGACAACTTCAACTAATAAAAATTCACATATAGCTGTCTGAGACCCTAAGATCAGGCAAGTTTATTCGTTCAGAAAATTTACATTCTGTATAGAGTGTTTTATTAATGTTACAATTGACGCGCCCAGAAACAGAGAACACAACTCATAAAATTTGAGACTTGACTACCTAATGTCTTCTCTTCAGAGCAGAGAATACCTTGGAATCCTCTAACAATTATCAGGAATTCTAGGATTTGTCACATATCTACAAATAAATATTGATATTATGTTTTCTTCTGCCTAACTGAACAATATATTACATTGCTCTACTAGAGAAATCTTTACTATATCGTCAAGAATATATTATTAATATATTAAGCGTATACTTAAATAATGTAGATAAACAATCTTATTTATAATAGATACATTATACAATAATGTTGTTAGGTCGTTATCAAAAAGGACATGCGATCTAAAAAGTAAGTAGGCTACATAACTCACTGGCTCTATCGAACACGTAGGTTCATTGGCCGCGCGGACATATAGGCCTATTCTCTATACATCCCTATCCTGAGCTAATGTTTTCCAATCATCCCCTCTATAATCTACTACCCTCAAACATGGATAATGTTATTCTTCCACCATTTCCTTGACTACCAACTGGGCCTTTTCCCTCTGTTTTTCCTACAAGAGGCTTCCATGCACCTCTTTCATCCCGCATCCATGCCACATGCCCTGCCCATCGCAGTCTACGAGATTTAACTGTTCTTATTATATCTGGCTTCCTATACATATAATGTAGCTCACTATTATGTAATTTTCTCCATTCACATGTCTCTTCATCTCTTTTTGGTCCAAAAATGTTCCTAAGAACTTTATTTTCAAATACTCGTAATCCTCTTTCCTCCCTTAAAGTTTTAGTCTATGTTTCGCATCCATATAATATAACTGCGAGAATAACTGTTTATATATTTTCATAAGTAATGCCACGAGTGATTTCCAAATCAGAGAATTTGGAAATCAATAGTGGCATTTGTTAGGACTATTTAACGAATAAAATTAAACTATTTACTCACAAATCATTATTTAAATATAGTTATTGTAATATATTTATATATTTAATGTAAATGGCTATGTTTGAAAACAAATTAGAAACGATTGGTACGCTTCATCTGCTTCTTTTGTTCTTCACTGCAACCAGATCATATTATTTATTGCCAAAGGAACGCAATATTGTAAGAATGCACTCTAGTGGAGAAAAAATGTAACACGTCAAACTGTATATTAATTCATTTCTGATGTCCTACGACAATTATATTTTTCTGGAATGTTATTACCTGGGAAAAGATGCATTTAAGAAAGTGCAAACAGTGATTTATTGTTTTGGTGGTATAATCAATTGCTACAAATGTTTTTATATTAACTCCCACATGCGCTATGTGTTGACATTCATGCACTATATATATATAATCTGGTAGCCGTATTTCTTAGGGAGTCAGTCACTGCAAAATAATGCAATGACCTATTCAGAATGTTAAAAAGGAGGTGCTTTGTTTATTATGATAAACTTTAGTTGGTAAATTCTAGGCGAAACACGACTGTGATTGGTTTTAAATAAAAAATCATTGAAATGTAATTGGCCATTAACTCCCATTTGGGGCATGAGTTAAATAGTCAGTTTAAAGTTTTTTTGAAAAGAGTTGGGGCGACAAAAGTCCCTGTAATGCATAATAGCATGCATTTCTAGAATTCAGCCTATGCTTAATTTCTTTGTGCATCTCATTTCCATTTGTAATTATTGTTGCTAGATACTTGAAATCAGTCACTTCTTCAAAATTTCCTTCATTAGTCATTAGTTGTCCATTTCCATTATATAACGCATTTCTACGTGTGAACATATATTTAGTTTATTGGTGTTTTCTTTCAGTCCCAATGTCTTAATGTTACTCAATAGTGTGTATGTGTTGTCCCTTAGAATCTCATCGTTATCGCTCAATAATACATCATCAGCATAAACCAACAGCCTATTAATACCATTCTTCATTCTCCAACGATTTGATGGCATGCTCTAATACAAAATCGAATAGAAGGGGAGATAGTGCATCTTCTGCTTTAATCCATTGTGAATTTCAAAAGTATCCGAAAACTGATTGACTACACGCACCCTACTTTTTGTGTCATTTAGACACATTCGTATAAAATAAGCCACATGATTTGTATAATATAAAATTACTGTATATACTTATGATCAGTAAATATGCTTTTTAATCAATGCCCCAGATTGTCATTTCGACATTTCTGGTTTTCTCTCCTGGCATTGGCGTAATATAACCCACTTCTGAGGTTGGGGCGCCAGGAAGGCAGGGTTACGGCTACACCAATATGATGACTGATGAGTAATGATTAAGATAGTTGTGCACCAGGAAAGTCCTTAATCCTAAACTTAATCTAAGGCAAATATCAATGATTATGATGGTCATATGATGTTCGGGGACCGTTTCCTGACATTTGTCTTATAAGCGAGGAAAAATCCCAAGAAAAATGACAGCTAGGAAACTTGCCACGACCGGAGATCGAACCCGGGCCCGGTGCGTCACAACGAAGCACGCTACCTCGAGATCACAGTAGTGGACTTAATAAGTATATAATACCTAACACTATACAAATTTGTACTGTCAAGCAAACATACATAATATTCAATTCTATATGGATAAATGTTTTCCTCTATACTGCAAATAAAATAATATAATTAGCAATTAATAACATTCCAATAAGTTACTATACTAGGCTAATGTATTTACCTTAGTTTAAATTCTTCATTTGTAAGTAGAGCCTTTTGAAAGAATTAATAGCACACAGATAATTTTTTTAAGTCCCAGAACGAAGCTATTACGTATGATTAGAGATCAGCTACTTGGTTCAGAAATGCAAAACTATTTGAGAAACTAAAATCCCTTCTATTTCATTGTGTGTCGTGCAAGGGAAAATAATTTCGCGTAAATAAGTAGTGCGGTAAATGCTGTAAATGAAACAAAGCAAAACAAATGAAATAATACAGACAAAATGAATTGAAATAAGGACGAGAGAAAAGCATGACAGCGTGATCGAACACACGACCTCATGCATGGGAAACAGACGTTCCCTCCACTAGACCACAACCGTCCCTGTTAGAAATTGTCTGTATGCAGTACTCCAAGACTTACTTGTATAATTAAATTAGATACTTGAGTTAGTCCCACTTTTAATCAGACGTGTTTTTCTTTAGTTGTGGAAATAAACATTCATGTTATGCCTTGTGTTTTTAATCCAAGTAATGAGATGTTACAATCGTTATCCATTTTCTATATATCACCTGTTTCCTTTAAATTAATTATTTCCCTATTGTGGCAAGAAGTAATAGACTCATAAGTATTAAAACGTACCATTAATAGTAATAACCCTCAGGGGTCCTAATCTAGAGGATATGTGGATGGCGACCACAAGGTGCCCAAGCTGAGCAAAACATTTCTTCCACTTACTTGTGTTTTGCACTCTTTTAACTTTACTATCTAACCTCCCTTGGTTAACTCTTGTTTTTTTCGACCCCGACGCTATTAGGGAATCCGAGGGCTAGGGAGTCTTTCCTTTCTTCCATTTCTTCTTTCCTTTATTTTCTTTTCTTCTCCAGAAAAGCCTGACCAGAGGCTATAAGATGGCAGCCCCATCACTGGTCTTGCCTTCTTTTGGCCAGCAACCAATCGAAGGGACTATCATTATGCTTTCAAATCTTATATGAGAATTTTCCGGAAGGATCAAACTATTTACGCTGGAGGGAAAATTTTCTATAGGATCGTAACAGGCCTTGGCCTAATACTTGGAAGGAAGAAGAAGAAGAAGAAGATTAATAGTAATAACTGGAAGGCGCACAAACGTGCACACGAGTCTATTACCAACATAGAAACCCAAACGAATGGTACCTACCCTTCTAAGCTATAATGAATACCATATACACTCGGAGTGGGGGTGGCAACTTATGGAAGGAGTCATCGCCCTTGTAAGGCGAGGACGCGTGTGAAAACTCTCTCACGCTCCTACGTTCTGCAATAGTCAAGTTCTTCAGTAATCGTTTGCGAAAGTGATATTAAAACACGTGGGCGGAAATAACTCATCAACTCCACTCCGTTAGTGAAGCATAAAACACTGTAAATATATCACTGTTCACACAAATTTAAATCCAATAACCTAAAATAATAAGGTATAAAATTTTAAACATCCCTCAGGTGATCATATTGCATACACACCCAGCGTAACCGGCCACACTATATAAAAATATATATATATTATATAATATATCATTATATATTATATATATATAGCCTGGTAACGTGGAAGGCATTATGAAAATTAACAACGTTTAGTGAAAAAAATTATTCATGACCAGGATCCGAACCTGGGCCGCGTCCGTCAAGCTATTTATATTACCAGTGCCCTTTGTTCCACTGAAGGTACAACTTACTGCATGAAGAAAGATTTGCGCCGCCCGATTTGAACTCAAAGGAGACACCACACGTAACAACTTAGTGGTGGTAATCGCTGTTCAAAACTTTTAACTTCCATCATCAAGAGTTGCGCAATCAATTTTTTCAAATACTGTAGGGTTTACGTGTCCTTCGCCACTCGGACAAAGACCTGTCAGGAAAGGACTTGAAATTCAGGCTCACACTTTTACTCTTTTGGACTTAGAAGGTCATAGAGGGCTTCCTCAGATGAGTGATCAGCTCAAATGCCAGGGGAAACTCAGAGACAACACGAAAATTTAAGACATTGTACATCATTCACTCATTCACTTATACGAAACAAGGCGAATGTGATAATGTATGATTGTGATGGCCACAAACCGAACCATAAAGATAGTATCTACTGGATGCAAAATCTGAATATATGGCAGACCCAGGATTATACGGATGGATGGCGTGGAGAGTGATTTGACTAGAATTGGAAACAGTATTTGGAGGCAGAAAGTAAATGACAGAAAAGAATGACGACCTGTTGTTAGGAAGGTGAAAGTTAACTCTATGAGCTGTAGTACCAAAGATGATGATGATGTTGGTCAGATGGGGACAATTTGGGCTCAAAGCTTCCTGACATTAATCTTACAAGTGAAAGATTACCCCGAAAAAAACTTGCGAAAATTTGTCCCAACCGGCAGAAATGAGGTTTCTCCGAAATATTGCCGGATACACTCTTTTAGATAAGATGAAAAATAAAAGATAAGCGCAAATAATTACAAATAGGTAGTATAATAACTAAAACAGGTGAATATATAAGAAAATTGTTTGAAAATGTCAGTACAATGTATGAAGAAAATGTAGCCTCATTAAATCTTGAATTATAATCCACTAGGACAGAGAAGCCGAAGGCGACCAGCTAAAATATAGATGCAAGTATAGAAGCCAAACAGTTCATAATTCGTCTAAACAATGATGGATGATAATGATTATTATTGTTATTGTTATGATTATTATTATTAATATTATTATTTTACATTTTACTCAAGAAGATTATATTAATTCTATTATGGCACTATATATGTATATATCTAATATATAAAAATGTTTGTTTGTTTGTTTGTTTGTTTGTTTGTTCGTACTTTATGCGCGTCCATATCGTTGATTCGAATGTGATGGGGCATTTTGAAAAATGTTCAGAAGATTCCCGAGATGAACATAGGCTATAAGAGAGTTGTGATACTCAACTCCTACATCCTTAAAAATCGCCCTTTGTGGTGGAAAACGTGAAAAAAGTAGTTCTTTGGACGCTTACATGGCCTACGCTGCTTAAACCATAACAAATGCACAAAATTAATGTACAGAGAATTGAATATCTCAAAACACTCCACAAAAAAGTCCGCGACAGCATATGCTTATCTCTTGGGGATAACTGACAATAACCATTTTTGTCTTTCATTGATGCCAAGAAGATCGAGACAAGTACGTAGATTCCTGTGCAAGCATAGCAGCACATGGCGGGTATTCTTTTACGGATAACGGACAATAACGAATTTTGTCCATTTGCTCATTTATGCCAAGAAGATCGAGATACGTAGATTCACCGGATAATCACGGGGAATCTTAAAATAAATACGATATACATTTATAATTATTTTTCATTTTACTTATTCAACTAGTCATAAGAAGTGCATTAATTGTTGTCTTTCAAAACTCATTTATGCCAAAAAAGATCGGGATGAGTAGATTCCCGGACAACGCTGGGTAAACAGCACGGGGCATCTAAAAATAATTACGATATACATTTTTCCCCTCCTTTATTTAACTAAACATAAAACACGTTAATTTTCATATTTCAGCTCATTTATATCAAGAAGAACCAGATAAGTAGATTCCCGGGCAACATCGGGTAATCAGCACGGGGTATCTTAAAATGATTAGGATATACATTTATAATTATTTTTCATTTTACTTATTCAACTAATCATAAGAAGTACATTAATTTTTACCTTTCAGCTCATTTATGCCAAGAAGATCGGTATGAGTACATTCCCGGACAACGCCGGGTAAACAGCACGGAGTATCTAAAAATAATTACGATATAAATGTTTCCCTTTACTTATTTAACTAAACATAAAGCACGTTAATTTTCGTATTTCAGCTCATTTTAGTCAACAAGATCAGGATGAGTAGATTCCTGGGCAATACCGGGTATTCGGCACGGGGTATCTAAAAAGTATAAATTGATAATTATTTTTCCTTCTACTTATTCAACTAAACATAAAAGCACATTAATTTTCATTTATTTAGGCGTAGCAGCGCACGCCGAGTGTTAGCTAGTATATATATATATATATATATATATATATATATATATATATATATATATATATATATATATATATATAAAGATATTCTCTTTAATTTGCTTACTTGTTATAATCAGCTACTAGATGGCAGTGAAGACCGAGTTCTCGCGACATCTAGTTAAAAAGGAGAATATAATACATATATAAGAAAAATAAGTGTTTGAATTGGAATCGCCTGGTGGTGTAATGGATAACACGCTGAGGTACAGACTCAGAGTTCCGGGTTTGAATCCCGACCGGGCATTTATTTTTCTTATCATACCATATTAAGCTTGCATTGCTCAACGTTAAACATTTAATTATGATATCGATAAAGCGTCACTGCTATAAAGTAAAAATATTCTCTTTAATTTGCTTACTTGTTATAGTCAGCTACTAGATGGCAGTGAAGACCGAGTTCTCGCGGCATCTAGTAATAATGGAGAATATAATGCATATATAAGAAAAATAAGTGTTTGAATTGGATTCGCCTGGTGGTGTAATGGATAACACGCTGAGGTACAGACTCAGAGTTCCGGGTTCGAATCCCGTCCAGGCATTTATTTTTCTTATCGTACCATATATATATATATGAAGATCGGTATATATTGTATGCAAGCTTACAGTTACATATCCAATCAACATGATTATTCTAAACCGTTAAAGTTAATTAAAGTACGTCTCGATAACTCAGGATGAAATTGAATAGGCCAATATATCACAACATATTGAAATTCTGCACAAGCTACATGAGAGGAGGTATATGTTTTGATTAAAAAAATATTTACGGTACATTACAAGTGACAATTTTCATTGAAATGTAGTCAGTATTAAACATCCTATTTATTTACATTTAAATGCAATAATTTTATGTTCTTTTAAAAATAATTAAGACAAGTCTGTAAAGTTCCATCCATGTTTGTTGTTTTAAGTTTGCCATTACTGTCAATTATATGAAGTTTAAAGTATCTCCTATCTTAAAGAAAGTTCCTACTGATGGAAAGAGACATGATTGCACTTTTAATAGCATTACAACGTTTGTAAATGATGTATAAATAAACATTGATTGCTTGAAAATATATTTTTTATAATTGAATTAATACAAATGATTGCTTCAATACACGACAGTGACACAATTTGCTGACCAAAGCAAATTATAATGGTATGCAAAATATAATTCTTCCATAAAAAGAAAGTAAGTGTGCATATTATAAATTCAAATTCCTGGTGGTTAAAGCAATCAAAATTTCTTTTCGTCTCTGGGTCCCAAAGTCACCCTTATTTCGGAACATTATTAATGTAGAAACGCTTATTGGTGCTCACCTCATAATAATGACTTTAATCATCTAAAAGTTAGCATCAGAAGTAAAATTTCGTCTTGGTTCTACATACAAGCAATTGAATAATACACATCTATCTGTATCTAATACTATCTATTTGTCTGTAGGAACTTTTACATACCCCACGCCACACGGGCTTTTTAGGGACACAGCGTATGGGGAGAGGATTTTAAACTCTAGATAAACAAAGTAAAAGTAAAGTGATCCCACTACAGACCCTTGGGGTAGTAGAAGGTTAAGGCTCCCACTTTTCTAGATAATCGGCACTTAATATCAAACGGGTTGTCAGCCCTGCGTGACGGCCGTCTTTACCCCCAGAACAAGCGTCCGGTACTTATTTCCATTAGAGGCTGAGTCGACCCCAGAGCTATAATGCCGCCGGAAGATTTGGGTCGGTTTAAAAATCCTGACCCCACCGGGACTTGAACCCTCGACTTTCCGGCTTGTAGCGTAGTACCTTAACCACTACGCTACGGCGTGCCCCCTACTCTGGATCAAACATATACTTTTTATCGAACACACAAGGATATGGAGAACTTCCCTCGAGTAGTAATCAGTTCAATTCCAGGGCCACCTCCGATATAATACGAACATCTAAGACAAGAGGCACCATTCAGCCTACATTCATATTGAACAAGGCGTTTATGATATTTGTTGTTATGATGGCACGACGAAAGTCGGGGAAAATTTGGGCCTTAAAGTTGTCTGACGTTTGTCTCAAAGATGAGGGGAAAAAACGATAAAAACCTCACCCAGGAGAGTGTCCCGACCGGAAATCGAAACTGGGCCCTTTGCATCTGAGGCAACAACGTTACCACTATTCCACAACAGTTTATTTGCATGATGTTATATTAGAAAGACAATATTAATATTTTGTGTTTGTACACTGCTTGCACTATATTTTCTTACAGTCAACATGGACAAATGCCATATATGTTCTTTGGACAAATACCGTATATGTTGACTTAGGCTTTCACGGCCGGAGTTAGTATGATGATCTTGAAGAAGATGATTTCCAGGCTGTTGGTTGTGTTCTTGAGGCTTGAAGTTCCCCGACGTTTCATCAGAAACTGCGTCCGGCATCCTCAAGGGTTGTCTGTTCCCCGACGTTTCACCAGAGACTGCATCCGGCATCCTCAAGGGTTGTCTCTGGTAAAACGTCGGGGAACTTCAAGCCTCAAGACCACGGCCAACAGCCCGGAAATCATCTTCTTCAAGATCATCATACCGTATCATGTTCTTTGGACAATACCATAAATTTATCAGATATATAGCATAAGCACGCAGGACTTCTCCGTAACAGACGCAGATCCTCCTGAACCTGAAGTCTTTAACAATTTTAAACTAGTTTGGTAGACTATAAATTAATTTCGGAATAAGGTAATTGCAAAACTACATAGTAAAAAGTAAAGTGATCCCACAACAGACCCGGAAGCCCTTGGGGTAGTAGGAGGTTAGGGCTCCCACTCTTTCTAGACAATCGGCACTTTATGTCAGCCGGGTTGTCAGCCCTGCGTGACGGCCGCCTTTACCCCCAGAACAAGCGTCTGGTACTCATTTACGTTAGAGGCTGAGTCGACCCCAGGGCCATGGTGCCGCCAGAGGGTTTGGGTCAGTTTAAAAATCCTGACCCCAACGGGACTTGAACCCTCGACCCTCTGGCTTGTAGCTCAGTGCCTTAACCACTACGCTACGGCGTGCCCCGCAAAACTACATAGAATGCATCGAATTATCTGTGTTGCATAAATAGAAATAAAAACATTAAGCAATCTTCCGTATACTGCAATAATGTATGCGTGTAAAATTTTAAATTTATTATTCTCTAATTCACATAATAATGAAAATAAATTGTAATGTTTATGTTTTGAAAATCAATTTTTGAATAAAGAAGGTATAAAATGGGCAATAAAGTAAGCTTTTAAATTCAAACCTAGTATTCGTGGGAGCAACTGTACGTACCAAGAGGTGAAAAACAAATGTTTAGATTAATCTGGATAGGTTTCGTATCTTATTTATCGGTTTTAGGCTGTAGATATCAAAAGTATTGTTTGCATTGTTATTATAAATGAAAAAGTAACTACATGATTTAAGAAAAGAGAAATTATTTTACTGCAACGTATCCTGGCACTCGATTCTTCATATATAATTTTATATGATGCTTACTGAAGGTTTATATGTGGCAAGTAATCCAACATAACTTTTCTGTAAACCTCTGAAAAGTGATCTTCGGAACCTGAAACACATATCATTTTTTTTACTATGTTTATGTATAATTTATTGATATCTCTATATATTTTAATTTAATTTGTTTATTTTCCTTCGATATCTTTATTCTGCTTCTTATATTTGTAAATGTTGTTATTTTTACCATATCTCTGTATTAAACATTAACAAAGTAAAATAATGTAATGAGTATATATGTTTTACTTATTTACAACAAAGTCTTATATTATCTGTAAAGAATTTGAATCTCTTCAGTTCTGTTATTCAGTCTGCTGGATTCTTTGAAACAGCTAGTGCAAGTTATCATTGTAGGGCCTATATATGTAAGGTTTTCTAGCTAGTTGAATTTTTCAGTAGCATGTATTTGCTTCTTCATTTAAGTTTCGTAATTGAGTATTTGTCCATATTGCAAGAAAAATAAAGTTAATTAAAACTTTTGAAAAAGGTAACTGTTGAATATATCAGATCCCTAAAAGTAATTTTTTTTTCGTCATGACTGAGGAGGATACTAATAAGCAGATTCAAAACTAATATATGTTGTTTTAAGAATCACATGTTGATAAATGCATGTGTTTCCAATAATAATAACCTTCTGATTATTTATAACAATATCTCAATTTGTAGCTAACTAATAACATTCTCCATTTGTCGTAATCACGTCATAAATTAAATGAGATCTTCAAGTTAATTTCTGAATTCAAAACATAGTCTGAAACCAAATGAAGGTTGGTGTACTGATAATTGATTAATTCATGTCCTTTGCGATGAGCATTCTATGACCATTTGAGCTGACATTAATTACACATATATATGCGCTAAGTGTGGAGAAGATGGTTAGGTTTAATAACCTAAATGGCGGAAGATCGGCGGCTGAAAATACAGAGACCTTTGACTTGAAGATGGATAGGATTTTATTTAACATACGACTCGTGTACAAGACGAGTCATGATATGTTTTGGTCAAACACATAATTACACGTATAGCGGGAAATAAACAATAATCCAGAATGATTTAAACGGCGGTAAAGAAAGATTTTTTTCATATGCAGGTAAATAAAGGCCTATGTAGAGTAGGCTATATGTTAATTAAAAATGTCGTATTCGCAATATTGTACTCTAAATGTTTCAAGATCACAGCATCATAATAAGTTTAAAAATGTAATAATGACTCACCAAAATTTCAATGAAATATTATTTTAAAAATAAATACTCGTATATTTTTGTTGATAATGTATATTTGGCCAACTGTAACTCGGAAAGTTGTTTTAAAATTAACTAGCCAAACCGAAAAATCATTAAATTCCATTATCTTGATTTAACCTCTCACCTTATAGGCACTATTTACATGCCACATGCCACCCGGGCCTTACAGTGGCACGACATGTCGGAAGAGAGACTTTAAACTATGGATCACACACATACTTTTTGACCACACAAGGACTTGGAGGGCCTCCCGAAATGAGTGATCAGCTCAATGTCAGGGCCTCCTCTTAGACAACACATTATTAAACTTATACGCACCATTTAAACACATTCGTTCTGAACATATCTAATCTAATAATTGTGATTATGATGACCAGATGGTGTTCGGGGACCGTTTGGACCTCAAAGTGTCCTCACATTTGTTTTACAGATGAGGAAAAAAACTCAGGAAAAATGTCGCGATCGGGGATCGAAACCGAGGCCGCTACGTACAAGTCAGCGTCACTACTCTGAGACCAGAGCATTAGTAACTTTATTCTAACATATCCACAAGCTAACTTGAAAATGATAGTTAATTTCTTCTTATTTACAGTCTCTTGAACACCCAAGGTATATCGCGTCTATGAACAGTAGTTTCAGGCAGACTGTTTCTACAGTATATAGCTATGAGTGCCAAATGCTCACTGATACAATTTAGTTACGTGTTGAATCTTGCATTGGAACTCCAACTCAGATTTCGGTTTAAAAAAACGGTGAGCCTAAAGCGGTATCAATTTGAGGCAAGTCGTTTGGAAAATGTTTATTTACAATAATTTTCTTTGCCTTAAGTCAACATCTGCTAAATTTCTCCTTAAACCAATTTTCAATCATGTCCAGTTTAGTACCCAATGGTATTGACAATTTATTTTAAAAATACTTTGCAAACCTTTTACTCATGTTAGGCTTAATGCCATGAGGGATGAGATGTGATGAAGCTCGTATTATTGAAGACCTGTGATATACATGGATTCGGGCCTACCAGGCCTATCACACCATCATAGGAGCAGATGTGATGAAATTAAATGAAAATGTAACTATGGAACAGATGTGTAATTAAATTTTTGCTGAAGAAATTAGAAGAGATTCCAAGAAAAATCTGCTCTAGTTCCAATTCGTGCATTATGATCCCCACATGGAGTGACCGAGACGCTAATTCGGAATTCAGAAGTCAGGAGCGAATGTTCAACGTTTTTCGCCATGGAGCCGCCTTAACAAGGCATTGTGCATGATTAAGTAATAGGCCTACATTATAATTCATTATATGATTGTTCTTGCATCTCGTACAGGAGATAACTTACCTCAGCACTAAATGATACAGACAGACCAGTACACAGAAGCACTAGGCTCGAATATTACGAGGTCCAGATGTTGCAGCAGGTCTGGGATCATGATAAAAAATCAAGTACTTCTACTTTATAATGACATAATACATTTAATTGCAAAAATATGTTACGACTTCCTTCTGTATTTATAACATTTAAATTATTTTTTGTAAATGTTTCTGAAACATTAAATACTACAAGTAATTAAAACAAGTTATATTTCGTAATTCAAGAGCTCTCTTAAATAATTAGGCAAAACATTTTCTTATTCACTTTATATTATTTTCTGACTTTCGTATTTAGAAAACGGTTACTGCGATTTAACAATTTGTATCAACAGTTCATAAAATTGTGAGTTTAATATTTTTACTTTAGATGAAAAATGAAAAACGGGATAGCAGCAAATTACATACAGTCACACACAATCAACAGAAATAAGAATATACCCACCGATGAATAATTGAACGTACAGTGTTGATGAATAAAAAATAAGGGTGCATGAAAATACCAAGATTTATTTAATTGAATAACAAATATTAATTTGAAAAAGTGAAACAATTCTGTTAAGAATGGATTAATACCTACTTTATGTTTCAAAGCGCTGCATTATGAACAAAATACAAAATCTGACGTGCATTTTAGAGAACATTATAAATATTGTTAACCCAGAAATAATTAAAAGAAAAGTATTTAATTCTTCTCCAATAAATATACTCCTGCCGTAACAAGAGTTTAAGAATGCACTAAAGCTGAAACATATGCAATATATGTTAGAAATCTTTGATAAAGAATACCGCAGTTAACTTGAAAATAAAGGCCAGGAGATCAAACTCAACAAAAATAATCAGCAATGCAAAATTAATTTAATAAAAAATAGACATCCGATTTTGATTTTTTTGTTTCCTATATGCATATATATCGAAATCAGAGTCACAAATATGGAAGAAGAACTTAAATAAGATGACATAAGACAAGTGACCAGAACAGGCTACCTCATCTAACATAAGAAAAAGTTTATGTAGCTTCCGGTGTAATTATATTAAATAACGTAAGTAGTAAGAAATGCAGGGAATCTTGTCGTCCCAATTTCTCTCAAAAAAGTTAAACTGAAAATGTATAAAAATGTTAATCTTTCACTTATATTATATGGATGTGAAATATGGACTCTTGCTTTAATGGAGAAAATATTATAATATTTGAGAATAAAGTTATTAGAAAAAAATGGGCTAAAGCGAGATGAACAGACAAGTGAGTGGAGATGACTACATAACAGTGGGCTACATCAGGACATGTGGCAGGAATGGAGAAACAAAAATGGGCTTGGAAACTTCTCGTAAGAAACACTGAAGGAAAGCGCTCAATAGGTAGAACAAGAATGAGGTGGGAGAATACTATTAACCATGATTTGAGGGAAGTAAATTACATAGTGTATGAATGAAAAACATTAGCTCAGGATAGAGATATATGGAGATGTTATGTCCACGCGGCAATGAACCTGCGGTGTCGATAGAACCAGTGAGTTAATTAAGATGAGATATATTAATACCAGGTATTGTCACACGAACACATTTATCTATTTTCAAAACTGGATTGCACGAATATGGAAGAGCCATGGCGAATGAAGTAGTTGCTGCCATTGGATAAAAGAAAACAAAGCAGGAGGGTTGAGAGTAAAACACGTATTTTCTTAACGTTAGTTTCAAATTTATTAGCCGCATTTCTCTACTTATCACATGAAGTGCCTTCACCAAGTTAAATGAATTAAATTTTAGATCTATACCGAAAGGAAAGTGTATTTTGTGTAGCCACGAATCAAATGACATCCAGGCATGCTTTTATACCTACAGGCGGTCGGATTATTTAATCATTTAGGAATGCAAAATAAACAGTGAATATAATAATATGTTTATACACAAATCATATAATTCTCTTTATCATATTGGCCGCATGCCATCCATGACATCTATGAGCAAATAAGATAACTAAAAATTAACTTGGTCTAGTAACTCCTTATAAAGGAGGCCTGCCTCAACAATGGACTACGACATTATAGATAGATATATTTAAACTCTCAGTGCTATTTTCAACATATTGATTTAAATTGCTGTGTTCTGTAAAAACAATGGCGTAAGACTTGTAACTAAACAACGATACAGACGTAGTAGGCTACATCATGGTTAATAAATGTTGTTCTGTTTTCAGCCAATAAAATGTAAACCATCCATCCATAGTAATTCTCCCCGAGGGCAGGTTCTTCATTTTCATGCTATGCTTGCAGCTTTACTAGGGAATTGTAGGTGTGGTAGCTTTCCGTTGCTTTCCACATCGGTGAAGATGATGCTGCTGATGATGATAATGATAAGGATGATGATGATGGACATATGACTTCGGGGACCGTTTGAGCCTTAAAGTTTTCCTGACATTTATCTTACAGGTGAGGAAAAACCCCGATAAAAATCTCACCCAGAAAAACTGCCCTAACCGGATATCGAACCCGGGCTCGCTGCGTGACAAGGCAGCACGCTACCTCGACACCACAGCTGTGGGCTAAAATGTAATATATATAAATAAATAAAAAATATATATATCCCTTTTTTCGATTCATATCTAGATCACCGCTGCGCTGTTGTCTTGGGGTAACATCATTTCCTAGTATGCAGCAGTCCCGAGTTATGCCTCCGGTCGGGATAAGTTTTCTGAGTGATTTTTTTTTTCAGAGATTTTAATCACTGTACGACAAATGCCCATCATAATCATTATCTAAATCATATTAGTATGAATGGCTGAAATGTTGTGTTGTCTCGGATACTGCCGTGGCCTTGAGCTTCTCATTCATCCAAGGAGAGCCTCCATGTTATCTCCCGACAAATCGTGTTGAGGTGCGTGGGACATATGCAGTAATTGTAGAAATGAGGGAAAGGTTAAAGAGAGAGAAATAGAAATATTCTTCTGTCATATATCCAATTGTATTATTTCAAATAGTCTCTTTATAAAAATCGTGACTTTCATAATTTATTGTTATAACATTTCTCACTCCTCTAGCCCGTTCTCATTTTAATTTAAATTATATAGTTATGACAAACACATGAAAATATAGTTTTAAATATCATCAGACAATGAAGTAATACTTAACCTAATTAATAAATAATGTGACCTTCACGTCTAAATCTTTGCAAAGAAGATTTCGTCAATTGCCTTAAGCTAAAACAGCACTCTACATCAAATTATGGTGCATGTCGAAATGTTCAGTAATTTAAATTACTTAAGAAATAGGTCGAGTTATAACAGGCCTACTTAAAACACCTGTAACTTTGCTTTCGGTTTTTACTTAAAACCGACTACTTTTTCACAAGTTCAGATTTTGTTAATAATTGTATTACAATTATCTTTCTGCTAAATCTTCATGAAGAAAAACATATATAATATTGTGAAATAACATATTTCATAATTAGCATTTTAAATAAATACTTATGTTAGAGAAAAACTGCGAAAATTAACTTCAAAATGTATTTATTTAGCAGGTTTCACAACATCTTCCTGCGCACAATTAATCTACCGGCATTCCATTGTCGATCATCCAACTCTTTTTCTCTCATGCTGATCAAAACACATCAATTCACGTTAAAATAAAATTAAAAAATATATAATTTTGTTAAAAGATATTAAGAATATCTATATAGGCCTACTTACATGATATCTAGTGAATAATATTTTCATATCCTACTCAAATAAATACAGGTCACTCTAATGTTCTAACAAAGAGCCAAATAAGCAGTAGTTCAAATTTATATAAAGAAAGAGTAATATTCCCTTCTTGGTTAAAATGGCGTAAATAAAATTATATTTTACTCTAAACATTTATTACGCAGAATCTATTCATTTCATAGAAAAATTGTTTACTTTTTTTTTCGACGTTACAATTAAATTTAAAATTAAGCAATGAAAGTCAAATACGTATTTAAAAGGAAAATTAATATCTTAACCGGGATTTGAACATGGTACCTCTAAATCTATATGTTAACGCAATAAATAAATATATATATATATACATATGTTTAACCTATCGAATTGACTCACACGATAAGATTTTTACTCATATCAGGAAAGTCTCAAAATCAAATTCTTCTGTCAAGTGACATAATTATGTTATAATTGATTTTTACGCACATCTTCTGCAGCTTCAAAACAAAAACTGAGCCAATTTCACCATAATCATTATTTCAAAATTCATTAAATTTAATTTCGTAATTATCATTACTTCAGAATTCATTGGATTTAATAAAATTTTAATTTGTGAAACTAATGAATAAAGCCAACAGAAATACAAAACCTATTTATTCAAAGATTCTAGATGCAAAATGATATTGAAGGGAATAAAATAAAATTGATATAAGACAATAAGCATTTACGATAGAATCATTGGACTGAATTGGTTATCTCTTTAAATAC
This sequence comes from Diploptera punctata, assembly GCA_030220185.1. Taxonomy (NCBI): domain Eukaryota; kingdom Metazoa; phylum Arthropoda; class Insecta; order Blattodea; family Blaberidae; genus Diploptera; species Diploptera punctata. Next base: position 246,777 of record JASPKZ010006440.1, on the reverse strand, counting down.
CTTTATTCTCTTTTATTCTGATGTCGAGTTTTATGGTCTTGAGGCAACGTATAATCTAAGGTTCGCGAGTTCGATCGTCAAAAAAAAATTAATGGAGAATTTGATGACAAAAATCGTGAATGATTGGTTCCATGCCAAAGAGACGTATGGCATGTTAAAGGATTATCCGATACTAATACAAAATTCATGGAAAATGAACAGATGTAAAAATGCTCTTCAATTTATGGAGTTGCGATTACCCTCATAACAAAAATAGGCGATATAAATCCCATATGACACAAACATTTTTTTTAATTCCAGTAAAATAAAACCACTCAAAAAGTTAACAAGTGATTATAAGGAATGTTTTATAAACATTATTCTTGAAATATTAACTCTATTGTTAACTAGACGTGGATTTTAAATAATAAATCTCAAAAGATTATTGATTATGGCATCTACGATATTTTTTACGACGAGGCAAAGGCGACAAATAGTAATAAACATACGTCGCTAAAAATCTGGAAATCAAAAGCGCACCGCTTGATAACTTCTTAGCTATATCAATTTTATGATAGAAAAATATTCATTGAAATAAGACTGAAACATTCCTAAGAAATAATAAGGAACTAAAAAGAAAACAATAAATGTTACACATTTGAGTAAAATTTGCAATGGTGTGTATGTCCGACATTCCATTTATGACATCGAGAGTAATAAAAATTCATAAAGCCCTGAAGACTGAAGAAGATGAAATTTACCCTACTGAATTGTGTGTCGGTCACGAAAACACATCTGTTGTCATCATCGCATGCTCCCAGCAACCATATCAAACTTGAACCAGGTCACCAGAGAAAACAATGATTATTATCACTACCTACAGGCAAAATAATATTTGGAAGGGGTGTTAATTACATCTGCGCGCCATTTTTGTTGCCTAATTTCACACTGTTCTTCTTTTGTCGAAAATAAAGATTATACTTCTAAAATGTGAGTAGGGCACCGTGGGATTTGATCACTTAACGAATTCCAATTTTTTTTTATCTTATTTGTGCTGGTTATTGTACAACAGACATTTCTTCTTAATGACTACTTCATAAAACGAGAGAATCAAAAGAGGTCTGACCCCAAAGACCTGTTTGGGCAGTCTTAGTTCAATTATGTTAGTTTCTCCATTTGCACCTTACTGTGCCGCATACAATTGTAAAACAAAATAATGACTGGTCAAAAACCATTTTGTAAAAGCTGAGTAACCCACTTTTCTTTCAGTTTGTCATTGTTGTATGCAATGCCCCTTTTGCGGTACTATTCTAATTGTATTCTTTATCAAGACTTTTTTTTCAATTCTTAGAGGAATCACAGTTTTCGTGGTCATTATCATCATCATCAAAGCAGCACAACAGTCCAATTTCGTTTTCAGCCTCCATAGAATGCTCTTCCACCAGATTTATGCCTCGGTATGAAGTAAACAAACAGCAACCATCCAGATTGATCCGTCTGACTTTTTTGGTACTTTCAAGAATCCTAGTAAATATTTCTACTAAAGGATAGCGTAATCCTCAGTTATCTTTAGGAAAAACTAATTTTATTTTGGAATTTCGGCTATTCTATAACACCTTGCCACCTGTGAATATTCAATCGGAGATCAAGTGACTGCTAGCGCCATGTTGGTTAATGTGATAACACATGTTCCCCCTAGAGCCAATTGCCAACATGTTTACTCACATATAAAGGGATTCTATTCTAGGAGTCCACCTACATTAGTGAGCGAACTTGGGTGAAAAAAATGGGCAAGTAAGTGTTATTTTGGACAAGTCACGGTGAGAATTTGGGCGAGTTAGTACACCAAATTACTTTACGTTCACTTTTTTGTTAGCGGGTTTTTGTGATAATTTGGTTACACTATCTGATCAATAACTAATACATATTTTACATTGCAAATGTGCTGACTTTAGCTTACTTTGAGCTAACTTCTCATTTAATATCTCACGTTTTTTATAAAATTAACATATATATTTCTTTATTCACGTACTGCAACAATAAATTGTGTTTTACGTTCTTTTTGTTTGAATTTACGTCATAGAATCCACGGAGTTTTTCCCTTAACTGAACATTTATAGCGTCGGAATATCGTTTATCGTCCTTTCATGTCTTACGTGTATCTTGAGAATGTATCCATGTTTTTCTAACAATTGTCTTCCTTATCTCTGGAAACGTTGGTATATCCACAGACTGTCTTTTCGGCTTTAACTAATTCAACTTTTAATTATATTCCTTACTTTCCCTAAAAAATAATTAGTCAGAGGTATGCAGAGTGTAAATCAATTAGGCCTACACCGCAGAATTGTAACTGTATAGATAGTGGCTTTACACAAGCAATACAACAAATAGGGAAAGTGCATACGGAATATATATTTATTTTGTTAAATTGGAGATACTGAATTTCTGACTTTATTTAAAAGGGTCTGCAGAGAAAAACAAACCATTCATAACTGTAAGTTATTATTGTGTATTTGCACACTGTCACACTGTTGGATAATTTGACGCCAATTTAAATAATATATATCGATTCATTTTTCATTAGCATTACAATTATTCAAGAAATTAAACTAATGCATCTTAGAGAATAAACTGTAATTTTAAGGGTTAATTAAATTGTATACAATACAATACAATAAATCGATCATGGCGATTCTAGAATCAATTTTCAATTTCAGATTTCAGGTAAACTTCCTACATCTAATCGTCGAATATCACTGATTTTGTTTATTTTGATAACATATGCTGAGTTTCATTGTGAAACATTGAAAATTTTAACTGCTCGGGCGATTTTTAAATTTTGGTTTCAGGTGAACTCCTACACCTAATGGTGGATGTTGCAGTTAATGAACCTGACCTTACCTTTTTAATTAATTTTTATATGCCAAGTTTGGTTAGATTAAACAAAAATTGTGGATCTAATAAAACAGGATCGGTGAAGATCTATAAAAGTGTTCAAACATCTTTTCATGGGAACGACCTCAGTAGTTTCGTTTCTTCGCAACTCACTAATAACCAAGTTGTAAGGAAATTAATTGATGACATAAATATAATCAATTTAAGAATAAGATAGTTTTGTAATTTGTAGACTAACATATTAATTTTAAATCTCACTTTAACACTTTAACCACTAGTTAACATAAAATTATTAAAATACATACTCATAAACTCAAAAAAAAAGTCCAAAAGAAATATAATTACAATTCTGTATCATTGATAAATCTACTTTTGAGGTTTATCTATACATGATTTGACTTACTTGCGATTCTTAAAACTCACTCATACACTTTACAGCTAATTGGTTCCCATTCCATACTGCTTGTGTAAGGACACTTTTTAAGCTGTTAAAATTGTATAGTGAATTAATTTATACTATACAATTATTAATTGGATTAAGTTATTCAAGAGGTTTTATAGAGGTTTCATTCAATATTAAAGTAAGCTCATTTCCTCTATATCTTATATATTAATTGTCTATAAGGAAATTAAATAATAAGAAGATATGAAACATAAATAAGGAATATTATTGAGATATATGAACAGAATAATTTGACATAGAAGGTTGGTCTGGTATAGGCATGTAAGAACATAGAATAAGAGAATGTTAAATTGAGGAATGGACAGCAGAAAGGAACCCATCGATAACTTGGTTCCAAAACGTTAAAAATTCCATAGCAACATTTAGGGCAAAAGTGAACGACGAGCAAGTTAGAAATCTTGCAGGAGTCTTCAATGAAACATAGATCAGATATATAAAAGCTTCGAAATTGTTCTTCTATTATAAATAAACTCAACTGGACAGCATGTGGGCTGAAGAAAATAATTAAAATGTATTGACTTTCTCTATGTACACATGATAAAAATATAATAAAACATAAAACAATTAGCCCTGAGATCTCAATCATCATCACCTTTATAATGTTGTAAAATATCAAGAAGGCTTTTCGGAACGTATGTTCCATCTTGGTACCAATATTGGTATGAAGCAGAAGATGGATATGTTCCGAAAGGCCTTCTTGATTTTTACATTATAAAGTTGATGACGAGTGAGATCCCATGTGTCAATTTTTCTTTTTAATTTTTATATAGTGTCCTCAACGTATTGCAATATGTAAAGGAACGAATGTCATCGTTGGGACTTAGTTCTGTTTTCCATTCCGTTAAGTATTTTTTATTCAAGTAATATTCGATTGAAGATAATATTTTACAAGTGGAATGATTTCTTATTATAAATAAATTAAAATATAAATCCTCTAGTTATGTCTGGTGCCGTGCCCAGTCGACACATGAGATGAGAAGAAATCCCTATTCATTATTGAAGGTCTGTGTTATGTGCGGATGTCGGCTGAACAGACCCGTCTCATAATTACAAGAACAGATAAAACGAAATTAAATTAAATGGATAAGTATTATAAGTGATGGAATTAATCCTTTGGCAGGGTATAAGTGAGAAACCCAGCAAGGATAAAAAAAAAATGCCTTGGGTTCCGATTCCTCCACCATAATGAAGTGACTGAGGCGCAAACTCGAGATTCGGAAATTGAGGACGAATGACTGACCACTTGCGCTACGGAAGCGCCCATAAATATTACGAAATGGTACGACATTGTAACATTTTTTTAATATTATTTTGAAGAATCTGTAAACCTGGTCACGTGTACTGCACGGTATAGTTGTGTGGTAGAGTGAACCAGAGACCGAGAACCGGTCCATGATAAACTTTCAAGTTCATATACTTTAAGATATTTAGTTCTTGAAGAAAAACTGATCTTACAAGAAATCGGATAAATTAGTTGAAAATAAGAAATTAGTATCTCTTCAACATAGTATGAATCATACTTTATCATTTTGACAAGTTTGAATGACATGCTATAGAAAAACCATCTTGGGATTCAGCAGATCTATAATAAATGCCTAAGTAGATCAAAGTATTCTTAATTGCAGTTCTAAATACCTTTCTCATTTCATGTTTTTACTTATATAGATAGGGGGGAAAAAACTAGTAGAAATTTTGTGCAGGTGGTAAACAGGATCTTGATTGATTACTCACCCTAGAATGGAGTTCGCAATATCTGCACAACCATAGTTATAATTCGGTTAGAATATCTCTACGGCTATATATATATCATCACCTTAGATTACTTTCTTCCTTTATAGGTACCACGCCACCCGGACCTTACAGTAAATGACTTGTCAATAGAGGAATTTTAACTATGGATCAAACAATTATTTTTTGGCCTCATAAAGATATGGAGGGCCTTCAGGGATGAATGATCAGGTCAATTCAGAAGTCACCTCCGAGATAACATTTTTTTTTAATTTGTTTAGAAATCAATTCAACTTAAAATTGACCTCAAATTCTTAACCGAGGTGATTTTTAATGAATGCTAAATACTGGATACAATAGAACATTTAAAATGCTATTCATCTAACCTCTTGAACTCATTGCAACAGTGAATGAAATAAAAACATTGCTTAAGGCGGAATTTACGACTACACCTGAGGGGATTCACTTTGGCGGCAATGCCACCACTTAGAGAAGAAGGTATAAGGAACGCCTTCTGCAAGGTTTATGCATTTTATGAATAATGTTATTTTCTACATTGGTCACGTAACTATAAACCTCGTAAATCTCCGGAAGCGTGACCAAAGTAATTGTGAAAGTTCCATATAGCATTTTATTTTCCACCACAAATTAAAGAAAATGTCGAAGTTTCTCCTACAACATTTATAATTATCAGAATATTTAAAATTATTTTTATGGTGTAAGTGATGAAAAACACCGAGTTTAAACATTCCTGCGTGTTTACTTTTAAGCAAGACAATTTAGTTTAATTTTTAATAACAAAATCTTCGGCTTCATTTTGTTTATCCAATGGAGTTATGATTTTTGGAACAGGAATATTAACCACTTGGTTCACTAAGGATTCCGCTCTACTACAATAACTCAGCGGGATGCTTGGTTAGTGATTGAGCTGTATCAGGGGGTTCTCAGGAATCGCAGTTTATGGAGGGATTGACGCCAAATTATACAACTCATGGAAGCTAAATAATATATTTCAATGTTCAACTCCGTTGATTCACAACACAAAATGATTATAAGACGACTTCAGAATCACATTCTGTGTCGCGCAGTAAAATATATTCAAAATTATGATTACGCAAATATATCAGTTCCTTGAAATATTGTAACTTAAAAAAAAAGTTGGCATCCGATTGTATCTTGTATCTTGTATTCTTGTAAGCCCATGTTTCCCTTAACAGAGATTTAGGCGCTCTCCCCCTACAGGGAACAATTTGAACCATACTAATTTTAGTTAAATTCGTATAGATGTCACTTGGGTGGTCCGTGGTCAGCGTTCCGATTGTAAGATAGCTAAATTATTTTATTTTATGTGATACGCCCCGATTGCCAGGTTAGAAAAGGAATTGCTGTCCCAACCAAGGACAGAAGCTTGAGTGACTTTGGCTTTCGAGAAAATACAGTTGAGGTCGTCGTTTCCGTATATAGTGATATGACCAGTCAAGTTTCCACTGGGGACTGTTTTAATCATGGATCCTCCCACTTCCTAAACATTCTCACGGACTATCGGGAGCATTGTTGTCTGGTAGTGACAACGGCTATGGGAAAATAAAAATCTCCAAGAATTTCCTAAAATCAATCTTCCCACTTACCATCTTTAGATTCGTGACGTTTTGCATAGAACCTGGCATAAATACTTACCCCCCCCAAAAAAAGATAGGCCCGTCTCATGTAGATTCATTCACTTCAAATGTTATGGCCGGTGCAATAAATGGATTCTCTCTCCGTGAGAGATTTTACAGAACATCACGAAATTCGTATAGGCTGTATGAATTACTTTACCAACAAACTTTATAATAATGCCCTTTTAATATACATAAATGTTACAATTCTACCAATTAGCGGTATAAAAATATGTATAGCCTACTATTTTAATTTAAATAGGTAACCAAGATATTTTTGGATTGATTTCTACTTCATTCATAAAATAATCCTGCTTCTAATTCAATGCAGCAGTACATCACCGATTTACGTTATTCCAATACAAACTAAAATATTGTATATGTAAAAGTCATGCCAATCGTATTAAGTTTCATATTTGATCTCATTATTTGGGCCATCTTCAGATTTTCATTTAATAAATTTAGTTTTTCTTTGATTTCTCCTTATACTAGAAAGATTGAATTTACTTTGTGACTGGAGTTACAGATGATATCGACCTTTCTAGCTCACAAATAGGTGACGTTTGGATGTAGTTAACGTCACACCATTTGATATATATTTTGATTTACCTGTTTGCTTTTTTATTTTTATTCGTATAAGTTTTACTATCTACTTTTTTAATTATAGAGTTTTTAAAAACAAAAAAACAAAATTCAGGAAATATAACCACGTGGTAATAAAATTAATAGGATATCATCTGTAATTTAATAACAATAATTCAGACAAAATTAATAGGCTAATATGTATTTGTAATTCATCCAATATGATGGGGAACAACTAAACAAAACACAGTTTTCTACGAAAATTTGTTTTCTAAATTCTCGCGAATACAATATTAATTTAAATATTATATACAATAATGAAAATAACTATATATTTTATACTTTATTGCATGTATCCATGTGTATTGTACAAATGGAAGAAGAATTTAAGTTGATGAATTACATCAACGATAACAGAATTGTGTTCTGAAATTGTAACCCAGCGCTTGACAGGTGGGAAATGCCACAATAAAGAAACACAATTGAAGTTGTTCGGAATCTGAATTTAAAGTTGAAACCTCCAAAATATATTTCATATGTTATCGTCTCTAATCCAACTCGTTCGATAAAGACTTAAGAAGATTAAGAAAAATTTTAATAATAGTAAATTTTAATAATTGTCAAGATAAAAATAAACCGGCATGTGTTCTACAGAAAGTAACCAATATTTTATTTATTATAACAATTTAATATATTAGAAAATAAAAAATTAATTATTTAAGGGGAAAGAGTTTTTTGCTCGGGCACAGCTTAGTTTTTTATAGCGCATATCAAATAATCCGATTTATGTTTTATTCATGTAGTAAACTGGTTGAACTATTACTACCACAAAACATGTATTTATTTTAATTTCCAAGGGACAATAAAGGTTTTCTGCATTGAATAACGAAAGTAGTACCGGTACATTTTATTGTTCTAGAATTTCTTAGGCTACTTCAGTTTGTAAGTAGAGAAATAATTAAATCATTTTTTTTATGATGGTCGCATTAACTTAATTAGCGTTATAAAGCAATTAATGCAGTGAAGGTACAAAAAGAGATTTTTTATAAAGTACGAATGTGATGAATTAGTTCTACAAACATATAAAATTCATATCAGATGCTCGAATTTTTAATTGTCGCAATCTCCGCGAGAAGATACACGTTTCAAGATAAAGGAGAGTAAGGACATTTAAGCACCAACTTTGTGTAACAAATTACAACCTTTAAACAATCAAGTGAATGGTTTTAGTTTAGTTTTTTTTTTCAGCATGTTACCCGTGAAAATAGTTCATCAGATTCGCTACGAGAAAAAAGTAAAATCCAACTTACATTCATGTATGTTCAAACGAAAATAAAACTATTCATCCTCTAAAACGGAGCAATCTTTAAATTTGATGAAACTATGGCAAATTTAATTGGTAATTTTAAAAGCAAAAACATACCATAGAAATGATATGGACATAAACATTATAAACATATAAGCACTAGTTTCATTTTAAACACTTACTAAAAGTAATTTTGAGTTAGTACTTAATATTGCGATATGAGTGTACTAAGTGAGTTTTACGGAAACGAGGAAGAGTTTGAAACGACGTAGTCATGTCTTATCAATTTCCGTTTTTTTAATCATGTAATACAATAGCATTGTATACTATTTTTTGCACGATTATTATTGATATAAATTCGATTATATTAGTATAATTTATCCTATAACTCAAATCCGTGTTTCTGTCTCTAATGTTAGAGATTAAAAGTTGAATCATGTATACTTGTTATGGGAACATACATGCGAGTAGTATCTGTAATTAGGTATTGTCACCATTTTAAAAGCAAGTACATTTGGGAATAGGAATTTAATTCGTATAATTACGCAAATTTCAGATGATATTTCTAATGATGTTAAAATAAAAGAGGCTTGGATAAGAGGATGTATAGAGTTAGTACTGAAGAAGTCTAGACAAATATATGAGTTGGTTCATGGTATATTTAGCAAATGGTTTAAAAAGGCGTGAATGTAAATGAGAAGAATGTATAGTGGCATATTTTGTTATATGAAGCTGTAAATTAAAATATCCGGGAAGTTGTTGTCCGAATCTTCAATACTTCAAACTACGATAAAGTTAAATGATGGAAATGATATTGGAACCTTCAGTAAATTAGTATGCTTTTTAAAAACGAAGAATATTGGACATCGTGCCAGAGAATCAGAGGTGTTTTAGAGAGAATATGTAAGTAGGTTTTTTAATTATGCTCCTGATAAGTATTATCTATTAGTAAGAGTAGATATGATTTTTGTGATGCTGGAGCTGGTGAAAATGATGGATGATGACTTTGAGGATAAGAGTGGATATGTTATGGTGAATGTTGTTTCAAAATAAATGTATCGTGTTGTGGAGTTATTGTGTGAAAGAAATATATAAAATAGGCGTGCACAGTAATATTATCAATTTGATTATTACCTTCCCCAACCAATAAATATTTCCGTAAGCAAAGTAGCGCTAGTATTAAGCGTTACATTGCACGGTAGGGTGGGCCGAAAACACTCATTTTTTTTTATTTCAAAGTTGTAATAGTGCGGAAAAGTTGCTAATTATATAGACAAAAGAAAAGAAAAAAATTCAAAATCGGTTGACATCTTCCGGTCGCGCAAAGGCTCTAAAATTTGACAAAATACGAAACAAGCTTGATTTTTGCGATTATTTCTTTATTTTTTTTAATTAGACGTTTTGGTGATTTAGTAGTTTGCAACGTCTTCAAATACAGCCTAAAATGTTGTGTTTTAATTTGGTTTAGATCACTTGATATCTTTCAGTCGCGCATAGGGCCTAAAATTTCACAAAATATTGAAAATTTCACATTTTTACGAGTTATTTTTTATATCTTTCATATACTTTTTTAACGTAATAGTTACAGTATTTTTATTTTGGAACACAAGAACATTGTGTTTTATTATGTTATGATTACATTAACTACTTCCGGTCGCGCAATGACCCCAGTGCTATAGAAAAACTGTACCTGAATAGAGATAGTTAGGCCTATGACATGATGGGTGAGAACAGTAGCAAACAGCATGGTACTTTTCGATTTGCTCTTATTTAAAAAGCTTAAATATTTAAGTTACAGTATAGTTTTTAAACAATAAAGTTACTTTTACAAAAAAAACAGTTCTGAATAAATAGTCCATGTTAGTTGAATCTGTCCATTAGTACTGTTCTCTATGTTGTAGCCGAAGTTACTTTGAAGACTGATTTGCTGGTGAAGTTAGGCATAGATGGTCTGGGCAGCAGAGTGGTTCTTATAATCCGTCTCGATATTCAGCTCCACAAACTTTTCCTGGGGCTTCCGTGACGAGTTTTACACAGCGTTCAACATCCTTCGTATGAACTTAAATTGCTTGAAAGTAATGTTCCACTCAGGGATTGGGTTACTATCGATGTGCGATTTGATCTCGTCGTCACTGATTTCTGCCAACAATGGGGGAGAAGATAATTCACAGTCCATTCAGTTGATCATTTCTGAGTATTCTTGCGCATTGAAGTTTATTTTTGGTGGCATACATGTTCTTACTGTTTTCCTTCTTGCATCTATCTGTCTTTCCTTCAGAATTCATCGAAGTCTGAGCTCTCTTGAGTCATGGCTAACAGTAAGTAAGTGTTCTGGGTGGGCGAAAAAAACCATTCCGTTCGATCACAGGGTCGACAACATCAAGCAAAGATTTTAGCAAATACCTGGAAGATTGTATTGCTTGGTAAACAAGTCCCAGGCCTTCTGTAAAGGGTTTACTTGTTTTGATAGTAAACCACATTAGCGTGTATGATTTCAATATAAACAAAACTAGTTCTCGAAGTTCAGGTGAGAGCTTTCTTCACTTATGTAAATCTGAGAATTCTATCTGATTTTGTCAACCATCTCGAATGTGATAAGTGCCTAGGATTTCGTACAGCCAAATCTTCTTTACAGGTTCCTTATTCCATTGCCTTATAAATATCAAGTAGATATTGCTGATCTTTGCTAAACACGTTTATGTCTATCTGTGGGATATGACAATTAATACTCTGGAAGATATTTACAAATACCAAAGATGCGTAAAATTGTACCTCTTTCATTATTTTGGCAAATTTTGGGGCTTATGCGAGACCGGAAGATATCAACTGATCTAAATCAAATTAAAACACAATGTTTTTAGGTTCTATTTGAAGACATTACAAAATATTACATTACGAAAACATCTAATTAAAAAATGTAAGAAATAATCGCAGAAATGAAGTTTTTTTCATATTTTGTCAAACTTCAGATCCTTTGTGCGACCGGAAGATGTCAACCGATTTTGATATTTTTATATATTCTTTGGTCTATATGATTCGTAACTTTTTCGCGCTATTACAACTTCGAAATAAAAAAAATAATAATTTTTCGGCCTACCCTATTGCACGGGCCTGGCAAGTTGCTTAACAGTTGCACTGGGTAAAGAATGGATCGGTCTCTGTCTTTAATATAGAACCTATCGTAAATTTCCAAACTAACATGTATCATACATGTTTTCAAGCAGAGTCTGTAGCTGGGTCCAAAATACATACATAATTCATATTTCTTATATAAAACCTCCAGTCAATTATTCAACATAAATGTCTCTAGAGAAAACTAATCACATTTAACTTTGCTATTAATATAAATTACGATTGTCATGAGAGGGATGGAAATCGCTCCTAAGCACACATAACTCAGGTTCAAGCTCAGATTGACATAGTTAAGCCAGCTACAATCAAAATACATGAAAACTTAACTAAAATCAGTATAATTAATAATTGTCAAAAGTAAAGTATATCTTTATGTTTGAAATAATAAATGAAACATGAACATAACACTAAATATAAATAATATGAACAGTCGTCGGTTTTAAACAACACTAATAGTACACACATCCATGGTAGAATTTACAATCACACCAAACTAAATAATTGTCTTCTTAACAGCTTTCTTTGTACAAAAATAACGAACTGTCCTAGGGAAGGTATCGTTCCTACGATCCCCCTGCCGAACTTTCAGAAACGAAAGGTTGCCTGAGACTGTTTAACTGGAGTTGGCTTCGGCTCGCGGACATCAGTCATCGAGCATTCCAAGTCGTGCCGATGTCGTCAGGAAAGGGAATTAGGAGGGGACAAAGTAGGATGGGATAGAGCACTGAACACGTATTCAACATCACAGAGTCTACTAAGAAATGTCACGGCAGCAAAATTACGTCACCACGGTACAGCATTCTTACGATACATGACAATGACATTCGTAACTAACTAACTCACTGACTCTATCAAACCCGCAGATTCATGGCCGCGCGGACATAAGCTCTCCATACATCCCTATCCTGAGCTAATGTTTTTCAATCATCCTGTGTATAATCTACTTCCCTCAAATTATGAATAATGTTATTCTCGCACCTCATTCTTGGTCTACCAACTGGGCATTTTCCTTGTGGTTTTCGTACAAGAAGCCTCCATGCACCTCTTTATTTCCTCATTCGTGTCACATGTCCTGGCCATCGCAGTCCACGAGACTTCACTGTTCTCATTATATCTGGCTTCCTATACATAGACCTACCACGTAGCATTATGCAGTTTTCTCCTTTCAACTGTCTGTTCATCTCTTTTTGGCCCAAATATTTTCCTAATAACTTTATTCTCAAATACCCGTAATCTCCTTTCCTCCCTTAAAATAAGAGACCATGTTTCGCATCCATATAATATAACTAGGAGAATAACAGTTTTATATACCCATATTTTCAGTTTAACGCTTTTTGAAAGCAGGCATTTCCAGAATTGAGCCAATGTTTAATTTATTTGTGCATCTCATTCTTATTTGTGATTATGGTGCTATATATTTAAATTCAGCCACATCTTCAAAATTTCCCTCATTTGTCATTTCCATTATACAATATATTTCTATGTGTGGCCATATATTTATTTTTTATTGATATTTACTTTAAGTCCCAATTTCTTAGTGTTACTCAATACTGGTGCGTGTTGACCCTTAGTATCTCCTCGCTTTCGCCCAATAGTAGGCCTACTACATCATTCGCATAAACTAACAATTAATTTATTCCATTGCGTTGTAGGCCCTCTTCATCCTCTAAAGATTTGATGGCATGCTTTAGCATAAAACTAAATAGTAGAGGAAATAGTACATCTCCTTGCTTCAACCCATTGTGAATTTCAAATGTATTCGAAAACTGATCGCCTACACGCACCCTACTCTTTATGCGTTTAAACGCATTCGTATAAGTCTAACTTTTAAGGAATTCCGAACTCCAGCACGATACTACATAACTTCTCCCTCTTCATTGAATCGTGTGTTTTTTTTTAAGTCTGCATATAGTTATGTACAGTACCATTATATTCCCATTTATTTTCAAAAATCTGTCTTATACTAATAATCAGATCTGTTGTAGACCTGTTTCTTCTAAATTCACATTGATGATCTCCTAGAATGTCATCAATATAGGGAGTAAGTCTGCTTACTAATATATTTGTTAAAATTTTGTACGAAGTTGAGAGTAATGAGATGCCCCTGTAGTTGTTGCAATCAGTTTTATCTCCATTCTTATAGATTGGTACGATAATCGATGTTTTTCATTCATCTGGAAGAGCTTCTTTTTCGCAAATCATACTAAGCAACTTGCGTATCTTGTCCAAAAATTTGTCTCACCCTGATTTAATCAGTTCTGCTGGGATCTAATCTGAACCTGATGCTTTATACATCTTCAATTGTTATCGCCATTTCAACCTCTAATGCACTTAGTGTTCGTAAGTACCAAAAATGTTTTATGTCGTACACAAATATAATTTTAATATTGTTATGAGTTATGGTACAATTTTCAATTTATATTGCAATGATTAATATTATGTAGGCGCATATTTTTAACTATTTAACGCATGCTCCAAATGGGAGTCAAGGACCAATCACGTTACCGTGATTTTTTTATTTACAACCAATCACAATCGTGTTTCGCCTAGAATTTACCAACTAAAGTTTATGATAATAAAGAAAGCACCTGCTTTTTAACATTCTGAATAGGTCATAGCATTATTTTGCAGTGACTGACTCATCAAGAAATACGGCTACCAGATTGTATATATAGTGCATGAATGTCAACACATACCGCATGCGGAAGTTAATATAAAAACATTTGTAGCAATTGATTATACTACCAAAAAAAAAGAAACCACTGTTTGCACTTTCTTAAATGTTATTTTTTCCCAGAAAAAATAATTGTCATATTTACATCATAGGACATCAGAAATGAATTAATATACAGTTTGATGTGTTTCATTTTTTCTCCACTAGAGTGCATTCTTGCAATATTGCGTTCCTTTGGCAATAAATAATATGATCTGGTTGCAGTGATCAACAAAAAAAGCAAATGTAGCGTAGCAATCGTTTCTCATTTGTTTTCAAACATCGCCGTTTACATTAAATATATAAATATTTTAAAATAACTATATTTAAATAATGATTTGTGAGTAGACGGCTTAATTTGATTCGTTAAATAGTCCTAACAAATGCCACTCTTGATTTCCAAATTCTCTAGATTAATTCACTCCTCACTTCGTGAGTCGTGAATTTATCGATAATTTGGAAATCAGTCGTGGCATTACTTGTGAAAAATTGCTTTCATTTGTATTTTATATTAAGATACATCCCCTTAACATTATGTAAGGGGCTGTAAGAATGTTTTGGGGCGTTTATATATATATTGCTTAATTGGCTAATTACATAGGTCTACATGTGAATACTCATATATTAAAAATAAAAAATCAGCATGTTATGGAATAAAATTACATACGTTACAAGAATTGAAAGTACTTTCAAAAAGAACTTCGAGAAACGTACTTTAAATAATTTTAACGCAAATTACAATTTATGTATTATGGCATACAAACAGGATATTAATTATGTTAACTGGTTGCTTTATAATGGAAAAACCAGTAATAAATGCAATAAAAGGGAAAAGTGGGAAACTCGGGGATAGTAATCTCATTATGAAATGGAGTCAACTAAATTACTTGCTATAAGATTATTTTGACAAGAATGGGACGTGTTCCTCGCAATATTATGGTGGGTAAAATCCCTATTCAATTGACCCGAGTTCTATTATAGGCGGATTGAGGATTTTAAATCTCCGTCTTCCTTCTGGGTATGTGTTCTGATCCCTGTATTTTCTTCAACAGCAACCTCAGAATCCTGTAAATTAGGGCTTACAGAGTTTGGGATCAGTGACTATGTATATTTCTAGTGTCTTGTTCTTTTGCAGTCACCCGTTAAAAATATCTGACGACATACCTTCAGGAGTAGAACAATAAAACAGTAGTAGCTGCATTTTTAGTACTAGTAGTAGTAGTAACAGAAGAAGAAGAATTAAAAATAAAATTAATGAATTAATTAAGAGTGAGGCAAAATAACTATAAGTATTGTAACAAGTCACAAAGTCGAGGGTTTGGAAGTGGTTTTTACAGAATGGAGGAAAATGTTTAAAAACCGAGCGATAGCGAGGTTTTTAATTTCCGTGATTCTGTAAAACACTTCACAACATGCGTTGTACATTATTTTTTTGCGCATGATGTTTTAAAAATAACAAATAATACTAACATCTTTGTTGGAAATATTTGCGTTCATTATAAACAATTGACTAGCGTTAACAGTGTGGGCAATGTTTATTAGTTGAAACATAAGGAGGCCGTGAGACCAATAAATGATAAATGGCGGCAAGTAAGTATTTATTGTTTTATATTGTTTCAAATAAACTACAGTTCATTTAACATGCAGTGATTTGTTTCGAATAATGTATATTAACACTATATTTTGGATATTTTTTGTATATACATTGTATGTTGTATACATAGAGTGCATACGCGTGTTTGTAATAAGTAACATTACAGTATAGTTATTTAGGTAGACCACCCCGAAATTTAGGGAATTGAACTTTCAATAATGATCGCCATTGCTGTAAGTATGACAAAACACACTATCGTGCAAAAAGTAAATTTTCAAAATGATTATCCCAGCTATCAAACAATCAGAGTTTATTATTTATAGCTTATTATTTAAAATGTTACAGGCATTCCTTCCTTACATCGAGATGATGAAATTAATGTTATAAGAATATAGATCCGGAAATGCTTTATTTCCTCTTTCCTAATTTATCTTTCATTTCTTCAGATAGACTGTTTTAAAATATTTCTCACAAGTTTCCTGTTATGTAGTCTACTATACAAACGATAGCCGCGGTAGCTTTTCATGAAAGAAAAACTAGTTTTTACACCGTGCAAAACATTCAAGTTTAACATACGTATTAAAACTTTTAGTCGGCATTAGAATAACCTTGTCGGATAAAAAATAGCAATTTACCGAGCAATTTGGCTAAGGAGGATATCGTATGAGACTCTTACTCTGTCCCGGTTTCAAACCCAGATCACGTAACTTTTCCCCTTGTTTTCTCACTGGAAAAGGTAAATCCTGGGTTCGAATTCCATTACCTGGACCATTCCAACATAGTTGAGTATACATATAAATAGGAAAATGTAGCCCTATTTGTATTTGTGATATTCTTCTGCAGAAGATACAGTGTGTTCAAACAGCTGTTACGAGTGTTAAATTAAATAAATATTTACGAACACCATATAACACTTTGATGATTTTATTTAGTAAATAAAAGTAATTTATATTAAAATGCCATGTTCTATACACCTAAAATGTTACTAAAAGAAATTCTGGTAGAGCCTACCGAAAAATATAATCCCTCCGAATTTTGTTCGTGGTGAAGTAGAATGCGTGCTTAAATGATCCGCAAACTATGCCAGCCGCAGCATTACTGCAACAAAGTTGTCTATGCCAGACAAGTCGAAGGCGAAATGTCATTCTGAAAGAGATACTTTGGTCAAAATAGTGACAATCATTCACTATAAAAGTACAATTGCCAAAAAACGCAGCCATTTGTTACACTGAAGTAAAATTTTCCTGAGAAAACATTAACTCGGGATAGGGTTGTAAGAAGATCTCATGTCCGATCGGATATGAACATCTGGTTTGAATAGTGCCAGTGAGTTACTTAGTTCAGGAGATTCCAGCAAATTAGTCTACTGGGATATTTAAAAGAGTTTGTTATAAATTCCTAGTCTACAATTTACGTTATGAAGAAATACAGTTAATTTAAGAAATAATGTTTCTAACACACAGCTCTACATTGTCTACTTGACGTCACAGATAACCGTATTTCTAACACACAGCTCTACATTGTCTACTTGACGTCCCAGATAACCGTATTCTTTTCCCGGCTCTATCATAGGAATTTTGCTTTGAATTTAGGATCCGATCCAATCTGCCTCGTGAGATATTAGATTAAGAAAACACCAGAATTGAGATACCTGGTCACGCTCTACTGTAACAGCAGCCACTTCACTAGACCTTGACTCTTCGGAGTTGTTCCACGGATTTGTTGTATTATTAATTACACGATAAGAACAAAAATCAACTCTGTAGGAGAATGTGACAGATAATATTTAAAGAAGACCCAGATCAGTAAATAAAACATCACTAAGTAAAGTCCTATTAAATATTGATACGTAATTTTCATAAACAGTGTAACCAATAGCAAAAATGACAAGACAAACAAACAGTTGGTGTGATTATGTTCGCTACCGACACAGAATAACTACTCCGTCATGACTCCGGGGGGTAATCATTATGATTGTAGACAGTGGGTCCATTACACGTGTTTACATATTAGTGGCACGTGACTTTATTCTAAAAACAACAGTCACACGCACATATGTTTGCATAAACGCTGACAAATGACTCCTATAAATGATGGGAGACATATTTTGAACAAGTAAACTCCAATGTATTACTGTAAATGCAAAAGCGACCAAATTATTTGAACAAGTCAGAAAACAGATACCAAAATTGCTAATAGCATAATGGAATTAGTTGCGATACAGCTTGTGTATTAGTTAATTTGTTTCTATATTGGTCAGATAATTTGTATATTATTTTCAAATATTACTTCCACTTAAATAAAATTCACAATTACTACCTCTATGCATTACGTCAAAAGATATAAATAATATACGTTAACTTAAAAATGTAATTACCTTCACCATTGATAACATTTGTTTTATGTGAGAAATTGCGCATTTAACTAGAGAATTTTGTTTTACATCGAAATTTTTATTCAAGTGTAAAATAAAATGAATTAATGATTTACCATTTAATTAAATTAATTTTCTAATCAATATGATGATGATGATGATAATAATAATAATAATAATAATAATAATAATAAATAATAATAATAATAATAATATTTACAATTATACAAGATAGCAAAACTTGGCGGGATATTTGAAGAATTGCTCTTAACAAAACATGTGTAGTTAAATTCGTTAAAATTCAGAATACAATTTTTTTTATAATCAATTGAGTTGGTGTTTACTTGATGAAAATCCATATTTATTAATTAAATAAAAATAAAAACGTATTTTATTTTTATTTAATTAATTTTTTTGTTACAAAACATGATTTTGTCTCTAAAAAAGTGTACATTTTCTCGCGGGTTTCTGACGTTAGACTTTTAAGTTTAGATTTTAGTGATCTCAAACATTGTATAGGGTATTATTTGCGCTACCTTTCCAATTCTTTAGAAGAAGTTGTTGTTTTCTGTACATACTCTCTTTTATAAGGACAACCGATAATTAAAGATTAGTTAAATTTAAATAAACGCCTTCTTCTGCTTCTTCTTCTTCTCTATCTTCACCTCTTATAAATATAAATATTGTGAATAATTTTACTTGCCACACGCCGCCCGAACTCAGTTGCACGACCTGTTGAGAGAGAGATTTTAATACTTGAATCACACACGTACTTTTTTGATCGCATAAGGACATTGAGCGAGTTATCAATTCAATCCTCTGAGACAGCACAACATTAAGACGAAACGCAACGTTCACAAATGTTCATTATAAACACGGCGAATATGATAATGATGTTTATGATAACCGGGTGATGTTCCGGGACCGTTGGGGCCTTAATTATTTCTTACAGATGAGGAAGAATCCCGAAAAAAAGCATCCTGGAAATCTATCCCGATTGTTGATCAAACCCGGGTCTGCTGCTTAAGAGGCAGCAACGCGACTCTACTCCGAGACCACATCAATGGACATAAATAATCTTAAAAAATTTAATTAATAACTGATAAGGTAAAGTTAGTCAATACTTCGAAATGGATTATAAATTAATACAATTCACAGTTCGTTTTAACTTATATTAAGTTTGCGTTTAAACGTTTCAGTTGTTACATAAATCAGTTAAGAAATTTCTGGTTCTGGTCCATAGACTTTTTGATCAATGTGACATTTTGATTTATAAGAAACATTTTGGACTATCGTGACCAACAGCAAAAACAGCTGAGGGTGGTTAATGTAATCCACGAACAGCTCGTAAGTTTCAAGGTTTCACATGATATGAATTTCCAATATTATTTATTCCACTATGCAAATTTAACACATTATAACATAGATCTAGGTTACACAAATTACTGTATGTATTCCACTTCAGTAATCAAAATAATGATGCACGAATATTAAGCAATTTACTTTAGCGAGCATTTTAAATAATTCACCAATGTTATAAAATCATTTTTGACACGACTTTACACTTTTACTCATTTACTTTACAAGAATTGAAAGTGACACTTTGAATTGAGATATTTTCGGCCCAAGTTCAGCTGAGGTCGGAATTTTGAAACGAATTCTTGCAAAACAAAACAAATTATTTCGTCTCATTTCGAATTTCATTTATTTTTAATAAGTATTACAAATTGGTACAAAAATTCGCCTCTAAAACATACTCACAAATGTGTGGACCATATGTAATGTTGAAGGCAATAAGCATATTTCAAGATTAAATAGGAATAAAAATGATATATCCAAAGTATATTAACAAAATATTAATAGCATAATTGTATAAACTCTGAGTTATCAATATGTTGAATATTAAATACTTATAGCAATGAAATAGACGTTAACTTACACATTCACTACTGCCTTTTGACAGAATTAAATTAAATTATATTATAACTACTGTACTAAAAATACATTTTTCTAACTTAATTTTATAGAAGATATTATTTTAAATAAGCGCTAGGCCGTGATTCAAAATAGGGCACGAAATGACTCGAAAATTGGTTTTAAAGTTAATTGCTTTTATAATTGAGATGATTCTACTAATACATTTCAGTTGTATTTCCACAAGGTACACACACAAACAGACATACACAACTTACTGGTAGTCACACAAAGCCGATTACCGTTGAAACGTCTCAAATTAAATGAAGTAAAATAAAAATTGGAGCAGTTGTCGGTTCAAATAGTTATCCCTGTTTCAGTCGCACTTCTTGGGAATGGAGATGGAACAGCTGAATAATTTGATTTCTCATCAGCTTTAACACTAATTAATTTCAAAGTAATGTACTCGTATTAAAAAAACTTAACTACCTACAATACATAATAAAATATAGGCCTATGCTTTTCGTAATTTAGAGTCTGGTTAATTATAATTACGGTTCTGAGGTATAAATTTTTTCCACATACTCTACAGCGAGTAAGCAAGGAGGTGACGGAAATATCAAGTACATGGTGCCGGTATATTTAATGTTTAATTTTTTCCCATTTCCGCTTCCTGTCATTTAAAGAAAATTTTAGAACTTTATCTACATTTACTCGCTATGTATGACGACTGGAGTCATTAGCAAATTACTATGAGAAGCTTACGCACGTATGTCATGTGAGCTGAACCTCGTCCTCTAGCCATGCATTATAATACACTACGACGTGCGAAGAACCGAGAAGAAACAATAACTTAGCTGTTAAGTGTATACGTAGTACAAAGTTCCTTAAAAATATACAGTGTGATACAAGACTTCACTGACAAATGTTTATGTTCGATACAGTTGTTGGACCCACTTACCACCCCTGGGGATACATTCCTCTACTCCCTAGCCAACTGCTTTTTTCTCCTTCTATACCTTATGTTTGACACACAAAGAACATCATTTTTGTTATGAAACATATACACCCAAATATGTGGTTATGAATTCTGCATATTGGTCACAAGGTTCGCACTACGCCACGTAACAGAGTCCATTTTTTTCGGGGAGGGGAATGTAAAAAATATTGTAAATGAAACTCGAGTTTCCACCCGAACTCTGCTTGCTTCCTGAATCAGTTATAGGTCTACATAACACTACATTAAACAGAATTCTGTCGTGCCGTACAGAGTTGAACGATCGTTGCTGCGAAGGTATTGATCATTTAATAAGGTACAGGGCAGACTGTTTGAACACACATTGCAAGCTGTAAGAACATAGCTTTCAATAAAATGTATATGTACAATTGAATTTATTCTACGTCCGAACCTTACCTTGACCGATTCTCAGAACCCATAAACGATATGTTTGGGATTATATGTTCCTTAACAAACAAAAATACATTATCACTGCTTGACATATCTTCCTAAAAGCTCATCTGCAAGATTCCCTGAACTCTGTATGTTCTGGTACATGTACATAATTTTTCTCTGTATTCTGATTAACAAGAGACTAGTTTTATATTATGAATGCAGAAATATTTGGTTGATTGCCTATTTTGTCCTGCGTTAAAGGAAAATAAATTATCATAAGTAATGCCACGAGTGATTTCCAAATTATGGATAAATCCACGACTCACGAAGTGAGGAGTGAATTTATCTAGAGAATTTGGAAATCAAGAATGGCATTTGTTAGGACTGTTTAACGAATAAAATTAAGCTGTTTACTCACAAATTATTATTTAACTACAGTTATTTAAAATATTTATATATTTAATGTATACGAAGATGTTTGAAAAAATGAGAAACAATTGTTACGCTTTCGTTTGTATCACTGCAACCAGATCACATTATTTATTGCAGAAGGATCGCAATATTGTAAGAATACAGCCTAGTGGAGAAATTCATAACTAACATTATAGGTATTAATTAATGTCTGATGTCCTATGATGTAAATATGTCAATTATATTTTTCTGCAAAGTTATTTCCTGGGAAATAATTCGTTTAAGAAAGTGCAAACAGTGGTTTCTTTTTTTTTTGTGTGGTATAATCAATGTTATAAATGTTTTATATCATAACCCGCAAGCACTATGTGTTAACATTCGTGCACTATATGTACAATCTGGTAGTCGCATGTATTTACTGTATTAATAATGCTATGACTATGACCTGTTCAAAATGTTAAAAAGGAGGAGCTTGATTTTAAAGTGTAAAATTAAACTGATAAAATCGAGGTGAAAAACGACTGTGATTGGTTGTACATAAAATATCATTGAAATGTGATTGGTCATTGACTCCCATTTGAGGCATGAGTTAAATAGTCAAAGAGTACCGGTAGTTAGGCCTATATTAGCTAGAGCTCGTCAATGTACAGTCTCTATGCACAAAGTATATTAAGAATTTTTGTGCTAGGAATGAGAAATAAATTAGCAGACTCTCTTTTCTGGACTGCCATATTGTCACTTTTTTCAGTTCTTTACTGTAGGTCTAACGATCACAGATACAGAGAGGTAGACTGGCAACAGGTCATATAGCGATTAAGTAGGAAGATTCTCTATCTTTGTTGCAGCCTTACTGCATTTCGAATATCATTCTAGTCCATTTACGTTAACCTTTCCTGATTTTCCAATCCTAAATATAATCAATTTTACAAAATTATAAAATAAGTAAAATAAAATAAATAAATTTTGATAAAGAGGAATCCTACAATAATAATTCTTAGAAAGGATAATTTCAGTAGCTGCCTCAAGTGACGGATGGTACATTTTTCTGTTCTTCGTCCGGTTTACACAGTCATCTGTTAAATTTCTTCTCTGCGCGAGCAGTATTATGATCCGTTTCTCTTCCTTATTCCAATTGGTCATCACAATTTATTTCTTTTAAGCAAGAGTTTAATTAACGGGAAGCTGTCTTATGACATTAATAAAACTGTAATTCCAACTTAGCATCTTCAAACGATTAAATTCGCAATATGGCGACAGAACTAACTTCCGCCTTCACTAGATATAATGCAACAAGATATTATGTCTGTTTGTACTGAGGTGCATGGGAAGGAAGAACTTGCAATCATTGTGCTTTTTAAATTGTCCCAACCTTTCAGTGCTCAAGGACCAAATGGATAACCTAACGAAAATTGACACTTTCTCTGGTGATACTAGCGCCGAGTCGACTACCTTTACTCTCACCGGGCAGACTTAACTCCGACCCATGCAGTAATCATACTGCATCTCTTCCACATGACAGCAATGAAATCTTCACAAGACGCTTCTTTCTTTACTCTAATATAATATTTTCTGAAAGTTTTTCCTCGATCCAAATATGTGGTCATGCTGTATGAATTTCAAAATTCTGTATTGCAATTGGAATACTAGTATATCGGATTGACTGACTATGCCCTATTCATTCCTCGTGCGAACATGGGTGATCCATAGTGGGAGTTTCTTAACCAAGCTTAATTTAGTTAGCTTATTGTCTATACAGTAGATGTCAACGAGTGACATGTCGTTAGCAAATCGCCTCAATGAGACATCAGTAGGCAACTAAGGTATTACTTGGATGGATGAAGGTCGGTTAAATTTTGCACAGAGGACATTTTATTCAGGCTTGCGTTCTTCAACGAGCCTGAAATCTTCAGACTCGGGACCCACGGCTTAAAGGGTCCTATCCGGAGAACTTGTCCCTTAGATTTTTCCATCCTAAAAGTCCATCCACAACAGCCGGGTTTAAACCCGCGTCCCTCGGAACTAGAGGCAAGTAACATAATCACAAGCCCATCGCGGTCGATAATACTATTAAATCGACAGTAGATTAAATTTAAATTATACATCACAGCTTGAACAATGTCTTCAAAGGTCAACTTGGTAATAACGTAAATATTATGTTCTCAATTGGTTTGTTGTTTACTTGATGAAAATCCAAGATGTATTTAATAAATAAAACTATAAAAATATTATATCAACAGTCTTACTAATAAAAATCTCTTATACAGGCTTTCATCAGTTGTTTAGTTATACGATGTATAAGCCTTATATAGATCATGTATAATTTCCTTATTATTAAACGTTGTACAGGAGCTATATAACAATACAATCCTTATACACTATATGTAACATATTCGTCATCATTATGACGTCAGAACATTTTGTAACGGAAAGAAAACAACATCAACCAGTGATTAATTGTGTAAGAAATGTGTATGGATAAGAATTAATACAGATTAATTGGGGAGTTACGGAAAAAATAAGTGTGTTTTAATTTATTTACATTTTTCTTTAGGCTATGTGAAATGTATCTTAGAATATGATTCACAGATAACGTGCTGCCATCTAATGACAAGAACTTCAAACAATTCCTGGAAATTAATAAAAGTTTTTTCCATTACTTATGAATTATATACAGTCTTTTAAGAATCGTTAAAAAAAACATTCAAAATAATAGGAAATGTTAGCGACAACGGAATAACCCTTTAAGAAAATAATCATATGCAGCTTGATAAGGAATAGAATGTGGTACATCACGGTCTGTAGTCGGAAACCCTAACCACAAGACTATCATGCTAATGAATGGTTCGTTGCAATAATGCTACCTTTATAATTAAAAATATTTTATATAGGTATGTTTATTATATATTAATGATGTGAGAATGTTTTGTTAAAATAATATTACGAAGCATTTAAACTACATTCAGGCTAAATCTTGTCTCACAGCACCTATTATAGAACATATTATTTTGTGAATCAATGTTTAATTTAAAAATATTATTAATCGAGAATGAATGTAACAAAAGGCATTTTATGATGCCTTCATTTTCGACCCGCAGCTTTATTAATATTATTTATGTCTCGTGTATCCATCAAACAGTCGTTAAAGTGTTGCAATTTGTGTTAAATTTAAGGAAACGTTCATCAATATAATAAGAAAACAATCAGCTGATCCTAAACACCGCCATTTTGTCTAGTTATACAATCCTTAAACAAGGCTAAAGACATGTATAACGATTCCCATGTAAAGTTGTACACCTCTTATACATCCATCCATAGTAATTCTGTCCAAAGGCAGGTCCTTCGCTGCAATCATAGCATTTTCATACTATGCTTGCCGCTTTACTAGGGAATTGTAGGTGTGGTAGCTTACCGTTGCATTCCACACCGGTGAAGGATGATGATGATGGTGATAACGATAAGGGTGGTGATGATGATAATGGCCATATGATTTCGTGGACTTTTTAGGCCTTAAAGTTTTCCTGACATTTGTCTTACAGGTAAGGAAGGAAAAACCCCGATAAAATCTCACCCAAAAAAACTTCCCCGACCGGATATCGAATCCGGGCACGCTGCGTGACAAGGCAGCACGCTACCTGGAGACCACAGCGGTGAACACCTCTTATACACTGAAGAGCTAATACATTGCTTATTGGTAAGAATTTTCAAATGAGATATCTATAAACCTTGTATAAAAGTTATATATGGATTATTAGTAAGAAAGCAAATAAATAAATTAAAGAAAATTAATGAGTTATTCAATTTCCAATTATATTTAAATGATTTACCTCTATTAAATGTATAAAAAAGTTTCTGTTTACCTTTTTTATATTGTATTGCTTAGTTACATTTGTTCACATAGTTGAGTATCGCATAAATAGAAAATGTATTTGTAATTATGGCATCCGTATGAAGAAGAAACAGTGTATAGAAACATCCGTTACGAATGTTAAATATTATAATTATTTAAGAAAATCAAACAAAACGTTGATAGTTTTATTTATTAAATACATAAATACTAAATTGTATTCTCGAAGTTCATTAAAATAAGTGCTCTAGATCAGAGAATGAATTAAAAGTGTCATTCAAATCTTAATAATCCTAGAGGCAATTTAACATATGACAGCCTCAGGGTATAAAATTAGACCATATTTATCCACGTGCAACTTGATAAAAAAAAGAACTACCAATTATATTTCTGGTTGACACGTAGTGAACCAATTAAAATTAATTATATTAGATAATGGAGTCCATTACAGTAATTACAAACTATTTTTGAAGATGTAACAGATATTAATGAGGTAACGTTGGAAAATTCTGCAAGTTTTAATTGATATCTAATTGATTTACATTGCCTCGGGCAACTTGATTTTAACTTTCACTGGGAGGAAATCGTGAAGAGACAACCTAAAGGCACATGTATCCCCCACCCTATTAATTACTTGCGCAATAACACTGCCGTAAGTACGTAGGAGGAGTTTAACGTTAGAAAAATATCCCGGAAAAGATTCATTTTGTAAGTGCACACGCCCTTCATAATATACAGCTTGTTCATCTTAAGGCAATAAAATCAAAGCATCTTTCAACATCTGTGCGCCTAATTATA
This sequence comes from Diploptera punctata, assembly GCA_030220185.1. Classification (NCBI taxonomy): domain Eukaryota; kingdom Metazoa; phylum Arthropoda; class Insecta; order Blattodea; family Blaberidae; genus Diploptera; species Diploptera punctata. Next base: position 219,993 of record JASPKZ010006440.1, on the reverse strand, counting down.
ATCAATCATCAAACATTATTGCTCCTATATGCCTTTATTTGACGTATTCTATGTTACCGCAGCTCAATTATTACTTTCCCATAACAGTGATATCTAACAAACATACAAATATTCACATTAAACAATTTAATAAGTAAACTTGACAGCTTTTTCAATAACACTATATGAAGTAATACAAATTAGGAAAGCAAATAAACGTTAAATTTGTAATTTTCAGGTGAATAATCTTACGGATGCGACTGTGGAGAAACAACACACAAAAACACAGAAACTGAAAACGAGGACTCTAAGAATGGAATTTCGAAATTATTCCCAACACACTTCAAATCCTAACGACGTAAATATGTATTACATATACATATGTAGAATTTCATTATTTTTAATAGATGAGTTTTAACACGTATGATTGCTTGTATAAATCCATTATGACATATTCCTTAACAACAAAAGTAAAAAAAATTTATTATTATTATTATTATTATTATTATTATTATTATTATTATTATTATTATTATTATTATTACTGTTGTTGTTAAGAGCACAACATTTCAGCATAAGCATATTCATAAATACACCTGGACGTCTCCGGATGGGGAAACTCGGAACTAGATAGATCATGTATTAGTGGACAAACGCTGGCACAGTAGCATCAGCGATGTTAGATCAGTTAGAGGGACAGACTGGTATTCGTATCATCATCTGATCAGAATGAAAATCAGACAACGGCTATCGCTTATGAGAGGAACAAACGCTAAAGATTATTCTGAAAAATTTGAATTAAAAAACTTGAAAAATGATGAAATTCGGCAAGAATACCAAATCAAAATTGCTAATACATTTGAAGTACTAGAATCTTCAGATGACAATGTGGCAGATATAAATAAAGAATGGGGGGGGGTTGTAAGAGATACTATCAAATTGTCAGCATCAGAAAGCATTGGTTATTTAAAACAGAGACAAAACATTAAATGGTTACATGAGCCAAATGAGGTAAATTTAGAGCAATTGGGTAGTATTAGACGGGAAACCAAAAAGTTACTAAAGAATAAAAAGAGGCAATATTTGAGAGAGAAGATTAAAGATCTTGAAATGATTGCAAAAAATAGGAACTGCAGAGAATTATATCAGGGAATGAGGATAGAGAAGAAAGGGTTTCAGGCTAGAACAAATATAATTCGAAATGAATATGGGATATGATTGCAGATTCCAGGAGTATATTAAATAGATGGAAAAGTTACTTTAATCAGCTATTAAATGGACATATAGAACAGGATATTGAAGAGGATAATTTACAGACAGCAGAAACGCTACTCACAGAACCAAATGCATTAGAGGTTGAAATGGTAACAGAAAAATTCAAGATGTATAAAGCATCAGGTTCAGACGAGATCCCAGCAGAACTGATAAAATCAGGGGGAGAAAAAATGATGACAAGATAAACCGGTTGCTTAATATGATTTGGGGAAAAAGAAGCTCTTCCAGATCAATGGATAGAATCGATTACCATACCAATTTATAAGAAAGGAGATAAAACTGATTGCACCAACTATATAGGGGCATCTCATTACTTTCATATTCGTACAAAATTCTAACAAATATATTAGTAAGCCGACTTACTCCTTACATTGATGACATTCTAGGAGATCATCAATGTGGATTTAGAAGAAAACAGATCAGATTTTTAGTATATGACAAGTTTCAGAAAATAAATGGGAATAATAATGGTACTGTACATCAACTATACGTAGACTTCAATAAGGCATACAATTCAATTAAGAGCGAGAAGTTATATAGTATCCTGCCGGAGTTCGGAATTCCTAAAAAGTTAGTTAGACTTACACGAATGTGTCTAAATGGCACAGAGCGTAGGGTGCGTATAGGAAAACAGTTTTCAGATATTTTTGAAATCACAATGGGTTGAAGCAAGGAGACACACTATCTCCTCAACTATTTAATTTTGTACTAGAGCATGCCATCAAATATTTAGAGGATGAAGAAGGCCTACAACTCAATGGTATTAATAAGTTGTTAGTTTATGCTGATGATATAGTACTATTGGCCGATAGCGAGGAGATACTAAAGGCCAACACGCACAAACTATTGAATTATACTAAGAAATTGGGACTGGATGTAAACATCAATAAAACTAAATATATGGTCACACATAGAAATACATTATATAATGGAAATGGACATTAATAACAAATGAGGGAAATTTTGAGAAAGTGGCTGAATTCAAATACTTCCGATTGAGGGTCTTTCCACTTTTCAGCGGTTGCCCTTTTACCAGCCGGCTGCTGGCCCTTCACATCCACATGTGTCAATCACAGAGGTAGATGATCAACAGCCAGGGTAGGGGTGACATGTGGTTAGCATGTCGAGTCCCCCAGCCGTTATAGCTGGTTCCTCAACCTGGAGCCGCTACTTATTGTAGCTACCCAATTGCCTCACGATGCTGGGTGGGCACCGGTCCCATACTGGCCGAAAATACCATGAGAAAATTTCTTTCCCCATGGAGACTCGAACCAGCGCAAGTCCCGTAGCTCTGCGCCAAGGCTTCCTACCTTAACCGCTCGGCTACGGCGCGGGACTGAATTCAAATACTTAAGAACAATAATCACAAATAGGAAAGAGATGCACAAAGAAATTAAACATAGGCTCAATTCTGGAAATGCGGGCTATTTTGCAATACAGAGACTATTGACTTCCCAACTCCTTTCAAAGAATGTAAAAATAAAAATATATAAAACTATTATTTTGCCAATTGTATTATATAGATGCGAAAGATGGAATCTTACTTTATGGGAGAAAAGGAGATTACGAGTATTTGAGAATAAAGTTCTTAGGTAAATTTTTGTACCAAAGAGAGTTAAACAGACAGGTGAGTGGAGAAAACTGTATACAAGGTCTTTATAGGAAGCCAGAAATATTAAGAATAGTCAAGTCTCGTAGACTGCAATGGGCAGTACATGTGGCATGAACGGGGAATGAAAGACGTACATGGAAGCTTCTTGTAGGAAATCCAGAGAGAAAACGCCTAGTTGGTAAACCAAGAATGAGGTGGGAGAATAACATTAACTATGATTTAAGGGAAGTAGATTATACGGGATGATTGGAAAATATTAGCTCAGGATAGGGATGTATGGAGAGCGTATGTCCGCGCGGCCATGAACCTACGGGTTCGATAGTTCCAGTGAGTTAGTTATTAATTTGTTGTTAAGGAATATATCATAATGTATTTATACAAGCAATCATAAGTGTTAAAACTTATCTATTAAAAATAATGAAATTCGACATATAGCCTAAGTGTAATGCATATATATATATATATATATATATATATATATATGTAATAATAATAATAAATTATTATTATTATTATTATTATTAACTAACTTGGATGATAGCCATTCCAGGTGCTTACAAAAATACACACCTAAAATCTACTAATAAGGGAACTGTCAACCATTGCATGCCAAAACCTACCTTGAAATTTCTCCCAGTTAAGCGTTGTGATGTATCAAGGCCGTGTCCAAAAATTATCTGCCTTTTTAACTGCAAGGCACGTAAATCGAAGCCAGAATCTAGCAGTGGTAACCCACTGATGGAGCAGATGTGCATCCCTGCATGAGTTCAGAGCAGAGTGAAGTGAGGTGTGACGCGGCGCGGACGGCGGGTAGTGATAGTTATCCAATCTGCCAATACGGGAGTTGTATTACTCCCCTACAGTTTAAATAAGGGACTTTGCGCTGAATTTTAGTGTCTTGCAGGTAAAAACGGCAGATTTTTTGGACCCTACCTTTGTACACCACAATGCTTCTCTGGATGAAATTACAAGATAGGTTTAGTCATGCAGTGATTGAGAGTTCCCTTGTAAGAATGAACTAGTCTGAGGAGTAACAACTCTTTTAAAATCACAATCTGGAGATGAGAGCCTAAGTGAATATATTATTTTTTTAATGTAATAAAATTATGAGAAAATGATTAAGAATTCAGGTGTGTAATTTTTTATTGAGTGGTTTCATTTGTTTACTATAAAATAATTTGCAAGTAAATGATGTGGATTCATCCACAAAGTGAGATGACGAAGAGGACGTCGCATGGTTTTCGTTTTGATGCTGGTCTGCACATTATATACTTTGCTAGTGACATTTATAGTTTACCAATAAGACATCGCTTGGACGCACAATATTTTTTACTGAGTAGTCTACCGTCTCTTGTTTATTAGTAATAATAAGTTTTGTACGGTTTTTTCATATGTTGAAGACCGTGGCATCTCTTTTGTCAATAATGCAGTATACGATACGGTAATGTTTTATTTTTCGTTATTTTAGAAGTTGATAAAGTACTTGAACGGAACATGGTATGAAAGAAGTGAAACTCTTGAGATAGTTTAAAGAAAATTACACAAAATCACTAAGTGACAAAATAAGAAGAGGTGACTTTAGAAACCAATATGAAACACATTGACTCTATAGTGAAGCCCAGATTAGTGAAGTCAATATGTGAAACGGAACCCTAATGAAAAGAGAACAATTAGACGACCGTGGCATGAGATGAATGAACAATCCAGTAATAAAATAGCTAAAATCGAAAAATAGAAAAATAAAGATGGAATGTGAGTATATATATATAATATTTCGGGCTGATGGCTCGAGTTTGACACCCTAAGGTCACGTGGATTTAAACATTACATTCGTCTTATTGTGTTTACTTAGACTCTTATAAATAGAGCAAGGAATTTTATGAAACTTTATGTTTTAAACTATTAGTCAGAGAGCACTGAGACTAAGTATCTTTACATTTTGATATATAGAATCAAATAATACCTAAACTTTTCCGTGTTTTGGCAAAATCTCTATCTTCTCTTCTTCTTCTTAAACTTAATTTGTAGGATTTTCATCCTGTTTATTTCCAAAATCACTCCTCGGAGAAAGATGTACTGGATGTGCATTCACTGTCTATTCATCTCTTGGTTGGCCTTCCTCTTGTTCTTCTCCCGTCCATTGGTCTATCTTCTTTAGCTCTTTTTGCAAGCCTGTTTTCTTCCGATCTTTCTATATGACCCTTCCAATATTTTCGTCTATCTATAATAAATTTGGTTATGTCTTGAATATGGCATTTGTCCCTAATTTCTGTGTTGTGTATTTTATCAAATAATGTTTTCCCCTGAATAGTTCTTAAGATTTTCATTTCGCATGTGCTTATTATTTGTTTAGTTTTTGTTGTATCAGCCCTAGTTTCTGCTCCATATACGACAACTGGTCGAACTATCGTTTTGTATATGCGGGTTTTGCTTTCTATTGACATATGTTTGTTGCGCCAAATTAAATCTTTCATATACCCTGATATTTGTGCTGCTTTATCAGCTTGTTTCTTTACTTCTTTTATTAAATTTTTAGTATTTGTTATTAATACACCTAAATAATTAAATTCTGACACTTGTTCTATAATTTTTCTTTCCACTTCTAATTTGCATCTTACTGGTTCTTTTGATATTGTTAAGCATTTTGTCTTATTCGTGTTAATTTTCATATTGTATTTTCTGGCATTTATATTAAATTCATGTAAAGATCTTTGTAAATTATCTTCAAATTTTGAAAGGAGAACGACATCAACTGCGTAACATATTAAGTGAAATCTAGTGTTTCCTATTTTATAACCCAAACGTGGTGGTTTTCAATAATTTTATCCATTATAATATTAAATAAGAATGGACTTAAAGAGTCACCTTGCCTGATGCCCTTTGTGAGGGTTATTTCTTCAGTTTGCTGTTCTCTTACTTTGATTACTGTTTTGCAGTGTGTGTTAATTGATATTATTGCTCTAATCAGTTCATTAGGAATTTCATTCTTTCTCAAGATATGTACAACATCTTCAAGCTGTGCTCTATCAAAAGCTTTCTTCATATCTATGAAACATAAGAATACTGGTTTATTGAATTCCCATGATTTTTCCACAATTTGTCTAACTATGTAAATTGCATCTAATGTGGATCTATTTTTCCGAAAATCCTTGTTGTTGTACTTTAATATGGATTAACGCGTTTAATTTGTTGTTTAATATTTTTGTGAATACTTTTAGAGAACTATTAAGTAATGCAATTCCACGATAATTTTCTGGTTTAGTTTATATTTTAGTGAAAATTTTTTACTTCTTCATATTTTCAACTTTCAAATTCCGGTATCTTTTTTTTCAATAAAAGTTCTAGGAATTCCTTAAAATATTTTTTAAATATATGTATTTATGTAATTTTCCACAGTGTAATGTGATAGACAAGTCAAAATTCTTCAGTATCCCTTCTGAACAAGATAAATAGATTTTATAAAAAACAAATAATTGGTTGAGGAGACATAGAGTGACAGAGTTAGATGCAGGTTTTTGTCCTAAACTGGATCCCCAGAACAAGAACATGAATAAGTAGAAGAACAATGTTGGAATATTCTGGTAGTCAGGTATCTGTCAGTTCGTTCTTGCTACCTGGGAGCAGTCCTTACTTTGTGAACAGATTACAGCATTTAAATGTAGGAAAGACTGCTGCTGCTAAACCTGAAGCAGTGCTTTGTGAAATTAGCAAAGTTCATAGATAAAGACAACGTTTTTCTCACTTACATCGAACTATCAAATATAGCATGATACAAGTATGCTACCATAACATCGTGTGAAGTTGAGCATAATTTTTCATCGTGCAAAACAATTCTGACAGACAGGCCTTACTGTTTACTATCAGAAAATATAAAAAAAAACTTCTGTGTATTACGAACAGAATTGACAATTCGATTGCTCAAAGCATAAGTAGACCTAGACTAGACACTATGCCAGACCCACTTCATAAAAAAAAACTAACGTTAAAATAATTCTAACTACATTTCGCCATGTTTGCAGTTCAATATTAAATGTAACTGTAATTGCAAAGAGAGTACTGAAACAAACCCTAGATTCATTTATGAACTAATAACTTTTAACATCTTGTTTCTCCAAATATGACATACTGTAACGATCTAATGTGTTCTGAATCGTCCAATTTAAAGTTATAGTTACATTTGTATCTACAGGAATGTAATATATTTATGCTATAATAAATAAAACATTATAGTAAAATTTTAAAGTAAAAAATTTAAACCATTTTAAGTAAAATTTTAACATACTTAAAGTAATAACCAATTTTAAATTCATAATATTTCAAAATTTTCCTACTGAAAATAGCAATAATCCAAACTGTACCTGCTCTAAATTTTGTTAGTGCTATATTTCATGGAAGCCTGTTTGTTTTGGTTTGCAATGTTTTGTTTCTTGTATAGGAAAGTTCGGGTAATGTGGACCCTTCTATTTGAGTGGACCCTCTTAATATCTTGTTTAGTTAGTGCTGCCCTCAAACAGAAAATATTTTAACTTCTTCCCCTCATCAACTTTGACGGGTTCAAGGACAGTTTCTTTTATTCTTTGTGCGAAGAAGGGTTTGTTTGTTATATGCATGAAAATTGTCAATTTAAAAGTTTTTCAAGCTAAGAATCAATTCTTAATTTCTGCTGTTGAATATTGCAAATGTTGAAAAAAACTCTTATATATTATATTATGTAGATGTTGTTTTTATACTGACGGGTTTGGTTTGATATTATGTGACATGGTGGCTGTATAAAATAATTAAACATAACAAAGGAATCCGGTTAATGTGGACCCTCCATGAGGACATGGGTCCACTTTACACGAATACGTATATTTTAACAATGAGGATTCTATGTGTAGAAACCATTCACTTAATTAATTTTATTTGATATCCTTGTAATTTTACTAAACCCAAAGACCGTCGCTTTCTACAGTTGAATGACGTGTGAATGTAATAATCAACAATAATTTTAAAAACATTAAATAAATATCAACGCTTTTTAATTATGATCAGTCATAAATGTTTTCAGATTAATCTATGCCTGTCTGTATATATTAATAGAGTAAATAAACTTAAAAATAGTCTAAAAGCTAAGGTGGACTCTGGGGTCCACTTCACCGGAATATGGATGAGTGGACCTTTCTTGCAATGTAAAAAGTTTATAAACTATGAAGATGTTTCCATATTTGGTTAAAATAACAATGCTATTTCATAGTTACAATACTAATGATAATCACTATAATTAAACAAAATTCAAATCCCTTAATTAAAAGAAAGAAAACAACAAATTCAAAACAGGGGTCCTCTATATGTTTGGATTTCACTATTAAATATCATTCAATTAATTAATTAATTGTAATATATAATAACTATCGGAGACGCCCACGAAAGAGATGGAGACAGCGGCTATAATACTTGGCACCGGAACGAATCAAAAAGGTTCAATCCTTGCAAGAAGAAGATACATATAATCTCTCAGTTTTGATTTATTAAGCTAAAGTGATTGCACTACAGTCTTGGGAGGCCTTTGGGGTAGTGACATTTTGAATCTCCCATCTTTCTGGACAATACGCACGAGATGTCCGCCGGTTGTAGGATTTGCCTGATGGCCGAATTTGTGTCCAGAATATACATCTAGTACTCAATTCCACTAGGAGCTAAGTCGACCCCAGGGCCACAATGCCACCTGAAGGTCTGGTCCAGCTAAAAACATTGACCATATCGAGACTCGAACCCACAACTTTCCAGTTTTTACCACGTTTCCTTATACAACTATGCTATGGCGTGATCCATTAAATTTGTTTCAAATGATGAACATGATTGGGCCAGAATTAATGAAAAAACTAATTAAAATCTAGATACAGTGAACGTCTTGATTCCTTAAGCTATAAATAAGTTCTGTTTGTCTCATTTATGTGCTGGTATGTACACTTATGGACCTATGTATATAAATATATGTAAAAAGTTTAGAAAATATTAGTTTCATAATGTTTTGTGTTATAATTTTCAGAGTTTTCATGTTTTGTCTTTACGATTTCATATTTTCGTATATTTTTCTTCATATAATTCCTTGCTCTACTTATAGAATTAGTAAATTAAACTTTCCTGTCAGTGAAATCAACCAGAAAATACGGCTAGCCACTCAACCTCCTTCTCGTGCCGTTGGGTGTCAATTTCTGTATCATTGTCCTATAGGACTACACTCATTTGCAAAACTTAAGTCTGAATCATGACTATAGGCCACCCAGATTTATGTTTTATTACGTCCGTGATAAATATAAAAAAGTTGAAAATTTATTGTAAGAGCCTAGGTATAAAAACATGACAACAGTTCGGATTTTAAAAAATTGATTTAAAATTTTGAAAATGTGGCGTGAAATGTGAATAACAAACTTTTTATAAACCAAGCGATTTTGCTAAGCGGTAACGTTTGAGACTCGTATTCTCGAAAACCCGGGTTCAGCCAATGTACCGAACAACCTAATGTTTTACGTGATTTTTCTCTGACATCAATGTATATGTTGGGTATGAATTATATTGCCAGGACCCATTTATTCTTATTCACAACTTCATAATATAGTAAAAATAATATAGATATGATATTAAAGCGTCTGTAAATAAGTTTATAAATTATAAAAATTGTTAAAAGATACAATAATGATTTTATTGATTCAACTTTTGGCGCCATATTACAGCTTAACCTGAAACCAGAAAAATAATTAATCCTTTTGGTAAGGCTATCTACATTAAGGGGATTCAGAATAGCTTTTATTTTTTATGTTAAAACGCTACCTGTAAATGACATTTTTACAAACTTCGTGAGGATCTGCTTCATATTTTCAGGATATGTTTAATAAACACAGCTGCAGAATTTAACAGAAGGAGTTTTCATATGAAACTGTAATAATAAAAGTCAGTACAAAATTACATTTCTGCGATAAGATCACATTGGTGTAATGAAATTAGGAACAGACGATGTCACTGTTAAGCTACAGTCAAACATTTGATAAATGTCCGCAAACGTTTTATTCTCCTACTCTAAACAGATTATGAGGAAATATTCCACGTTTTATCAGTATCATATGAATAACAATATATGAGATTCCGAACCACTTATAAATAAATTATTATTACAAGTCCTCTCACCTTTAACAGCGTTTCTTGCACCAGTATTCGCATTGTGTGAAAGTTTAAACTATATTTGGGAAGTATTTTAAATTGAAATAAACAGATAATATTTGTATATTTTTTCTTTATCTTACATGATATAAAGACGAAGATAAATTAATGAATTGTACTTGTGTTATTTACTGCCACCATCATCCATATTTCAGTGAAATCGCTGAGAAGACTTAAACCCTGACTGAGAAAAAAAAGAAATACCTATGTCGCTATGCTTCATGAATTTCTAGAAAAAAATGAAAATTCGTTGTACCTTGAAGTGTTAAATTCAAGAAAAAATCAACTTAATTACTTTTTATAAATAGTGAAAAAAAGTGTCAAAGAATTAAGTTGCATAAATCAGACTTCTTATCTATAACACAGTCAAGAGTGGTCATTATTTTTCAACTAGCCGCCTATTGACTACAGTTACCACACCATACGATAGTCGGAAATCATGAAAGCAATAATTATTATTGATAATATGGATCGTCTCTTTCTTTAAAGAGAGGAGAAAAGATTACGAGTATTTGAGAATAAAGTTTTAAGAAAACCGTTCTTAAATAAATGGAAACTAGAGACTCGGAATCCGCGGGTTAAAGTCCCTCCCGGAGGACTTGCTCCTTATATTTTTCCGTCCTAAAAAATCCATGGACCCCGGCCGGGTTTGAACCCGCGACCCTCAAAACCAGAGGAAAACGAGCATAACCACTAGTCCACAGCGGCCGACCCATATATAGGCCTATAAATCTCTATATAATGAAAAAGAAATATTTAGAAAAGACAGGCGAACAGCCAGGTTAACGGGGAAGATACCATTAGAGTGAGTTGCATGATATTTACGGGAAACCGGATGTAATAAGAAGGTTATGTGTTATAGACTGTGAAGGGTGGAGATGTGGCACGAATTGGGAGTGAAAGAGGGGCATGAAGGCTTCTTGCATGAAAATCCGAGGGAAAGCGCCCAATAGGTAGGCCAAGAATGAAGTGAGAGAATAACATTAACCATTATTTGTGGAAGATGATTTATACAGGCGATGATTGGAAAATATTAGTTCAGAATAAGGATGTATGGAGAGATTATACCCGCGCGGCCACCGGATTCCACAGTTCCAGTGATTTTGTTGGTTACTTAGTTATGGGTCCCGATGGTCTATTGGCAACAATTATCGTTTCTTGATTCATTCAAATCTGCTTGTATTGATGATTTTTACCGCTGTTTAAGCGCTGAACAATGACTTCCTTCATAACGTAACTGTGCCACACGAAACATTTAAATTGAAATAAGTGGTATCTAATGAAAATGTGTAGCCATTTCACGCCGAGCTTTGAATCGTGGCGCTATTTAAATATACTGATCTGAATAATAATAATAATAATAATAATAATAATAATAATAATAATAATAATAATAATAATAATAATAACAATAACAATAGCAATAACAATAATAATAATAATAATAATACTAATATTTTTTATTGCGGATGAGCCCATGTAGGACTACGCAAAGTACTTAGAGGCCTTTCCTTTGAGCCAAAATTCTTTCATTCTTTTTCTATGAGCTTGTAATAATAATAATAATAATAATAATAATAATAATAATAATTATTATTATTATTATTATTATTATTATTATTATTATTATATATTATCATCATCATCATACTTCTATAGTGTTTTTTGTATATATATTTAGCTGATGTAACAGCCAATGGCCCAACGTAATTGGATCAATACCATCAACAAAAATGCTGACTGTTTATGGGTATGTGCAATTAAGAGAATAAAAAAATATTTCCCTCGCCAATAAATGATCCACAGATCCTCAATCACGGTTCAATTCTTGAAATAAATGTATATTTTATGTGTGAACCAGATACATAGACAAAAACTATATGTCAGCTGAAATGTAGAAAATATTATTAAAATGTAAAATCATTTTAACTTGTTTAATATCTAAGTCTTATTTGTAGATGATTTAACAAGTGTCGTGTCTATAACCTTTGGTTGTATCCAATAGACCTAAGTTGAATATTTTCTTATGTGTTTTTTATTATGTCTTCTGAAGACTTATAGGTATATATCAATAACAAAGGGAATGGTCAGATCAGTGAACACCCAAGTTTAAACTCGATACATTCCGAGTAAAAGTCTCAAACGCTACCGTCTGAGCCAACTACTTCGGTCTATTAATATTATTTTTTGCGTTGTGACAGAAGGTCAACTTAATAAAACATTTTATAAATATAATCTCAAAATATATGACAGCCACACAAGTTAACGGTAGCGTTTGAGTCTCGTGTTCAGGTGATCCCGGGTTCAAATCCTAATTCCGATCAAACGACTCAGGCATTATTTCCTAATTGCGCTCAGTCGTCAAACGAAACTCAGGTCATAATTTCATTGCTAGGAACCATTTCATCAAAACTTCATAAATATTAAATCAGTGACAAAACACAAGAACATATATTCATAGTCTACTGAACACTATAAACATTTGAGACGCCATATGACCTTGGTTGTTAAATCTACTACAAATATATAATAAAAAGGTTGTAAACGTGCGAGTTGGCTGAGGGAGTGACGTTTAAAATTCGTAGTCTACTCGGAAAATTCCAAGTTGAAATCCCGGTGCCGACCAACCTGACAGAGGTTTTTTGTTGGTTTCCTTTGTCATGAAGACAATTGATTAGTTGGGATTTTATTACCAGATCGTTTCATCACTCCACAGTGTAATTAAAAAAATAAGTCAGTGTATTTTTCCGCAAAAACCGATTAATATACTAACTAACTCACTGGCACTAGCGAACCCGTAGGTTCATGGCCGCGTGGACATAAGCTCTCCATATATTCCTATCCTGAGTTAATGTTTACCAATCATCCCTGTATAATCCGCTTTCCTCAAATCATAGTTAATGTTATTCTCCCACCTCATTCTTGTCTACCAACTGGGCGTTTTCCCTCTGGTTTTCCTACAAGAAGCTTCCATATACGTATTTCATTCCCCATTCGTGCCACATGTCCTGCCCATCGCAGTCTACGAGGCTTGACTGTTCTTATTATATCTGGCTTCCTATAAAGACCATGTAGTTCACTGTTATGCAGTCTTCTCCATTCACCTGTCTGCTCGTCTCTCTTTGGTCCAAACAATTTTCTAAGAACTTTATTCTCAAATACTCGTAATCTCCTTTCTTCCCTTAAAGTAAGAGTCCATGTTTCGCATCCATATAATATAACTGGTAGAATAACAGTTTTATATATTTTCATTTTTACGTTTTTTGAAAGGAATTGGGAAGTCAATAGTCTCTGTAATGCATAATAGCATGCATTTCCAGAATTGACCCTATGTTTTATTTCTTTGTGCATCTCATTCCTATTTGTGATTATTGTTCCTAGGCATTTGAATTCAGCCACTTCCTCAAAATTTCCCTGATTTGTCATTAGCTGTCCATTTCCATTGTATAATGTATTTCTATGTGTGACCATATATTTAGTTTTATTGATATTTAATTTCAGTCCCAATTTCTCAATAGACTGTGCGTGTTGGCCTCCTCGCTATCCCCCAATAGTACTACATCATCAGCATAAACTAACTGTCTATTTATTCCATTGAGTTGTAGGCCTTGTTCATCCTCTAAAGATTTGATGGCATGCTCTAATACAAAATTAAATAGTATTGCTTCAACCCATTGTGGATTTCAAAAGTATCCGAAAACTATTTGCCTACACGCATCCTACCCTTTGTGCCATTTAGACACTTCGTATAAGTCTAACTAACTTTTACGAATTCCGAACTCCAGCAGGATACTATATAACTTCTCCCTCTTAATTGAATCATATGCCTTTTTGAAGTCTACGTATAGTTGATGTACAGTACCATTATATTCCCATTTCTTTTCTTAAATTTGCCTTATAGTAAAAATCTGATGTGTTGTAGACCTATTTTTCTAAATCCACATTGACGATCTCCTAAAATGTCGTCAATATAAGGAGTAAGTCTGCTTACTAATATATTTGTTAGAATTTCGTACGAAGTTGAAAGTAATGAGATACCCCTATAGTTCGTTGCAATCAGATTTATCTCCTTTTTTATAAATTGGTATGATAATCGATTCTTTCCATTCATCTGGAAGAGCTCCTTTTTCCCAAATAATATTAAGCAGCCGGCGTATCTTGTCCATCAAACAATAGATAATACGAATTACTCGATACAACCAATAGATACGAGACGCGTCAAGACCTCATATGTTAAAGTGTCTGTAAATAACGAATAAAAAGTTGTAATTTCTGTTAGAAGGCGATATATGAGAGCAGAGAGCGAGGAAGAAGGTCTAACTAACATCAGATGCGAAATCACTTTATGGACTACTGCCTCACTAATTGGAAGGTTTTGCTCTGGTGATAATGTGTACAACATGGTAGACTGTCACAAATTAACTATCTAATGTGCTCCGGTACTCATGTACTCCCTAATATACTGTTCAGTTCTACCTAATAAATTGTACTTCTAACCGAACGCTAATAAAATAAGTGAATAACGATCCCATTGATTTATATATAACAAAGGAAGATCTTTAGAATTCCATGCTTCATTAGTAAATCTGAATTCCACGCAACCGAAACATGTTCTGACTTGTATACTAAATTACTGATCACAATGCAAATAACATACTTATTTTCTCTTGTTTGTTTCATTATACTATTCTAATTATTATATTTCAGTAATGACAATAACAACGTTCATTAAATAAATCTCCTAATTTCCACCTATTTTCCCTCTAGTTTTCTGATAAGATAGTTTGCGAGGTCTTACAAACTAAAGTTAAATATATTAAATAAAACATTATTATTGTTATTATTATTATTATTATTATTATTAGTAGTAGTAGTAGTAGTAGTAGTAGTAGTGGTAGTAGTAGTAGTAGTGTTAGTATTAATATTATTACAACTTAGTTCTTTGAAATCTCCACTCTCACTTAGGGTATGAAACAAGCAAAAGTCTTCGAAAATTGAACCTGAGACTATATGTACTCTAACATTTCCATGGTGATAGCGGGGATTGGAAGAAATTTCACAAAGGTAAATTCCATAATTTAAGACTCAGGGTTATTAAATTAATGAGTAGCAATAGAGATATTTTTAAAATGTTGTTGAAGAAAATATCTCAATCTCATATAGGCCTAGTCTAAAGAAACTGAATAGTCATTGATGTATCATTAACGATCGCCAATGTTCCCTAACCTCTGCTAATTGAATCCGGTTCATATCCTCGTCTTCTTATGTTGGTCCAATGATTACCAATTGCTTGCCTTTGGTTTCGAGTTTCACGACTAGAGTCGATAGACTTTTTTTTTTTTTTTGCTTAAAATTGTATGTGTTCCAACCATTGGGAAACAGAACTATGCGTCCCATATCGTAGTTTTGCGGAACGTAAAATAACCTAAAGCCTGAAATAAGAGGCACGTGAGCAAAATTTATCAACACTATCAATCTCACATTTAAAATTGCTATACTAATGGCGTGAGCTGTTGAATAACTAACTTTGGGTTCCCTGCGATGCATTTAAATATATCATCTGCGTCTCTAATTGCTTTTACCCAACAGTTCTGTTTATAAACTTTGTCACCTGTTCTAATTACATTACTTGCCTATCTCAATTCAACAGCTCCGATCATTCAAATTACCTAAATAATTTCCAATGTGGAAGTTCTTCAAATGTCATTGTCATTCCTAAGCGTCCTAATATATGAGAAACTTAGAAAAAAACAAGAGAAGCCGGGCTCTAATAATAATAATAATAATAATAATAATAATAATAATAATAATAATAATAATAATAACGAATTTTTTATGGACGAATGTGACATGTGAATCTTCTTAGTTGATGTTACGAAATTAATGAACTGATTTCCAAACATTTGACAGGATTTAAGAACTCTGTTAAGCACTAAATAACAAGATGATTAGAAAAAAATTTTAAGAAATTTAATTTGAAACACGTATGCGTACATCATTAGTTTGGATGTTGGCAAGCCTGCCAGGCTGCTTCTTTGACAGCTGATATCTAATTAGTTAAGATTTAGCCGTAAGCGTGCGTTGTCTGCAACATTTTAATTTAATTTTGGCTTTATTATGATCACGTGTATTAATTAACCAAGGCAATGTGTCATTTAACATGACTGTTCTTCACACCTACAGAAGTGTAGGATGGCGGTGTTGGTGAACTAGTCATTACCATGCTCACTTCTGGTTACAAGATTCCCGGTTTCAAACCGGCGGCGTCGTTGCATTTTTCAGGTTGTAAAATCCTGAATATAGGTTCCTTCGGAAGGAAACTAAACCCATGGATCCCGTGTCTTAGATTTACGCTACGTAAAATAACCTCAAGCCTGAAATAACGAGGGCTCTGAGCAAAATGTGTCTTTCCTTTGACGCTAAGATTTGAATTGCGACGCTAGTGACCTTAGCAGTTAAAATAACACAAAAAGTCGTAGGCTAAATATTAGAGAAATAAGTGAAATTTGCAAACTATCTATGACAGGCATATTGAAACAAGAACTATTTCATTCGCATCATATCCCCCCCCCCAAGTCCTTACGGACTTGATGACGTAATGTGAATATCAAAGAGTTTTTTTTAATGCCCCAGGTTGTCTTTCAACATTCCTGGTTTTTTCTCCTTGCATGGCGTACTTGTAACCCACTTCTGAGGTTGGGGCGCTAGGAAGGCGGGGTTAAGTTGCCCCGGTGATATGATGGGTGATGATGATAATGGTGCGCCAGGAGAGTCCCTAATTCTGAGTTTAACCTAAGATGAATATGAATGATGATGACCGTATGGCCCTTAAAGTTTTCCTGACATTTGTCTTACAGGCGAGGGAAAACCCCGTTAAAAACCTCACCCAGAAAAACTGTCCCGACCGGGGATCGAACCCGGGCCCGCTGCGTGACAAGACAGTACGCTTACCCCGAGACCACAGTTTGCTTATAGTTATTTTTTTAAGGAAGAAAAGATCCACTAAATCGTTTTAACACGGAGGGAGAGAGAGAGAGAAAGAGAGAGAGGGGGGGTGGAATGTTTAATGTAGTTAGAGTGACCTTGTCCACAGGGTGAGAGATCGCTGTTCACCCCACAGTCAAGTACCTGAACTTGTATTGATTATTCAGTAGCTATAGTCTGTGAGGGCTAAAGTGTGTAGAATATTTTAGAAAGAGAAAGAGAGTACTCACCATCTTCTTTGTCACTCATACGCATATATCTTCACGGTGACAGCGGTAGCGCAGACACTCCCTGCAGTGAACATAGATCAGTGGTGGCATTCCCTTCTTCTAAAGATTCTTCCTGGCAAGTTTCTATGTCTTCATTTTCAATTTCATCGTCGTCAAGCACAATACTCAATACAATATTTAAAGTTGCAGCTAAACTTTCTAACTCAGATACCATTTTGTTAATTTTTTTTAATTTTACACTAATACAATATCTCACTCACTCTCACAAACTACAAACGAACTCTGTAACAGTCGCCACTGACAAAAATTACGTGAACAAAAGTGACTGGTCGTAAGTGGGGGTGGAGTTTTTCTAGCATTCCTAAGTAATTTTACAAAGGTAGCTCATTAGAGTACACATGTCACTCAGACGTCTAGCGAAGGGTGGAAGAACAGTTCTCTAGACAAGGATAGCAGAAATCACGCCAACTTAAAACTTTTACACTATAATACCCGCGTGCGCTGCTACGCCTAAATAAATGAAAATTAATGTCCTTTTGTGTTTAGATGAATAAGTAATAGGAAAAATAATTATAAATATATATTTTTTTAGATACCCCGTGTGATTACCTGGCGTTGCCCGGGAATCTACTTATCCCGATTTTCTTGACATAAATGAGCTGAAATATGAAAATTAATGTGTTTTATGTTTAGTTAAATAAGTGAAAGAAAGTTTTATATGGTAATTATTTTTAGATACCCCGTGCTGTTTACCCGGCATTGTCCGGAAATCTATTCATCCCGATCTTCTTGGCATAAATTAGACATAAATCAGTGCATTTCTTATGATTAGTTGAATAAGTAAAATGGAAAATAATTATAAATGTATATCGTAATTATTTTAAGATTCCCCGTACTGATTACCCGGTGTTGCCCGAGAATCTACTTATCTCGATCTTCTTGACATAAATGAGTTAAAAGGCAAAATTCGTTATTGTGAGTTATCCGTAAAAGAATACCCGTCATGTGCTGCTATGCTTGCACAGGAATCTACGTAGGCCTACTTGTCTCTATCTTCTTGGCATCAATGAAAGACAAAAATGGTTGTTGTGAGTTATCCCCAAGAGATAAGCATATGCTGTCGGGGACAGAGCTTTTTGAGATATTCAAATCTGTGTACGTTAATTTTATGTCTTTGTTATGGTTTAGGCAGCGTAAGCCATTTAAGAGTCCAAAGAGCTACTTTTTTCACGTTTTCCACTACAAAGGGCGATTTTTAAGTGTGTAGGAGTTGAGTATGGCAACTCTCTTATAGCCTATGTTCATCCCGGGAATCTCCTGAACAATTTGCAAACAGCCCCATCACAATCGGTTCAACGGTATGGCCATGCATAAAGTACGAACAAACAAATAAACCAACAAACAAACATACATTAATTTCTACATATTAGATGTATAGGCCCTACTATTACATGTTTAACTACTTCTTGTACTCCTTATACAGCTACAATAATTTATGTATAGTTTTGTGCATGAATACTATAACATTAAACGCATATTATCTGAATCTACAACATCCTTTATTAAAAAAATTACGTCTTAGAAGGGGGAGGTTGTACGATTTGGAAATAGTCGCAGGATCTTCCCTTCCTTAGTAATGATAGACTATATTATACTTAATATAATTAATTCCTGCTATAAGACTAACCGTGACGCCATGTGTAAAATCCTGCACTCTTTCGAATATCAAATGATTCGTTAACCGAAGTCTATAAGAAATTTTCGTTATATAGGCCTATCTATCTATATTGTTAAGTCACAGTTTTTCCTCTGTAAGGAGTTACTAGACCAAGTTAATTTTAGTTACTTTATTTACTCGTAGATGTCATGGGTGGCATGCGGTCAAGACACCGACACAATGAGGCATCTAACAGACAACTAGGACGTTGATGTCGGTAAATTTTGCTTAGAGGCCTCTTTATTCAGGCTTAAGGATCATCTACGAGCCTGAAAATCTTCAGACTCGGAATCCGCGGCTTAAAGTCACTCCTGGAGGACTTGCTCCTTGTATTTTTCCGTCCTAAAAAATCCATGGACCCCGGCCGGGTTTGAACCCGCGACCCTCAAAACCAGAGGCAAAAAGCATAACCACTAGTTCACTGCGGCCGACCGACCATATAGGGATAGGACTATAGTCCTGTATATAATGGAAAAGAAATATTTAGAAAAAATATAGGCCTATACAATGAAACAACTCATAGGCTTCAGTTAAATAATCATCTGCTATTCAAAACCACTACAGAATTATTAAATAGAGACGAAAAATGATATTTTTTATTTTAATTCTACTTAATTATTATTGGTGTAGGAATACTTTTTATACTATTTTGTGAAATGTCCCCTAAACTTGAATATCTACTCCTCGAGTGAAGGTAAATAATATTCAAGACAAGATAAATACTAGGCTGCCCATGTCTTGGATTTGAAATACGTGTTCTTCTAAGAAACAATAAAGTGATAATAATATAAAATAATAATAGGCGTAGCCCGGGGCTATTTCGCACATTTCAATTTAAAAGTTATATAACCTTCGGAAAAAAAAATCTCAGTAAAATAAAATATATATTTAATATTACTGAGATATCAATAGATGTATACAGAGCATTTAAAAACTCATAAGTGTTAACACTAATAAACAAGAAATCTAAATCTGACACACGACGTGGCTTAACATTATGAACTTAAGTGGGGCTACTTCGCACAGACAGGGGGCTATTCCGTCCACATCTTAACATTACAAATATTTACCAAACGTGAATTGTTTCTTGCCAAAGGCACCAAGACACACCTCATGAAACCATTTTAAATATTTCTGATATTTGATCCACTCTCCCATACATTTTTTTACTTTTCTGTAAAATACCTGACACAACAAAAAAGAACACGGCACATCATCTTCCTCCACATTCACTGTTGGCTGAAGTGGAAGTGGATCGTCTTCATATGACGAGGAATGTGTGTTTCTTTTATTTGCATGTCTTCTTCAAAACACTTCATGTAAGCCCCTTTAGATTTATATGTGAGCACCGTCTGTAATATTTTAATAAATACCTCTGATAGTTTACTCACATTTTTATGAAAGAATAATATTATAAGAAGTGTACGGAATAGCCCCTGTTATTCTGTGCGAAATAGCCCCCATTTACTACATTATAATAAAGCAGTATCATTTCATAACCACTTATAATTTATAAATTTAATTAACTGATATGATAATTGCAAACATTTACTATAAATTGGCACAGTAATTATTGATTTACATCAATCTATATACAAATTATAGCTTAAACAGTGAGTTGTATAAACTACTCAAGCAGGTATATGGCTCAAATAATACATACCGTGGTTGACAAAAGCTTCTCTTACAACAACACACAACCTTTTTTTGACACAAACAGATGACGACTGAATACCAGACAGACAGGGGTTGAAAAGACGTGCTCATTTGTCCTTGAAAATTCCAAAAGTTTCTAGGAACACACAAAATACTTAAAGTGTGCGAAAAAACCCCGTGTGCGAAAAAGGCCCGGGGTACCCTATTAGAAAAGGAAACGAATATTTAACTACGAACTAACTGGCACTAACGAACCTATCTTGCAGACATAACCCTATCCTGAGCGAATGTTTTCCAATCATACCTGCATAATTTACCTCCCTCAAATCATTGATAATGTTATTCTCTCATCTCATTCTTAGCCTACCTACCAGTCTTTTCCCTCTGGTCTCAATCCCCATTTGTGCCACATGCCCTGTCCATAGGAGTCTACGAGACGTAATTGTTCTTACTACAACTGGCTTCCTTTAAAGATCATATTGTTCTTATTATATTTGGTTTCATGTAGCTCACTTTTATAAATCTTCTCCATTTACCTTGTGTTCGTGTCTCTCTTGTCTAAACATTTTCCTAAGAACTTTGTACTCAAATACCCGTAATCTTTTCTCGACCCTTAAAGACGAGTCCATGTTTCGCATCCATAAAAGTTAAATGGAAGAATAAAATTGTTATATATTTACAGATTAACGTTTATTTTAGTAGATGTTTAGAACGACAAGGACTCATTGTAATGCATAATAGTACCGCATTTCCAGAACTTTGAGTACACTCCGTATCTTAAATTTAATTCTGCACCTCACTCCTGTTTGTAATTATTATTTCTTGGTATTTGAATTTAGAAACTTCTTCTTATTTGTCATTCAGTATCTGTCCGTTTCAATTATATAATGTATTTCTAAGTGTGACCATATATTCAGTTTATTCATGATTACTTCAGCCCCATTCATCAGAATGTTCATGTTATCGCGTAGTATATCACATCATCATCATCATATGCCAATAAGTCATTAAATCCATTGAGTTTTATTCTTTCTTCATACTCACAAAATTTAAGTTTATGCTAGATTTATGTCAAATTATTAACAGAGTTAACACTGTGCACATTCCAGTCATTTTAACATTAAAACTAAAATGTGTGTGTCATTAACTGGTGTTCTAACATTTAGTAATTCTCTAGCTGTCAAGTTAAATTATTCATTTCTTAAAACATAGACGCGTTTATCCCTGATGCTAAATACGATTACAGCTATTATTATAGCAATCATGTTTATAAATTAGCTATTAAAATAACTGAATGGAGGAAACTACTTAACTGAGTTCCATGATCTTCATAGTATTACAAAATGAACCGTTATAAAAACATCCAAATCTCATAGACTGCGGTAAGGAGGGATGGGGAATAATGGAGGGGCACGTAGAGGGAAGGTGCCAAAAGATATGCCGAGAATGTGCAGAGAGAATATCATCAATGATAATTTAAGGGAGGCGGATTATATAGGCAAGGAGTGGATAATGTTAGCTTAGGTTAGGAATGTATAAAAGGGTTTTATGCTGCGCGGTCAATAATCTCCGAGTAGAATTGTGAAAATTGGTATACCTATTATTATAATCAAACCTTTTCACGATAGTATTGCCCATACGGATATTAAGTTGGTCGGGCCGCTTTATGTACCACTGAAGCCACGCGATTAGCAGAAATACAGCCGAAAACATCGCAGCAATTTCTAACCTTGCTAGCGGCGTCAAGAGCGGTTGATTGGTTGTGGCAGACGTCCATTCTCACTTCAACTATTTGCTTATTGGCAGTAGAGGGCGAGTTTCTCCCTTTACCCCTTATAGAATCTTAAACGTCGGGGCGGATACTCAGCGGCTGGCCTCTAGTTCACAATCGTCTAAGTTGGCACATGTGGATGTGAAGTCAACGCCGCATGGTAGACCAATATTTTTCTAGACCTAAAGGGCTGTAGAGTTTAGTTTAAAAAAAACTCCATGGCGGGACAGACCTAGAAGACCCATGGCCAACCAGCTGGCTGCTAGCCTCACATCCACATGGGTTAATCGCAAAGGTAGGCGATCGTCCAGCTAGTGTAGGAGTGACATGTGATCAGCTTGTTGGATCCCCCAGCCTAAAGCCGTTTTTCTCAACCTGGAGCCGCTACTTATTGTAGCTATCAAAATGCCTCACGATGCTGGGTGGGCTCCAGGCGAAATTAGATGAGAAAATTTCTTCCCATATGGAGACTCGAACCAGCGCAAGTCTCGTAACTGTTGCCTTAACCATTCAGCTACGGCGCGGGACAGAGTTTAGTTAAGCAACAGAAAAATAATGCTACGGAATTTTGTTAAGTATTAAAAGATATATGGGGATAAGTGAGTTATGATAAATAAAGGTAAATCCATAAAATCACGAATTAAAATTATTATTCTTCTGCTTTTCCCCACTTATAGGTTTGCCATCTTCAGTTTCCATTTATCTCTATCATTCCAATCTCCCTCTTCCAAATTCCTATCATCCATCAGTATAGTTCTGACGTAGGTTTTCCATTTCCATCTTGGTCTGCCACGTTTATTTCTTCCAGGGGGGTGACCATTGGTATATATTTTTTTGGCCGTCTTTCATTTTCCATTCTTTGTGCATGGCCATACAATTTAACAACAGATGTGGTGACATTCATTTCTCTCCAAAGGAATTCATTTCTTATTTTATCCTGTCTTGTTTTTTGGAGGTATCTTATAAAATAATCAAATTCAACTGTTCTAATTTTATTCTTTTGTAATTCCGTCAAAGACCAAGTTTCACTTCCATATGACAAAATATTCTGTATATGCTCTTATAAATTTTCATTTTAGTTTCATTTGTAATACTTTTATTCCAAATTATTCCATGTAATGTCTTAGTTGCATTTTTTGCCATTGCAATTTTAGTCTGTACATCTCTCTCACAAGAACCTAAACTTGTAATTATTGACCCAAGATATTAAAAAAAATTCACACTTTTTTATTTTCCCTGTTTCAAGTATGAGGTCATCCACATCCTTTCCCAAACACATATATTATGTTTTCTGTAAATTGATAATCAGTCCCCATTTTTTATATTCTTCCATTAGTTTATTTATCATATATTTCATACCATCTTCATCCCCTGCAAAAATTATTTGATCATCTGCAAACAACAATGAATGCAGTACTTTTCCTCCTATAGGAATACCCATTTTAGAACATTTTTTATACCACAAGTTAAGAGCCTGGTCTAAATGAATGTTAAAAAGAATTGGTGACAAACTGCATCCCTGCTTAAGGCCTTTATTCACTGTGAATTCCACTGTTAAAGGTTTATGTATTTTTACTTTAGCTTTTGTATTACTATAGATCCCCCTAACAATATTAATCCATTTATCACAGATATTCAGATTTCTCATTGCCGTCCATAACGAATTAAAATAAAAAATTAATGACAGAAAAAATATTCTTGCATAGTAATTTCGGTATTATAATTGATTCGATGTAGTTGGACAAAAATAAGGCTGAAAGGTCTATAATACATCGAAGTTATAAAAATAATAAAAAAACAGTTTTAAAAATCAGTTAACAACAATAACAACGATAGATAACAGTACTGTATATATAGATCCACAAACGAATAAAAAATGTTAAATGAGATTCGAGGTCAGAAATAAGCTTCCATGTGATTAGCCATGCAAAACAAAATTTGTCACTCTTGTATTGAGCTGTGCCACGTACAGTTTGGTGATGTAACACTATGATGAAGCAAAACTAATCATTCTAATGAGTTTTGTGGTGACATCGCTATAATCTGTTGAAAACTACCCGTTTTACGGAAATACATAAAACCTACTTCGTCTTTATAAAAGCATCACTGGAGAAAAGAAAAAAAATACATTATGACATAAAATGTAGGCTATTTTAAATAGTCGTGAATATATATATATATATATATATATGGGTTGACATTTAACCTGAGCTTCCTAAGTTTATTCTTCCTTGTGGATTGTACATGCAATACGTCCTTAGTACTATGCTTCCTCTTTTTTTTTCTAAATATTTTTTTTCGAGTAGCATTTGTGTTGATTTTTATAATATTATTCGACAATTAGTTACTAATATAATAACATCATCCAACGCTGTGGTTTCAGGCTAACGTGGTTACTTCGTACGCACGGGGTGTGATCCCCGGTCAGGACATGATTCAAGATTTCTAGGTGAGTTTCCTTAGGGGTTCTTCCTCACCTGTAAGAAAAATATAATAAAACTTTAAGACCCGAATGGTCTCCGAATATATCATATGACATACAAAATCTCCATAACATATTCGTCTTATTTGCTTTTACTCACTGGCGCTATCGAACCCGTTGGTTCATGGCCGCGCGAACATAAGCTCTCCATACATCCCTATCCTGAGCTAATGCTTTCCAATCATTCCCTGTATATTCTACTTCCCTCAAATCATAGTTAATGTTATTCTCCCACCTCATTCTTGGTCTACCAACTGGGCGTTTTCCCTCTGGCTTTCCTACAAGAAGCTTCAACATAATCGTCTTCTTCAGTATAAATGAATGGTGTATTTTGATTCAAATGTGCGTGTTATCTCGGAGGTGGTCCTGTCATTAAGATTTTAATTCATTCGGGTAAACCTTCCATATGCTTATGCGGTAAAAATAAGGTAATCGTGTGATCCATATTTCAAATCCACTCCCGCGACATGTAGTGTACCAGGGTGATTTTTACGTTTTCTTCTTAGAGAGCTTACTTTTACCAATATCTGTTTATTATCAAACATATTAATTTATATAGAGCACACCACGCTTTTGATGGTAAAATTATTTTCTTTTTTTGATAACTCTAATTTTATTCTATATGTGTTGGATATGATTTTTTTGCTGACCACTGTATTTTATCCAAAGCGTATTGTAAATTAAAAGTATTTTTCATTTTTTAGTTTTCTAATAAAGCGTGTTCTTTTAGTTTTTTAAAACTATTATTTATTTTATTTTCTGATGATTATGGCCAGGATTTTAGAAAATAAATATAAAATTATTATATTGTCACGGGTCCTCTACAAGTATACAAAGTTTCAAGTCGATCCGATGATTTTAAGCTCGTGAAAATCGCGTTGAAAGATTCCGTTACAATGGATAAGATAGATAGATAGATAGACAGACAGACAGACAGACAGATAGATAGATAGATAGATAGATAGATAGATAGATAGATAGATAGATAGATAGATAGATAGATAGATAGATAGATAGATAGATAGATAGATAGATAGATAGATAGATAGATAGATAGATAGATAGATAGATAGATAGATAGATAGATAGATAGATAGATAGATAGATAGATAGATAGATAGATAGATAGATAGATAGATAGATAGATAGATAGATAGATAGATAGATAGATAGATAGATAGATAGATAGATAGATAGATAGATAGATAGATAGATAGATAGATAGATAGATAGATAGATAGATAGATAGATAGATAGATATAGATAGATAGATAGAGATAGATAGATAGATAGATAGATAGATAGATAGATAGATTTGATAGATAGATAGATAGATAGATAGATAGATAGATAGATAGATAGATAGATAGATAGATAGATAGATAGATAGATAGATAGATAGATAGATAGATAGATAGATAGATAGATAGATAGATAGATAGATAGATAGATAGATAGATAGATAGATAGATAGATAGATAGATAGATAGATAGATAGATAGATAGATAGATAGATAGATAGATAGATAGATAGATAGATAGATAGATAGATAGATAGATAGATAGATAGATAGATAGATAGATAGATAGATAGATAGATAGATAGATAGATAGATAGATAGATAGATAGATAGATAGATAGATAGATAGATAGATAGATAGATAGATAGATAGATAGATAGATAGATAGATAGATAGATAGATAGATAGATAGATAGATAGATAGATAGATAGATATAGATAGATAGATAGATAGATAGATAGATAGATAGATAGATAGATAGATAGATAGATAGATAGATAGATAGATAGATAGATAGATAGATAGATAGATAGATAGATAGATAGATAGATAGATAGATAGATAGATAGATAGATAGATAGATGAGATAGATAGATAGATAGATAGATAGATAGATAGATAGATAGATAGATAGATAGATAGATAGATAGATAGATAGATAGATAGATAGATAGATAGATAGATACAGGTCAAGCTAATATAAAGCGTGTAAAAAGTGTTTACCCATAGTCAGATTCCAGTTCATGTGTCATATTCCAAGATAGCAAAGAAGCCGGGATTATATATTTTTATAACTTTGTTTTTAATCATTAATTGAAAATTATATATTAATGAAAAATATAATTTTACTGTAAATGAAGTGATATATTTTATTGAACAGGAAGTTATTAATAATAGTGTTTTACTTATTGTTATTGAAAGAATTTCAACAAATAAATATATTTGCATAAATGTATTTCTAGTACAAGATAATCATCAAATGAACTATTAACATGTCTATTTACATATATAAAGTTATTCACGAAAATCCACTTCCTCCTTTTTTATTTATTATTAGTTATTGTTAATATGTAATAATGAAAATAAAAAAATCCACAAAAAGGAATAACGCCATAAAATATGCAGTAAATAATGTATAATAAATATTATGCCACCGATTGAATTGCTTGCTGTAACTTCTAAGGCCATATCACGTTAATTATTTATTCCAATTTTAACAATATTTTTAAATGGTGAATATGATGAATTAATCTTCGTAATGAAATTACAACTCAGAATTGTCTTGACGACTGAGGAAAACCAGGAAAAATCCTTTAAAGTTGTTTATCAACAAGACTCGAACTGGTGACCTCCAAAATGTGATTTTCAAACCCTATCGTGTGGCCCAACTCCCTCGGTTAGTAATGATTTATCACACCTACACCTTATATATATTATATATATATATTATTTCATTTTGTTTTTCTGTTTCATAAAAAACTTGATACAAGAAGAAGTCAATTCTCCGATTTAGACCCATCCACCACAAATTAGGCTATATGAGAGTTTGTGTGATATGGTTGTACCCAATAACGGGATTAATTGTATTTTATATTCTAATTAATTTACTAACCTTATTAAAGTTGGAATAATCTCAAAATTAACTTGCACTTTATATAAGTTTTGTAGGCTCTGAGGAGAGGAAAAAAAAAAACAGGCAACAAACACTCCTAAGTAAGAATTGGTTGAAATACTCTGCGAACACGTGATTGACAAATGAAAACATAAGATGTTCAGAATACAAAAACCCTCGGATCACGTACAATTTTGTAAACGTATTACCAACATTCAAATGTATAAACACTAGACATTAATATTGTTGCTTGTAGCGGCAAAGGCGATTTTTTCTATTGTAAAGAAAGTTAGCATTAACTTCACGTGTATTTTAAATTCGTAATAACATTCTTAATGAATGCGAAAGTGGGTTAAGTTAAAGGTTAATTTAGCAAGACTAATAAATTTTCTTATGGGCATATATGGAAATATAGAAATTATTTTCTTCCTATATTAAGGCATGTCCTAGCAAATCATGAGGGGAACTAGTGTGAAAATCTGTCATCACCAATTCGCCACGAACACAACGGGTGGTCCAAGAGCTTGCAGGAGGTTATCCTACTCCTTCGGTTCTCGTCTTCTTTTCTTTTATCACAATAAAATATATATAAAAGAAAGATAGACGCGGGAGAGCACGAATCATGCCAGGGTGGAGTACTTGACCCGCAATGACACTTAAAACTGAAAGTAACACATTCGAGAAATTTTAACTATGTCCTCTAAACATAATGACAAAGATACCGAAAGGGGACGTACTTTATAGCGCTGTGGTTGGTTTTATGGGCTGTTAGTTGGGACTTCAGTAAATCTGTCTGTTTAAAACGATGATGTTACAAGTCAAAAAGTTACAGGGTGGTCCAACTTACTTTGAAGTCGAAACATAAGTACAAGACTGGACTAGGCGGAAGATACAATTGTAATTTAGTGTCTTAACAACACGTTCCACCTTAGCGCAGTAGCTTTAAACTTGACAGCAGCATTCATATATGCAACAATATTGGAGAATTGAAGAGAATATAGTAGCTTTTAACTCATGTCTTGAAAAACGATATTCTTTTTTATAAATGATCTAGCACTGTGTTGAAAATAATGTTACGTGTAACCAAAAACTTAAGGTAACATAGTAAATTCTATGGTCTCATTTCAAACATGAAGTTTAAATAAAAAGAGGACTAGAGACAATATAAAATTTATGTTATTAGGCCTATGACAATTGTTTGTTATTTATATATGGTACAAAAGTCAGTATTTTACTTAATATTCTTTTAACATCTCAAATCATTAGCGTTACCGAGTGTGAAAGTTTTGCTCAGAAACGCATATCATTCTTCAATGTTTTTACGTTCTATAAATATACGACATGGGATTTGTAGCTTTACTTTCACATCCTGAATAAAAACATAGATTCCGGCGCAGTTTTATTAAAAGGACATCTATTTGAAGAGATCTGATTGATTACACCTTAAGAATACATAATACTGAAAATATTTATAATAATCCAAATTAATTTTAAAAAAGTAGTTACTTTAAAATCAGCCGCGGTGGACTAGTGGTTATGCACCTTGCCTTTGGTCCCGAGGGTCGTGGGTTCAAACTCGGCCGGGGTCGATGGATTTTTTAGGACTGAAAAATCGAAGGAGCAAGTCCTCCGGGAGGTACTTTAAGCCGTGGGTCCCGAGTATGAACATTTTCAAGCTCGTGAAAGAACTTCAAGCCTGAATAAAAAAAGATCTCTAAGCAACATTTATCAACATCAACGTCCTAGTAATTACTTAGTTGCCTGCTAGATGTCTCACTGAATCCTTATGTTGACCGCATGCCGTTCATGACACCTATGGGAAAATAAAGTAACTAAATTAACTTAGTTGAGTAATTCCTAACAAAGAGGATGTTGTGACTCAACATCGGGCTACGCCATTATAGATAGATACATAGTTGCTTTGAAAAATGTACAGCATACAATATAAAATGAAATTATAGCAATATATATGAGTAGTGAGTTAAGATATTAAGCAAATTACATAGAAAGATTAAGGTGAGATAAGATTAAAGATTTTATCTACAAGGTACCGGTACGATTTTTATTGAAAATGTATTGTCCATTTGTATAAACTCATAAAAAATGATATAGAGACTATTCAAAGTAAGTCTCGAACGTGTAATGTGTACACATGTAATAGGTGGGGTGTTGGAAATTCTCCTCCTACCTAAAGGCTAGTCGGTAGACTCAAAGATGATATTTGCGTGAGTAAAATGGGAAGTACCAAGTAAAATCTCAATTAAAACAATTGACCTAACAGTTTGACCTCCAGATGTGTTCATGAGGATTACTTTTTCATCAGAGCTCAACAATAACCAAAGTTTCTGTGAAAAAAACACGGAATATATACAATGTCTATTACTAGATTTGCTTATACCCGTGCATCCCCATGTGGGGCAAGGGTGTTCCCTTGCGGAAGTTACTTAACCAAGTTATACCTATTTCTTTACATATATCAGCAGTGACAAGTGGTTGCTTCATGTAGACACTAGTAGGTAATTAAGGTATTATATTTGAAGAGAAAAAATTATCCTTCAGTGAGAAGTATTGAAGTGATAATAAAAACGTCAATTAAGGTATAACTTGGATGGAAAAGGCCGGTTAAATTTTGCACAGAGGCTCTAATTTAGACTTGAGATACTTCTACGAGCCCGAAAATCTTCAGACATGGTACCCACGGCTTAAAATCCCTTCCGGAGAAATTATTCTTAGATTATTCCATCTCAAAAATTCCACCGACCCTTTCGGGTTTCAACACGCGACACTCAGGACTAGAAGCAAGAACTTAACCACTAGACTATCAAGACCGATTCCTTTATTAGTAACGTCTGGAAATTCGTTTGAAATGATAGACTGTCTCCATTCTTAGATTCTTAGATTATGTCATTATAAATTTGAATGAATATTTTGACCAAAAAATGTATTATATAATGCAAATAATGTGGTATTATTTTCTGATATTATTTATAATTCAATTGGACATAAAAATTCGTCACGTAGGAACTAAGTGAATTCCTCAGCAAGTCGGATTTATTGGACCCATTTTGCTGGTTTACGGAATACATATTTACTTACTTATTTACTTAATCACTGGCACTATCGAACCCGTAAGTTCATGGCCGCGCGGTCATAAGCTCTTCATACATCCCTATCCTGAGCTAATGTTTTCCAATCATTCCCTGTATAATCTACTTCCCTCAAATCATAGTTAAAGTTATCCTCTCACCTCATTCTTGGTCTACCAACTGGGCGTTTTCCCTCTGGTTTTCCCACCAGAAGCTTCCATGCACGTCTTTCATTCCCATACGCGCGACATGTCCTGCCGATTGCAGTCTACGAGACTTAACTGTTGTTATTATATCTGGCTTCCTATAAAGACCATGTAGTTCATTGGTATGAGAGTCTTCTCCATTCATCTGTCTGTTCATCTCTCTTTGGTCCAAAAAAAATCCCTAATACTCGTAATCTCCTTTCCTCCCTTAAATTAAGAGTCCATGTTTCGCACCCTTATAATATGACTGGTAGAATAGTAGTTATATATATATATATATATATATATATATATATGTTCAGTTTATTTTGTTAAATTGGAAAAAAATCAATTTTTGTTTCCAGCTTATTTAAGAGCGTCGAACCTGAGTGAAAATATATCATGCGTAACTGTAAGTTATTACATATTTGCATGCAATTGTATAATTTGACACCAATTAAAATAGTATCTACCGATTTTCCCAATATCTTATTAAAATATTACATAAATTAAACTAATAATATCTTATAGGATAAATTAACAATTTAGGTATTAATAAATCGTACAGTATAATCCCTCCATCGTAATTCTGCCCGAAGGCAGGTCCTTCACTGCAATCATAGCATTTTCATGCTATGCTTGCAGCTTTACTAGGTGTGGTAGCTTCCCGTTGCTTTCCACACCGGTGAAGGATGTTGATGATGATGATGACAAGGATGATGATGATGGCCATATGATTTCGGGGACCGTTTGGGCCTTAAAGTTTTCCTGACATTTGCCTTATAGGTGAGGAAAAATCCCGATAAAAACCTCACCCAGAAAAACTGCCCCGATCGGGGATCGAACCCGGGCCCGCTGCGTGACAAGGCAGCACGCTACCTCGAGACCACAGCGGTGGACGTATAGATAATGGCTATTGGTATAGTTCGGTTTAAATATCGGGTTCAAATAAACCCTCATTTTTAATTGTTCCATTTCCCTTATTTTTTGGAGATTACCTTCCATGGTTCATTTTAAATATCATATGCTGAGTTTCGTTGTGAAACATCGAAAATTACGACCGCTAGAGCGATTTTAAAATTTTCGTTTCAGGTGAATTCCTACATCTAATGGTCCGAGTTTGCTGGTTAACGAACTGAATCTTGTTTCTTTTTAATTAAATGCTTTATGCTAATAGTTGAATGCAGGCTTTCACGGCCGGTAATCGTAATGTTGAGTGATTCCGGGTTATGTGGCCGTGGTCCATAGTTGGTGTTGATACCAGACGTTTCGCCCTCAACTGCGGAGGGCATCTTCAGTGGCGAGTGCTTCTATGCGTGTTTCCTGGTCGGAAGATCTACTTAGAAATCCGACCAGGAAACACGCATAGAAGCACTCGCCACTGAAGATGCCCTCCGCAGTTGAGGGCGAAACGTCTGGTATCAACACCAACTATGGACCACGGCCACATAACCCGGAATCACTCAACATTGCTTTATGCTAAGTTGATGGCAGGATATATGGCACGATGGGGAATGAAAGAGGGGCATGGAAGCTTCTAGTAGAAAATACAGAGAGAAAGCGCCCCGTAGGTAGACCAATAATTATGTGGGAGAATAACATTAACCATATGAGGCAAGTATATTATACATGGGATGATAGGAACACTTTAGCCCAGGATAGGGGTGTGTGGAGAGCTTATGTCCGCGTGGCCATGAACCTATGGGTTCGACAGTGCCAGTGAGTTAGTTAGTTATGTTAATTTTGGTTTAGTTTAAAACAAAAAATTGCGGCCGCTAGTGCGTTAACGGCACACACACACACACACACACATACATACACACACACACACACACATACGTACTTAAATTTTGATTATGGTAATTTTTGGTGTCTATTAGGTCTATATATGATCGGTGTAGATCTGTAAGAATTAAAAAATATATATTTCATGAGAACAACTTCTATGGCTTCATTCCTTCGGAATTCACTAAACTCAACAAAAAAAGTCAATCGGTAAATTCATGGTTATTTGTATAGTTAGAGAGGCTGTGACCGTTTACTGCACAATTTATTATTCGGTGATGACCAGATTATAATAGGACAAGATAAAGAAGATATAGAATATATGATTAGAAAGTCGGTAGATGCATTTGAGGTAGATGGACTGAAGATAAATTATATCAAAACAGAATATATGGTAATCGGAGGAAATTCAGAAGACCTACAAATAAATAATATGATAATTAAATGTGTTGAAGAATTTAAATATCTTGGATCTATAATAGATAAATCTGGTACTTGTGAAAAAGATATTATTAACAGAGTAAATTATGCAAGGAAGGCGATTAGATCCCTGAATGGTCTTTTATGGAATAGAAATTTGACCAGAAAAACAAAATAAAGAGATTATACAGACAATAATAGAAAGTATACTTACATACTATGGATCAGAAAGCTGGACAATAAATGAAAGGATGCAGGAAAGAATCTTGGCGATAGAAATGGATCGATTACAGAGAAGTATGAGAATATTCAGGCTACAACATATTAGAAATACATATATCAGACAAGAAATGGATGCACAAGGATAACAAAGAGAGCTTTACAGTGGTGTGGACATGTACAACGGATGTCGGAAGACCAGATGCCTAAACATGTGCTAGAGTGGATGGTACCAGGCAGAAGGAAGAGGGGGAGAAGTAGAAGAACATGGTATGAGGGAATATATGATGTCATTATGAAGAGGGGTATGGAAGAAGGACAATGGGAAGATAGGAATATCTGGAAAGCAGGAATCAAAGGCAAACTGCTGTAAAGTGGAAAGCCTGTATTAAATAAGTAAGTAAGAGAGGCTGTCATGTATAGATAAATAGAAAACTTACATCATATAGATATGGGTAACATAACTCCGCCTTTCAGATGCTTCAACCTAATAAATGGATTACAATTCGCCAGTGCCAGGAGAGAAAGCTAAAAATGCCATAAAAGAGAAGCTGGTGGTATTAGGCATTCATTCATTTTGAGAATTTTCCTAATTATTGAAGGTATTATTATTATTATTATTATTATTATTATTATTATTCTCATTAAAAAAACTCCATGGTGCGACAGGCCTAGAAGACCCCTGACCTGCTAGCCGGTTGCTGGCCTCACATCCACATGTGTTAATCGCAGAGATATACGATCATCCAGCCAGTGTACGTGTGACATGTAGTCAGCATATAGGGTCTCCCAGCCATTATAGCTGCTTTTCTCAATCTTGAGCCGCTACTTACTGTAGCTACCCAAATGTTTAACGATGCTCGGTGAGCACCGGTCCCATACTGGCCGAAATTCCATGAGAAAAAATGTTCCTCCATGGAGATTTGAACCAGTAGCTCTGTTCCAAAACATCTTGCCTTAACCAATCGGCTACGAAGCGGGACATTATTCTCTTTATTTTTAATCAATTTAGTTGGTGTTTACTTGATGAAAATCCGTAATTATTAATTAAATAAAAATAAAACTTAGTTTTATTTGATTTTCATATTTTCAATGTTCATATATTCAATTATATCTTAATAAATATGAAAATCAAATAAAACTAAGTTTTATTTTTATTTAATTAACTCATTATTTTTATTTTATTTTATTTTAACAGTTTTTACATCTGCCTGCGCCCAATTAGTCTAGTTCACTCAAATTCTCCTCCACATCACTTACTATTATTATTATTATTATTATTATTATTATTATTATTATTATTATTATTATTATATTATTATTATTATTATATTTATGTCACTATTTAACTTAATTTTTATTTTAGTATTTTCCTTTTCTCGTCCTGCCTTCAAGTATCATTTAAATATTAGGCCTATATTTTTTGTGTTAACAGGAGAAGAGTACGTGGAAGTTAAAAATCTTTTGATGATGATGAGTATGGAAATGTGTTTGAATTAAGTTTTTGACAAGAGAAAGCACGAGAAATCAAAGGGGGCTGAAGAAAACCCTAGTGTATGTCCTCTCACATACTAACCATCACGATCACCATATTAATAGAGTGGACTAAATGCGAACTGGAGACTCAGAGTTAGCGGGCGAGTATCTAAGCACATGGAACCGCGTATCATTTAATTTACATTCGCAAATGACTGAACTTTTTTCTGACAATATAAATTATCGTAATATAGTTGACTGTGGAAAGATTGCATCGCTTCTCTGTTACAACTAGCATTAAGCAAACAACTTGGTAATGTATGTGTTTGGTCTGCAAGTGGCAAGTTTGTATTCATATTCAAACGGGTGCATGGAACGCTAACTGTTAAGCTTTATAACTGGATGATACAAGGCTCCTTTATTCAGCTTAAAAACTCTTTGTGCAGGTACCGCAACTTCTTAGCACACTCATTTGATAGATTGTCGTTAATTTGCAACTCGAACATGTTAACGTACGCTACTTTTCAACTACAATTTCAAACGCGCTCTTTAATGATTTCATCATTTAAGACGTCTTCACAGAAAACAGTATAGCCAACTGAAGCTAAAGAAAAGGTAAAACAAAAAGGAAGGCCACTATAAACGAAAAAAGAAAAACAATATACGTTTTATATATATATATATATCCATCCATCCATAGTAATTCTGCCCGAAAGCAGGTCCTTCACTGCAATCATTGCATTTTCATGCTATTCTTACAGCTTTACTAGCTTCCCGTTGCTTTCCACACCGGTGAGGGATGATGATGATAATAATGATAAGGATAATGATGGCCATGTGATTTCGGGGACCGTTTGGCCCTTAAAGTTTTCCTGACATTTGTCTTACAGGTGAGGAAAAACCCCGATAAAAACCTCACCCAGAAAAACTGCCCCGGGGATCGAACCTGAGCCCGCTGCGTGACAAGTCAGCACGTTACCTCGAGACCACAGCGGTGGAGATATATATATATATATATATATATAAAAGTCCCTCGCCGTGGCGTAGTCGGTAGAGTCCCTACCTTCCACTCCGGCGACCCGCGTTCAATTCCTGACGGGGTAGGAGATTTTAAAATCTCCACCTTGGGTCTGGGTGTGTGTGTCCTGTCCTTGTGTCTATGTGAGAATTAAATAAAGTTAACAAACAGGTAAAAAGAAAGGCAAAACAAAAAGGAAAACCAGTATAAACGAAAAAAGAAAAACGATGTACGTTATATATATATATATATATATATATATAGTCCGTCGCCGTGGCGTAGTCGGTAGAGTCCCTACCATCCATTCTGGCGACCCGGGCTCGATTCCCGGCGGAGTAGGGGACTTTTTAAATCTCCACCTTGGATCTGGGTGGGTATCCTGTCCTTGTGTCTATATATATATATATATATATATATATATATATATATATATGGGGCACGCCGTAGCGTAGTGGTTAAGGTACTGAGATACAAGTCGAAGGGTCGAGGGTTCAAGTCCCGTTGGGGTCAGGATTTTTAAACTGACCCAAACCCTCTGGCGGCACTATGGCCCTGGGGTCGACTCAGCCTCTAACGGAAATTAGTACCAGACGCTTGTTCTGGGGTAAAGGCGGCCGTCACGCAGGGCTGACAACCCGGCTGACATAAAGTGCCGATCTTCTAGAAAAAGTGGGAGCCTTAACCTCCTACTACCCCAAGGGCCTCCGGGCCTGTTGTGGGATCACTTCACTTTACTTTACTTTTATTTTATATATACATATATGCATATATATACATATATAATGAGAATAAAAGAAAGTTAACAAAAAAAAGAGGTAAAACAAAAAAAAAATATAACAAGAAGGAAAAACAGTGTAAACGAAAAGAGCGTGAAAAGAACATAAAGCAAAACAAAACAATAGGTAACCTTATAATTCCATTGGATATTAAACAATTAATTTAACAAGTAATATTATTTAATATATAGCCATAACAAATTACACTTTATTTCTATGGCATCTTTATATTTATTTATACAAGAATGAGTGTTTTTCTTGTTTCTCTCGCTTTGTCTAAAAATCTCCCCAAGTTTAACCAGTACTCTAGGTTTAACACTGTAAATAGTACCCAATCAACTGCTCTACTTTAGAGGTAACGTCATTTCCGCGGGCCCGAGTTCTATCTTTGGTCGGGACAAATTTCCTGGGCGAGGATTGTTTCGATGTTCTTCCTCGTCTGTAAGACAAATGTCAGAAAATTTTAAAGCCAAAATAGTCTCCGAACACCATCTGTCCATCAGAATCATCTATTTATTATTATTATTATTATTATTATTATTATTATTATTATTATTATTATTATTATTATTATTATTATTATTATTATTACATAAATGTATTGTGTCTTATCTTAAATGATCATGTTGTCTTGGAGGTGACTCTGGCAAAGAGCCGAATACTCATCCGTCATGTACTTGTGCACTCGAAAAAGTACGAGTACCTATGTGTGTGATCAAGAGTTTAAACCGTGAGTGGTACCACGCCCGTGTGGCGCGAGGAATACAAAGATAGAGAGATTAATCTAAATTTAAAAAGTAATAGTTCTGTACTGTATTGTCATCTCGGTATACATGTGGCTAGCGCGCGCAGGTGCCTCGATTGGGATTCCGGGTTCGAATCCTGGTGATTCCAGAGGGGATTTTTTGGT
Organism: Diploptera punctata; assembly: GCA_030220185.1. Lineage (NCBI taxonomy): Eukaryota > Metazoa > Arthropoda > Insecta > Blattodea > Blaberidae > Diploptera > Diploptera punctata. The sequence continues at coordinate 182,297 of JASPKZ010006440.1, read as the reverse complement.
GGACCATACCATAATATTTTTGGGTTTTTCTCGGGGTTCTCCCGCTTCCTGAATTTTATACCACCAACGCTCTCCATTCTCCCTTTCCTCCCCCTCATGTTATTTCATTTCATTTCTCACTCATCCATTTCATATCACCTTTCACCTAATCTTATGTTTGGATGAATAGTTTGGTTGGCACCCACAGGTGTGCGGGAATATGTGATTGCGGGAATATAGTGAGGAGCCCACCAGGGTGCTAGCTCATGACTCTGATTCTATGAATAAAAAAGGGCAGAAGGGGCCAAGGGGATGACGACAGTCTCCATTCGCGGCCATGGCGCAACCCAAAATGGAGGCATATGTCATGAAAAAGAACGTGTGTGTTGGATCCGGAAGACGTATAACACTGTAGAGTAGACTGGGATAGCGCATCAGATCTTTCAGGTGAACAGGGCACAATCTGCCTGCGTAGTCCGAATAAATAACTAATTATATTGCATTAAGATATAAGAAAAACAAAAAGAATGCTTGAAACGAAATTCTATCTAATAGAGCATATTTACTGAAGATCTAAACAATAACTTAAACAATGTGCACGTAATTATCGAGTGGAGGCCTCAAAATCTGTAATGTGCTTAGCACTTTGTTGCGTGGCCACCTAGGCCTGTCCGCCCACTAATATCGGCTCCCAATTGATCCACTGTAGTTACGAATCTTTTCTCTCTTTTTATAGCAGTTGGGCGGTTGTCTGCGATCCAAAATTCTAGTTATGATTTAAGAGACGCTGCCATGCTATTAATAATGACATTTCACTCAAATTAGTCACCCAAACTAACACCATTTACCTAAATGGCATAGGTCCTTCACTATTATATTCTAACTATGTTATTATTATTATTATTATTATTATTATTATTATTATTATTATTATTATTATTATTATTATTATTATTATTATTATTAATAATAATAATAAATTTCTATAAGTACTGGAAGTCTATCGCTGGGTTTGAGATGAAGTCATTGCCTCGGACGCAACGGACCCGGGTAAGATCACCGGTCGGGACAAGGAACATGCCTGAGGTTTATTTTGGGGGTTTTGCTCATTTGTAACGGAAATTAAAACCGAAATATTCCCGATTCACCATATTGTGTTCGTCTTGTATAGTATGAGTTTAAATATACGTGTTGTGTCGGATGTGGCCATAGTTTGGCTTTTCATTCATCCATGTTTATGTGGTGTTTGTAATTTAAATTAAAATCCAGGGAAGCGTGAGACGTATACAGATAGGTTAAATAAATAACAAGTATATATTACATTAGTACTTTAAATATGATTATTAGTTTTGTATTTATTAGGGATAAAAATTATGAACATTATAGTTGTTTGTACTGTATAGGATAATGATTAATAAAGGAAAGAGAGTGTATATGTGTATTCGAATTATCACTGAAAGCACAAACAAATTAAATAAAACATATTATTTCAAATAGACGATAATAATCCACTTCTATGATTAACACATGTGGATATGAGACCAGCAAGCGGTTGGTATTCCCAGGACCTTCAAAGGCTTGTGTCGCGGCATTTTTTTTAAATTCAATATAATCAAGTAAAATTTTCTTTGTGTTATGCTCTCTCTCTCTCCCCCCCCCCATCTCTCTCTCTCTATCGCTCCCGCTCTCGAGTAAATGTCGGGTCTGTTGAAAATAGCTGTAATTTTCGTGTTTTCATTAGTTTTTAAAGAAATGTTAAGATGGAATTTTCACTATTAGGACAGACTGCATAATGAATTGATATTGTTTCTTCATTTATTACAAAACGCCAAGCGAGTGGGCTCATACGGTAGCGTTTGAGACTTGTATTCGGAAAGTGCCAAGTTCATATTCCAGACCCTACTAACCAAGTGTATTCGTTATTTCCTTCAGTCGTTAAAGCAAGTTCTGAAGTGGAATTATATTATGAGAATCAATTTCAATATATAATTTTTGTAATTTACTAGAACTTAATATTAGTTGAATTTGCTTAAAAGCATATATAATATATACAGATGACAATATGCGTAGGCCTACAATACTACTGATAGGTTACACCCGAAAATCCTCGATGACACAATGTAACCAAATGTTCAAGCGCCTCAAAATACAACTGAACTATAAGAAGTAAGATACACGAATATTCAACAACAGATAGTCTCCAATAGATGTTAGGTGTGTAAGAAAACAAAACGAAAATAGCACGTTATAGAGCTCAAAGAGATGGTAAAAGAAAACACGTTTTGGAACTTTTATGAGCATCTAATTGCCCAACACCAATTTCTTCCAAAACATACCTGCATTGAATTCCTAAGGTTTTCTGCTAATTATCGCGTTGAAAAGTGGCCAGGATTTTTAATGAGGTTCTTATCGCTGTCCTGTACGACCATTTGACGCAATGGTATTAATTTTAAAGGAATTTACTTATAAATCTCATACCAAATGATTCAATTGGCCGTGACATTAACTAGTGGCCCTAGTTGATGGGTAACAAAATGAATACATCCCCGGAGAAAATTTTGTCATATTCGTATACCGTGATATCAAGGCTGTAAAGAAACATGGAGTCATCATCAAGTAGGCCATGCACACACATCACTACTCATGCCTTGAGTAGTGAATAAAATGAAGATGGCAATTTTAAATAGTTTCTCCTAGCAGAAAACCTGTTGTATTAGTACATAGTGCATTTATTTACAAATTACGAAATTATTTCTCAAATTATTACATTAAGTTATATGTTATTTTAATACGATACTGTCAGAGTATTGATACATTACTGCTATATAGTTATCGTTTTAATATGTTATACATATCCTGAGCTGATACTTTTAATATGAAAATATCGCAGATCTTTGAACTTGCAGTTACAGTACAATCATTTCAGCTGGCAGCATTTTTATGTTGTGTTTATCATAACAATCCTGTTCTTATTTCTAATAGAGTTATTTTCAATATTACTGCTACCAAAATCTTCTATTAATAGTCCCTAGAAATAAAAGATGTCATCAAAGCCACTAGCGCTTAACTTATGTACTGAAATAACCAGACCTCGGTATAGGGTAAAAAAAACTCACGTACGGAATTCGCTGAGTGTACATGACGTCATGGTGCAGGCAATTTAATAACAAAGTTCATTAAGCACTAATGATATATATTAGATATGTAGTGTATATATATTTATGTCTGTAAGTATGGACACCTATTTTGAGCCCTACTGTACTGAATGTTTGTCTGTTGAACGCTCTATGTCCCATTCACCCACTCTAAACAACAAAATAGTAAGTTACATGTATTCTTAACAGTCATTTCGGTAACCTAGATCTGGATCTGGAATATTTAATGTAGCATATAGAGATAAACAGATAAATAAATAAATATATATGTATATATATTTCTGCCCGAGGACAGACTTTTCATTGCAGTCATAGCATTTTCATGCTATGCTTTGCTAGAAATTATTGGTGTGGTAGTTTCCCGTTCCTTTCCACACCGGTGAAGAATGATGATGATGGCTGGATGATTTTCGGGGACCGTTTAGCCTTAAGGTTCCTGACATTTGTGATACAGGTGAGGAAAAACCCCGAAAAAGACTTCACCCAGAAGCCTGTCACGACCGGGAATCGAATCCGGGCCCGCTGCGTGACAAGGGAGCACGCTACCTCGAGACCACAGTTGTGGACTATATATATGGTTGTGTGTGTGTGTGTGTATAATATGAAAATTAATAAAATTAACCCTAATAATAAAGTAATGAACTAACTCACTGGCAATATCGAACCCATGGGTCCATGGGCATAAAGTCTCCATGTAACCCTCCTAAGCTAATCTGCTGTATAAATTACTTCCTTCGAATCATATTAATGTTATTCTCACACTTAATTATTGGCCTGTCTACAAGGTGATTTCTACAAAGAATTTCATGTCCCACTTTAATTTCCCATTCGTGCCACATGTTCTGATCATCGCAGCCTAAAAGACTTAACTGTTCTTATTATAACTAAACCTAATAATAACGAACTAACTAACTCACTAGCTCGAACCCTTAGGATCATGTCCTCAAGGGCATAAGCTATCCATATATCCCTATCCTGAACTAATATTTTCCAATCATCTCCTGTATAGTCTATTACCCTCAAATCATCTTAATGTAATTCTCCTACCTGATTCCGGGCGGGACTACTTCAGGGAATCCATGCCAAAGGTTCAATATGGAACGTTAGGACATTAACCCTAATAATAATTACATTTCTCTATCCAAACACATGAATGAATGTTATTTTATATAAGTAACTTACTGGTACTATTGATCACCGCGCGGACATAACTCATCCATTCTGAGTGGATATTTTCTATCAATTCCCTGTACAATTTACGAACAACAAATCACCATTAATGATATTTTCCTACCTCATTCTTGACCAAGCTACTGGGAGTTATTACCTTCAAAAAGGTCAGACCCTTATCTCATACCCTATACATTCCAGGTGTCAATTCCATTGCAATATATGCATTCTTGTTACATCCTGTTTCCATAAAGATCATGTCGCTGAATCTACTCATTTGCACTACAGAGCCCGTCATTTTATGGCAGCGCGGATATATGCTCTCCATATATCACTATCCTGAGGTAATGTTTTCCAATCATCCCCTGTATAATCTACTTCCCTCAAATCATATTTAATGTTATTCTCCCACCTCTACTTGATCTGCCAACAGGGCGTTTTCCCTCTGGTTTTCCTACAAGAAGCTTCCATGCACCTCTTTCATTTCCCATTCGTGCCACATGTCCTGCCCATCGCAGTCTACGAGACTTAACTTTTCTTATTATATCTGGTTTCTTATAAAGACCATGTAGCTCACTGTTATGTAGACTTCTCCATCCACTTGTCTGTTCATCTCTCTTTTGTCCAAAAATGTTCTTAAGAATTTATTCTCAAATACCCATCAATAAATGTAAATAACTTTTACTATATAATTTGTATCCACCGCTGTGGTCTCGAGGTAGCGTGCTGCCTTGTCACGCAGCGGGGCCCGGTTCGATTACCAGTCGGGAAAAATTTCCTGGGTGAGGTTCTTTTCCGCGATTTTTCCTCACTTGTAAGACAAATGTCACGTAGCTTTGAGGCCCAAAAGGTCCCCGAACATCATCTGGCGATCATCATTATCATCCCCAGTGTGGAAATAAACGGGAAACTACCTTACTTACTTACTTACTTACTTACTAGCACTATCGAACACGTAGGTTCATGGCCGCGCGGACATAAGCTCTCCATACACCCCTATGCCGAGCTAATGCTTTCCAATTATTCCCTGTATAATATACTTCCCTCAAATCGTAGTTAATGATATTCTCCCATATCATTCTTGGTCTACCAACTGGGCGTTTTCCCTCTGGTTTTCCTACAAAGAAGCTTCCACGTACGTCTTTCATTCCCCATACGTGCCACATGTCCTGCCCTTCGCATTCTACGAGACTGAACTGTTCTAATTATATCTGACTTATTATAAAGACCATGTAGTTCATTGTTATGAAGTCTTCTCCATTCACCTGTCTGTTCATCTCTCTTTGATCCAAAATTTTCCTAAGTACTTTAATCTCAAATACTTGTAATCTCCTTTCCTCCCTTAAAGTAAGAGTCCATGTTTCGCAGCCATATAATATAACTGGTAGAATAATAGTTTTATATATTTTCAGTTTAACGTTCTTTGAAAGGAGTTGGGACATCAAACAAGTCTATACCACACCTACAATTCCCTAGTAAAGCTGTAAAGCACAGCATGAAATGCTATGATTGCAGGAGAAGGGCCTGTCCTAGGCAGAACACTATAGAATAGAATATATAATTAATTATTCATTAAAGAATCGGAGTTAAGAACGAGGTAAAATAAAAATATTTCTCATAAAAATTCAAATGAAAGTATTTAAAATGCGAATCGAAACAACCGCGACAGCGATTATTGGTTATGTCTATAGGATATAGTGTGCTCTGGACAATCACCAATGTAACGTGATAAAATAAGTATATTACATCTTATTTATAATTGCGATATGGACTGCTTAATAGCTAAACCATAAATGTTATTAATATTATTACACATAATGATGATTAAATTTCAATATTGTTTTGTTAATGTGCAGTAACAAGTGAACCGCTAACAACTCTTACCATTTGAATAACGTATTTCCAGTACTCGATATCTCAAGTAGTTCCCGTTTTCTTTAGCACTTGAATAGTACACCTGCATACATTGAGTAGTTCCACTACATTCAAAATTAGCTCTTCATCGGCTATGCAATTCTCATGTAGATCCTTTCACTTGAAAAGAATTCACAATTGGCTGCTATAAACACAATACCTTGCTACAATCCACTTAACAACTTATTATAGCCTACATAGAACGGTTTGAGAATTAAAAATAAAATAAACATTTAGGAAATTCGTAAGTTCAACATTTCAATGCCTAAGAGAATCAAATATAATAATGGACGTGTTCTATTTATATTTCAAATATATTTGTTAACCGTTATTAAATAGAAAAACTTATCTCAAATACCTACTAGAATTCAATTTAGAATCGCAGCTTCCTCTACAGATTTGGAACAAACCTTTTGATATGATAAAATGATCGGAACTAAATGGAAATCTTCCAGAAATTAAATATGCTAAATAGGTTTCTTCTCAACACCTAAAATATCTACACAAAGGACACAATAAATATTAAATTAAATTATGCTAATTCCAAAAGTAGAACCATAAACCAAGGAGTCAACAAGGCTGTCTACTTTCGTAGTCTTTTCAACATGTATGATCCAGATTCAAAGAACACAAGACTAAATACAACTCTATTCGCTGATTATCAGGTCTCAAATGCAAATTCTCTACACGACAATTTATGAAACGGTCTATTTAGATTAAAGAAAAATAATAAAGGAATTTGGTAAGAGAATATCACCGGAATAAACCAAAGTAATACCGCAACACTTGAAGTTACAAATTCATTTAGAAGCAAAATGTAATCTAAAATATGATTTTGCAACAAATAAATTATTTTCAATATTAAGGATTAAAAGTTATCAGCATGTTAAGAAATTCTGAAATTAAATATCAACAACACACTGCAAGTTCTCACTACAGAGCAAATGAAGTAGAAAATCTTCACATACAAAGATAGATGATTTCAAGATGTACTCTGTCTCAAATGGCAGCAACAAGTACACTTTAAGAAATCCTAGTTTATCATCCTCTTGGACGACGGCGACCTGGATGCCGACAGAAACATCTTCTGGACCTTGTCTAGCTGGAACCGAAACAAGTTAACAATGACATAATTTCGTGGTTGGAATACGGCGATGATTTTTTTAAGTATTCACTCTCATAAATGTTATCCTTGCCTTGGAGGTTGCCTCACTTTCAGACATTAATATATCATACTCATATTTAGGGTTAAAGTTTAAATTGTTTCCGAGTTTCTTAGTTTATTGAGAACTGAATCTTCTCTCTCCAAATTTAATAATTTCTTCCTTCGTTTACCAATAAGGTACTCATAACTGTCTATTTTATAGCCTTTATGAGATTATGTTATCTCTGCACATGCTCAGGCCATAGGTTGACTGTGTAGTTACTATTCTAGTATCTGGTACCAACGTACTCGGGTACCTACACTGCCGGTATGGATACTTTTTTTTCAAGGTATAAAAACACTGTGTAAGATTCTTTTAGATAAGAAGTGAAATCGTGGATCCTATCGTAGATTTATACAGAACTTAAAAAGATTAAATAATGGAATGAAAGGTATTTGAGCAAAATATGTCGGGTTTTCAACGCTCAGATTTGAATTGCAGAATTAATCATTTGAGTTGTCGAAGAACTTAGTTAAATAAAATGTAACTAATACTACATATCTGGTTTTCTGTACATTCTAAATAATCTCTATTATTTCTAATGTTTCGTATTTTTGTCGTTATTAAGACTAAAACGTACTATTTATATGAGTGACTATATAATACACCTTCAACATAATTTGTGATATTCAAATGAACTGAATTTTCACTTGTGCTAAAAGAAAAGTTGGTTGTCATAACAGAAGCAAGCCATTGACCCTGACTTTCGAATTTGATTACTTGATTCCCCCCTAACTCACAACAAGTCTATTGATCATTAATTTATTTGGTTATTAGTAACATATCTGCTACTTGTAACGATCAAAACACATTATTTCTGTCCGTCAAGCGTAGAAAACTTTCACCACCTGGGCTACTTCCCGAAAATGTAGTCATTTTCGCATAGACTGGTAGCCAATCGTAAGCGTGATGATATAAAACAGGTCCTGTCCACAAATGGAATGACTCGACCGCTATCAGATTTAGATATAATCGAACTGCTGCGAAGCCCTGCGAAGAATGGAGCCTCTAGTCTCACAGCTATGATTTGAATAAATCATTTCAAACGATGTAACAACAAGATTCAAGTGAAATTATTTATCGTTCATGTTCTCAAGTATATTTGCCTATCAGAAATAAAATTCCATGTTTTACTGCAGTGTGCCTAAACGTTTAACTACTAACATTCTTATCGCTTTAATATTTAAGGTAGTTTTTTTTTAATATGGGTTATCCATTTCCTTTTTGTATATAATTTATATTATATATTTCATTTTCTTCCCAATATCTTGTATCTTGCATAATCGGTTATTTTTTTACTTTGCATTTATTCCTCTATTTTAATGCTCACTTGTATCGTTCTTTGTTTTATTCTATAACGATTTCTTTATTATTCCATTAAAAATGAAGTAATTAGGCCTACCCAATTCCGTTGTATGAAATAGTTTTTCGAATGCATTAACCTGTTCCTATTTTAGAAAATCATAATGAATATTAGTTACGAAGTTACAGCAATTTTTGTATTGTGTAGCAGACAATTAGGTAATTTTGAATTCTGTGTATGGGTGCACAATCTGAAGAACCTAAGATACGAACAAAATATAGATAAAAGTACATTACTTATATATATATGTGTGTGTGTGTGTGTGTGTGTGTATGTGTGTGTGTGTATGTGTATGTGTATGTGTGTGTGTGTGTGTGTGTGTGTGTGTGTGTGTGTGTGTGTGTGTGTGTGTGTGTGTGTGTGTGTGTGGTGTGTGTGTGTGTGTGTGTGTGTGTGGTGTAATGGATATAACGCTAAGGTACAGACTCAGAGATCCGGGTTCGAATCCCGTCCAGGCATTTATTTTTCTTATCATACCATATTAAGCTTGCATTGCTCAATGTTAAACATTTAATTATAACATCGATAAAGCGTCACTGCTATAAAGTAAAAATATTCTCTTTAATTTGCACTGTTATAGTCAGCTACTAGATGGCAGTGAAGACCGAGTTCTCGCGACATCTAGTAATAATGGAGAATATAATACATATGTAAGAAAAAATAAGTGTTTGAATTGGATTCGCCTGGTGGTGTAATGGATATCACGCTGAGGTACAGACTCAGAGATCCGGGTTCGAATCCCGTCCAGGCATTTATTTTTCTTATCATACCATATATATATATATATATATATATATATATATATATATGCATGCATATATCCGTGTGAAGGATGATTATATATATATATATATATATATATATATAATTAATGGGGAAATGCAGCTTAGTTGGCCTATAATAAATTAAAATGTAACTTTAATCGGGGGGGGGAAAAAGAAAGCTTCAGTCACATCAGTCACATTGGAATGCACAGGAATTTGCAACCATTTCCCTTAGAAATTATATTATCTGATCCAATTCACTAGGTTACATTAGGTTTCATTGTTTGTATTTTATTTTCCTGTTACAAAGCTTTGGGTTGGATTCATTAACATAAATCTGACAAAGAAACATGTAACTACGGTTTTGATGATTATTATAAATTTAAATCACAACTGCATGCCCTGTTTACAGTATATCAGCAGCTACTTGAACACGTAGGTGTTGCATTCAACAGAATATAACTTCATCTCAATCTTTCCTGACGATCCCTAGTGATTTATAATGCTCCTGGAACAATGAAACCTATAAACCTCTGTATGGAGCAACGCCAAAACACTATATTTCATTAAATGTCAGAAACATGCTTTAAATCAAATTTATGGCAATTTTCACAGTGCTCTCATCCTATATTAAAAATAGAAGGTGAGAATAATTTAAAGAATACTGGAAATCTCTTCAGCACACCGAAGAATAAGTTTGCCTTTAAACTCAAATGTCCATCTCGTTCATAAATGTTCTCTCCTAATTATGTATTTTTTATTTGTTCTTTTAATATTTTACTTACTTATTTCTTCCTTTCCACTTCTACATTGTTACATATTCCTCCCCGATATACCGACAACAATGCACTATAGTGTTTGTATTTATTTACTATAAAAATATTCAAACTTCATTATTTTAATAAAAAAATTAGTAATAGCAATTTAAATGTACTTGTCAGTTTATACACACATATCTGAACTGTTATATGTGTAAATAATTATATATATATACCTGTATAACAATGTTGTCTATACATAATAACATGAAAACACGTTCTATAAATAAAATAGGTAATTAGGTACGCAATTTATATTAAATACTTTATAACTTAAGTACGGTACCGATTTTTTAAAATTATACTACCAAATATTATACATAGTTTCTAAAAATGCCTAACATTATTTCAACTTTTATAAGATACAGTTCTAAATCCTGCCGATGATGGGACTAGTCAAATCACTAATAAAGTTGAGACGGACCTTTCAGACAATTTTATACTTTAATTTTTAACATAATTTCACAGTACCCAATTACATATATATTGAAGCAGAATATAAATTTTATTTACCCACATTACATTTCCGTAGAGAGTGACTTTTTTTTAAAAATTGTAATTACATTTTTATTCCATAAATCTACATTTAACATTCCTATTAATTTTCTTTATTTCTAGATTCCATGCGGAATTAAATTAGTGACAAAGAGGAATGATCTGGTTGGCTAAGTTTAAATTTCCCCCAGTGTTAGATGTGTAGTCCTTAAAAACCGAAATAACCAGTTAGAAGGAACACGCCTACCGGACTAGAGGCAGGACTAACCAATGACGAAAACAGGTAATAAGTGAAACCGTTGAGCCTATCACTCAGTCGTTTGAAACTGCTCCACATAGCAAGTCAGTGATAATAAAAAATAAAATAAAAGTAACAAATCATTTCGGAAGCTCGATTCGAAATTTGTTTTGGCCTCAAGGTATACCGGAGCAGAATGATTGACGATCGGTTTTCTTTGTTTTTAACTGACCAATGTACGCTCTAGTTTCGCAGCTTGATGTAATTCAATACCACGTTTTCACCTTTCGTAATAAATAATAATAGCTTATCGGAAATGGAAATTAACCCACATACTGCACCTACACAAAATTTACAAACAAATCTAAGCGTATAAATCTAACTGATGTGTTACTTCTCTCACAAACCATACAATCATTTGTTTCTCGGTCGGTTTCAATTTACTAGTAGTTTTGACGTGAAATCATATAAAAACCAAGGGAAATTGTCTATAAAGTGAGAGTAAGAATATGTGAAATTTAATATAAAAGTGGTCTTTGTGATAGATTTAAGACTGCAACACATGTGCCATAACATACAGTGTAGAGAGAATCTTTCAATAATGTTATACAATTAATTGCAGAAACTAAGTTCATGATGTTTTATATTTATTGTTTCCATGATAACAATAAATTTGTGAAATCCACTCACAACAATGATTGTTGGATGTGCAAATGCCGAATAAATTATTATCAATATACGGAAACAATAAAAAATATAAAACTGAAGTCGTTTTATATTTGCCATATCGTGGTCGTAGTTTTGAGTTTGGTTCAACAACTAATTGAAAGAGTATATTTACAGTGTTGAGTTAATTAGCACTCTAAAAATAATACAATTGTTTTTATACAACAAAGTTATTACGATCCAGTAGGCGATGGTTGAACTTCGCAGAACAGACACAACAATAGCAAAACAGTACAACATTTACTATAGTAGTCAAAGCGACAGCAAATAAAAATAAAAAATGGTATAACTCCCATAAACTATGAGTTCGCAGTTTATTGAAAAACGTGGTAGAAAGATTTCTAAAAAAAAACTCGGATTTCTAGAAGTGAACAGATTGAGTCATTTTAGATGTATTGAAACAAGATCAGATGAACATCATTATTTTCAATTAGCTTTGTCTCCTTACTTTTCCAGTTTTGAGTCAGAAGCTGTTTGATCACTCTTGATATCGTTAAGATGAGATCATAAAATTTAATAGCTTCTTTTGTGCACCGCCCAACCATGAAGAATAACAGAGATTAAATTAAATCATATATCTCGAATAAGGCACTCAAATTGTAATATATTTTAAAGTTACGTTTATAAAGCAAAGTTTTCATAAATTTTGTGAAATCTCGTTGTTTATGAACATTTTTGGACATTGAATCATTCTATCTGTAGGAATTCAGAATTTTCTCAGGATTCAGTTTAAAAGAGACTCATTCAATTCCTTGATATGAAGATATTTTCATAGTATATGGTATTTAATGTTTTTTAGACACGCAGACTACTCTTATATAACAAACATGTAATAAAGCCTAATATTATGCATATTCCTTGTGAGAACACCAAATAATCAATTGCAGATTATTAAAGGATATATACCTACGTTTAAATGTAATTCGCCATTTCCAATTCTCTCGTTTACGAGATGGATTAATGTATTATTATTAATTATTATTATTATTATTATTATTATTATTAATCTACTAAAATCTGTTTTGGAATGGAAACCTGAGGGAAGACGAGGTAGAGGAAGACCTAAAACCTCCTGGAGTCAGGAGAAACATCTACAACCAGGAGATTGAATGGACCGACAAAAAAATACATTAATCAACCGATGATCTATCTCTCTATCTATTATTATTATTATTATTATTAATTTTTGAGAGAGAAATAAATTTAAACATTAGAAATATAATTTAAACAATATAAACTAATATGAAATATTATAAGAAGTTAATGTTATTAATAATAAGTTAAAATTGCATATTTGTTAATACCCACATTACTTTATCTTAATTTAATTATATCGGCGTCCTTGATCTAAGAATTAAGTTCCATCCATCTGGTCTCGAGAGTCACGGATTAAAACCTGTCCGGAGTCGATGGAAACATTCAACGATAAGTCTTCCAGAAAGAACTTTAATCCATGGGACCCGAGTCCGAAAGAACTGTAATCGTAAAGAACTTCAAAGTCTAAATTAGACCCTCTAAGCAACAATCAGTGTTTGGTATTTAAGTTTTACATTAGTTGTCTAGTAGCTGTCCCTTTGAGGCGATAAACTTATCATCTGTCGTTGTCGTTTGATGAATCTTGGAAATAAGTGTACCTAAATTGACTTGGTTAAGTAGCTTTGAGCAAAGAGCACCAAGTTGCAAAGTATAGACATTCTAATCAGGCCCTTAGTTTCTAAAATCATAGTACATATTCTTTCTAGAATCTTTGGTTGTTCCAAGCAGGCGCGTATTTATACTTTTATGCTTGTTATATAACTTATTTCCTACAGACGTTCACCGGTTTAATTAATTGATGATATGAAAAACGACACGGATTCCGGTAAAGATATCCAGTCCAACATTTTTCTTAGAGAGTAAGAAAAAACTATGGAAATAAAGCTCAGGTTTGGTAGTATGGGATTTGAATATGGTCACGCCCTGCACCGCAGTCAAGCGCTCTAATGCATAATGGCTTGGCGCAAAGCTACAGTATGTGACGGTGCTAATTCAAGTTCACAAGGAGAAGATATTGCTCTTGGAATTTCATCGGCATCCACCCAGCGTCTTGAGGAATTTGATTAGTTACAATAAGTAGGCGGATACAATTTGAGAAATCAACAAATAGCGTATGGGGGACCTCTAGATGTCGGTTTACTTCTGTGAATGACACAAGTGGATATGAGGCCAACGAGCAGCTGGTAGGCGAAGGTCTGATGAGCCATGGAGTTTAATCTCCCGTTTACTTCTGTGAATGACACAAGTGGATATGAGGCCAACGAGCAGCTGGTAGGCGAAGGTCTGGAGTTTCATCTCCCGTTTACTTCTGTGAATGACACAAGTGGATATGAGGCCAATGAAGGTCTGATGAGCCATGGAGTTTAATCTCCCGTTTACTTCTGTGAATGACACAAGTGGATATGAGGCCAAGGAGCAGCTGGTAGGCGAAGGTCTGGAGTTTCATCTCCCGTTTACTTCTGTGAATGACACAAGTGGATATGAGGCCAATGAAGGTCTGATGAGCCATGGAGTTTAATCTCCCGTTTACTTCTGTGAAGACACAAGTGGATATGAGGCCAAGGAGCAGCTGGTAGGCGAAGGTCTGGAGTTTCATCTCCCGTTTACTTCTGTGAATGACACAAGTGGATATGAGGCCAATGAAGGTCTGATGAGCCATGGAGTTTAATCTCCCGTTTACTTCTGTGAATGACACAAGTGGATATGAGGCCAAGGAGCAGCTGGTAGGCGAAGGTCTGGAGTTCATCTCCCGTTTACTTCTGTGAATGACACAAGTGGATATGAGGCCAATGAAGGTCTGATGAGCCATGGAGTTTAATCTCCCGTTTACTTCTGTGAATGGACACAAGTGGATATGAGGCCAACGAGCAGCTGGTAGGCGAAGGTCTGGAGTTTCATCTCCCGTTTACTTCTGTGAATGACACAAGTGGATATGAGGCCAATGAAGGTCTGATGAGCCATGGAGTTTAATCTCCCGTTTACTTCTGTGAATGACACAAGTGGATATGAGGCCAAGGAGCAGCTGGTAGGCGAAGGTCTGGAGTTTCATCTCCCGTTTACTTCTGTGAATGACACAAGTGGATATGAGGCCAATGAAGGTCTGATGAGCCATGGAGTTTAATCTCCCGTTTACTTCTGTGAATGACACAAGTGGATATGAGGCCAAGGAGCAGCTGGTAGGCGAAGGTCTGGAGTTTCATCTCCCGTTTACTTCTGTGAATGACACAAGTGGATATGAGGCCAATGAAGGTCTGATGAGCCATGGAGTTTAATCTCCCGTTTACTTCTGTGAATGACACAAGTGGATATGAGGCCAAGGAGCAGCTGGTAGGCGAAGGTCTGGAGTTTCATCTCCCGTTTACTTCTGTGAATGACACAAGTGGATATGAGGCCAATGAAGGTCTGATGAGCCATGGAGTTTAATCTCCCGTTTACTTCTGTGAATGACACAAGTGGATATGAGGCCAAGGAGCAGCTGGTAGGCGAAGGTCTGGAGTTTCATCTCCCGTTTACTTCTGTGAATGACACAAGTGGATATGAGGCCAATGAAGGTCTGATGAGCCATGGAGTTTAATCTCCCGTTTACTTCTGTGAATGACACAAGTGGATATGAGGCCAAGGAGCAGCTGGTAGGCGAAGGTCTGGAGTTTCATCTCCCGTTTACTTCTGTGAATGACACAAGTGGATATGAGGCCAATGAAGGTCTGATGAGCCATGGAGTTTAATCTCCCGTTTACTTCTGTGAATGACACAAGTGGATATGAGGCCAACGAGCAGCTGGTAGGCGAAGGTCTGGAGTTTCATCTCCCGTTTACTTCTGTGAATGACACAAGTGGATATGAGGCCAATGAAGGTCTGATGAGCCATGGAGTTTAATCTCCCGTTTACTTCTGTGAATGACACAAGTGGATATGAGGCCAACGAGCAGCTGGTAGGCGAAGGTCTGGAGTTTCATCTCCCGTTTACTTCTGTGAATGACACAAGTGGATATGAGGCCAACGAGCAGCTGGTAGGCGAAGGTCTGGAGTTTCATCTCCCGTTTACGATACATTCTGAGCTAACTGATATCTATATTCTGAGTAATATTTTGGAATCGTTCCTTGCATAATTCACCTCCTTCAAATTGTTATTTTTCCAGCCTATCTACTGGGAGCTTTCCTACTCGTTTTCCTACGGGAAGATTCCATGGCCCTCTTTCATTTCCCTTTCGTGACACGTGTCCTGCCGTTCTTATTACATTTGGTTTCCAATAAATACCATGTAGCTTACAGAAATGTACTTTTCTCCATTCACCAGTCTGCTCATCTGTCTTTAGTAGAGAAAAAATCTAAACACTTTATTCTCTAATACCAGTAATATTTTCTCATCTCTTAAAGTATGAGACTTGTTTAGTATCCATACATTACAACTGCAAGAATCGTAATTTTATAAAACCTTTAGTTAACATTTTTGAGAGAATTTTGGATGACAAGAGTCATTGAAATACATAATAGCATTCATTTCCAGAGTAGAGTCTATGTTTAATATCTTTCTGCGCCTCTTTCCTGTTTATGGGCCTATAAATCCTATACAAATTACTTAATATAAGTAGAAAATAAAATAAATAAGTTCATTTTTTTTATTTTTGGTCATTATGGATTCAGTTTAGGGGATTCTCTATTATTACTAAGGCTAGGATTTTTATGTAATATGACTTACAAAATATGTACATATATATTAAGTAAAATATGTAGAGGTACACGAATATTTCTTAAAATGTGTAATATTAAACACATTAAAATTTAATCTTATATAAACTTTATATTAAACATAATGTTTAAGATCAGACGAAGTTTGAGAAATAGTTGTAGACTGGAAAATACTTGACAACGTGGTAAGAAGAGTGTTGAAGAAATAAAAAAGATCCCACTACATCATTAAGAGGCCCGTGCGTATATTTTTAGACAACACCACGAGATTTCAGCCGGGTTACCAGCTCTCGATGTGACGACCGTCTTTACCCCAGATAAATGCCTGGCACTGATTTACATAAGAGGCTGAATCAGCCCTTGGCCATGATGCTGCCAAATGGTTAGGGCAGTTTAAAATGCTGATCCTATCGGGACTACAATCATGTTGTCCTGTTCCTACTATTTCATTAATAAAGAGTGGATGGTTGTTTTTTTTTAAAGAGATCTTGCAATGAAGAACCCAATACCCAAGTCTTCAGTGTCTGCCTATATCTCTCTATATTTATGATGTTGAACGAATGGAATTTCTCCCTCTATCTTTCTCAACAGTTTTTGAAAAGCTGGGAAAATCCGTTTCAGTGTACAATCAGATTTTGAATAAATATTATCGTACAGACTGTTTTAAATTCCATCCCATTTATGAGAAATTATGTTATAATACAGGCAGAATATGTTCCCTAGTTTTAGATAAAAATGTAAAATATATGTAAAAGTATGTAATTATGTTCAAATGTGTAAAATATGTAATGATAATTTTTATATATGGTAATTAAACTTGTTATTTATAGATATTTATAAATTTTAGCTGTGCATAGGCCTAAGCAAAATGAAAAAAGAAAATGTAATTAGATACAAATCTTAGCCTTAGTTATTAGACAGATTCCTAGAAACAAGTTGAGATGCAACTCCCATGCCACTTCTATCGCGGAAGTAAATAATCACGACTTTACTACTTTATTAAGAAAAATGTCGTTTACCTCGATTGATCACATGTTAAAACCTACTTTTCTTCATATAAGTTGCTTCTAATATATGAAGCTACTGCTATTTCAATTTTAAAAGATTACATGACCTTTGATCCACCTATAACATATTCAAAATAGCATAACATTGATGGCTGCTCGATGCCGGGCCACTACACATTTTGCATTCGAAATCTACTCACGTTTTTATTACAACTTAATCTACTACGTAATGTGCATCCAAGATGACCATGTTTACTGTATGAAAAGGTAGTGACCTCTATATGAAGCACTGCTATAACAGAGAGGTCATATCTTTATTTCCTCTCCTGATGCTGCACGCAAAAGAACCTCAAGCCTGAAATAAGAGGCTTGTTAGTAAAATTTGTCAACCTGAAAACGATGAATTTGAAATACGACGCTAATGACCTGAGGCATTAAAAGGCGTCATTATATAATAATACTACCAACTAACTAGATATTCGAGTTGTATTCTAGGGCAGGTGAATTTGTTGGTGATTATGGTTTCGAAGAGATTTTCTCTCAATAATAATCTCTGGAGTTCACCGATCGTCCGCTGTGGTTTAGGGGTAACGTCATTATCTCAGACGTAATGAGCTCGGGTTTTTTTTAAACATATTAAAAAAAACACTGTAAGATCCAATATGAACCTAATTTTAAATCGTCTATAAATAGATGGAATAAACAAGTTCAGTTCTTTGTAATCGAGATTCGATCCCGAACAAGGTCAATATAATTTTTCAGATGAGGGAAATTTGAGAATACGATTTCCTTACGAAGGCTGTTCAAGAAAGAATGGTCGTTATTTTTTACAGCCATAATAAACAGGCAAAATGTTGGTTTTGTGATATTTGTTAGCTTAATACATAATGTATATGTGGTACAAGTTTCGAAGTCATCCCTCCCGGTTCCTTTCTGTGAGTGATGTAAGATTCTAGATATGTTCAGAACCCCCTACGTCTACAACTACTTTCAAATTCTGCTTTCGTCTCAAAAAATATTCATCTGAGGCCTATGCAATGTTATAAAAGCCTTATGGAGATTTTTTCCCTACAGTAATGTCCGAAGATTGTATAAATTGTTTAAAGAGTGGACACAATCAATTTCAAAAGAAGATGGACAAGACGCCGCAGTTACTGATCATACGAAAGAAACAACACCGCTGCTATCACGGTGATAGAGAATCGCCGAATAATCTTAAGATCACTTTCTTGAAAATTTCACAGAGTGCCACCCAAAAGTTGGTGACGGAAACAAGGCAGCATATGCGAGGCAGCATATCGCAAATTGTTGAAAATCTTGCAAAAATCGAAGTGAAGTGTGTTCTTCACCCTCCTTATAATCCGGATTTAGCCCTGTGTAAATTTTTTTTCCCTAACCTAAAGAAACACCTTCGCAGGAGGAATTTTCCATTTTCGGAAGTAATAGTGAAGGCTACCGAGGTGATTTTGATACACCTGTCGAAAAATTGATTTCAGTATGTCTTTGCAGACAGGCAGAAACACTAGGTCAAGGGCACTGCATCCAAAGGAAGAACCATATAAATTCTGAGGATGAGTAAAGGTGTGTTACCAAAAAAAAAATCATTCATTATTGAATAACCCTCGTAAAACACATATATCTTATGTCACGAATATGTGACATTAAAGAATCATGCTATGAACATACTTTGTAATTAGGTCCCTCTGTGACTTAACATTTACCTACCTGAAGAAAAGCTCAGACTGATGAAGCTTAAATTCACTATTATTTTAGATATAATGATTTTCAGGGTAAAGTTCAATCCAAAATTGTGTCATTAAATATAATGATTTTTACATAATTTAATTATAGCTTTTTTATTCCGATGTGATTTAGTATAATGTAGGGCACTCCAACTGAACGAATTAATTAATATTTTACTTAGATTGCTTCGTTTATTTTACATTATAAATGCGAGATTAAAAAAATAAATAAAAAATCTTTTTTTTTCATAGATTAATGCGAGCTCATATTCCTGAAATACAACATTCGTTACAAATTTTTGAAATTTCGGAAGGAAATCCATATGCCTACTGATGTCTGACTGAAATTACATTCTTACGAAATTTATTCTTTCATAATCTATAGCAGGAAAGATAAAAAACTACAGATTTCAAGATGTGAATGCTCATTAAGGCTTATCTATAAACACTTTGAAAATTATGAAGATCTTGAAGAAGATTTCCGGGCTGTTGGTCGTGGCTTGAAGTTCTCCGACATTTCGCCAGAGACTGCGTCAGGCATCCTATAGGGTTGACTTGAGTCTCAAGACAATCGTATAGGATGCTGGAACAGTCTCTGGCGAAATGTCGAGGGACTTCAAACATCTAGATCACGGCCAACAGCCCGGAAATCTTCTTCAAGATCTTCATAATACCTCCGGCCGTGAAAGCCTAAGTCAATATACTTTAAAAATTGTTTAAACCCTGCATTTTAAGGTAAAACACGTAAAAATGCAGGAAAATTATGATATTCTTCAGGGTAGAATGAATCACTTAATTTTTAGAATTATGGATAACTGATTTTGTATAAATATAAATTCTGCAGCATATTTTACAATAGGAATTGTAATTAGGCCCTAATAACTGTATTTTAACCCTGAAAACGTTCCAGATGTAGGAGCTCATTCCCTCAGTTAGCAGTCAATACGCATTAAAATCGGCGACTTTGAACTCACTAAAAAATCGAAAACATTGTTATTCCCATAGTTAACAGTCTGTAGCAATTGTATGTAATTCTCTTTTCAGCATCGTTGCTGCTCCCATATTGATGTCACATGAAAATTAATGGTTGCGCATCTTTCTCTAAAAATAAATGGGTTGTAGTAACTGAACTGCTTGTAGGAAATACAAACCATTATAGAATAACGTATATTAACTTAATTTACAAATTGTGCGATCATCTCGCGCAACGGAAATTTTAAATATTTTATAGCCTTTAGCAACACGGAATTCCCGTTCGTCTTCGTCGTTTTCGCTTTAGGATAGTGAAGTCAGTAGCTTATTTTCGTTGAAGTCACGTTTTGCTCATAATAAACCAGAACGCATTATAATGAATTTAAAACAAATACAGCTTGCAAAGGACCTAAATCCCCTGGGCATTCTTTGTAGTACGAAGTTCAGTAAATATCTACTCTCATGTTCTAACTAACCAGAAGTGACTCTCAAAAGAATAGGCTATATTTATTGCTCTTATCGCAATCTTGCAAAAAATAGAACAAGTGAAATCTGACCTGTGGGCAAACGTGAATATTAGTTCACTACTTTACGTAAGGATCCCGCGAAGTGTAACTACAAAAACGCGAAGCTAACAAAAATTATTTTTTTTATAATTTATGGTTTATATTGTTGGTTTCTTTCGGTTTTTATAAATCCATGAACCTTTATGGGCCAACTACTCGTATAGTCCCCGTACATCACATGTCTTGTTCATCGTACGGATGAATGGAATGTCTTGTTTTGATGGAGTGTTCAAGCAGACCAGCAGTGAGTTTTTCAGTCATCCAGGCAGGTTCTACAAGCTCTTTTGTATATATGTGATATAGAATTAAAAAAAAAAACTTTTCCCAATAAGTCGTGACCCTGTAAAGAACAGGGCGTGTAAAAGTACAGTATCTCTTGAAAGTGAAAAGCCTGAAATGATAAACTAAAACAAAGAAAATAAATAAATAAATTATTGCTTTTAATCCTAAATGTGTTTGTTAGATAAATGCATAACATAGTTACTAAAAATAGTTGCCTAATGAGACAAAAATATAATTATAAGGAAGGGACTCACAGTGAAGTAATAAAATTAACACATCATCATCATAGTACATTCACGAATTTAGGCCATTATTGACCTGTTTCGGCCTCAAGAGAAACACCATCCAAAAGTCTTTTGAGTGGACATCCTGGTCTTCTTCTTCCTGCAGGTTGATATCTTAACATTTGTTTGGGTATTCTGTGATCTTCCATTCGATGAACATGTTGCATCCATCTTGACTTATAATCAGAAATTTAGTTTTCTAAAGTTTCCATGTGTAATTCTTCTAAGATGTCTTCATTTTTTTGTGATCTTAAAAGTAACACATTTTACATAAAATCAAGCGAGATAGTAAATTGTCGAAGATAGTTGCTATTTTATTATGTAACAGAGTTTCTAAGAAAAAGTAAAACTAGTAAGCAACTATAAAAATAAAAGAATACATTATCGAACGTGTTGGAGAGTGAGAGAGAGGTGTTCTACGTCAAAGGTTTAGGGAAATAATCGTAACTTGAAAGAAAGAGATGGAGGAGAAACCCCATAAAAACATTTCAGGGTCAGTTGAACCAACTGGTCTCTACCGGCAAGGGATCCTTTCCCGGGGTTAATTGGACGGGCTGAGAAGATTCGTTTAAGTGTAGTGAAAGCAATCTTTCTAGGGGAAAGAAGTCCCCAATATCAAATCTCTGGTGGTACTCTAGAGAAAAAAGATGCTAGAAAGTCCAAACATAATGGTTGAACATATTTAAATAAGTCTGTTATTTTACTTACGTGGTACGTTAATGGGACAACATCGTAATCGCCAAGATGTCAACATTGTAAACCTGCTGCTAATAATTATTTATAAATTTAAAAAAATAATAGTGATAGTAATAATAACAATTACTATTATTACTATTATTATTATTATTATTATTATTATTATTATTATTATTATTATTATTATTATTATTATTATTATTAACTACATAACAGGGGTCTACATTATCTTTATGGGAAACTATATATAATGAGAACAGTTAAGTATCATAAACTGCGATGGTTAGGACATGTGGGACGAATGAGGAATGAAAGAGGATTATGGACTTGTAGGAAAATTAGAGAGAAAGCGCATAGTAGGTAGCCCGAATGAGGTGGGAGAATAGCATTAACCGTGATTTGATGGAAGTAGATTATATAGAGAATGATTTGAAAATATTAGCTCAGGATAGGGATGTATGGAGAACTTTTGTCCGCTCGGCCAAGAATTTAGGAATTCGATAGTGCTAGTGAATTAATTATTATTATTATTATTATTATTATTATTATTATTATTATTATCATCATCATCATCGTCCTTTCAAGTATTAGGCCCAGTGGCCCGTTACGGTCTCCCGCCATCTCCGAAAAGGTCGACCCACAGATCTTCTGCCTCGAGGAATGTAGTGAAGAATTTGTTTTGGTATTCTGTGACGATCCATGCGCTGAATATGGCTAGCCAATTGTTTCTATATTCTTGGAGGTATTCAGATATAATTATTATTATTATTAATAATAATAATATTATAATAGCAATAATAATCATAACCACATAAAACGCCTATAAAAGGAAAGGTTAAACCAACGGAAAAAGAGAGATAATAATAATATCAGCCTCAAGATCTTGTCAGAGCTTCTGTCTGGCTTTCATGATGGCCATGCTTTGATTCCAAGTCCGAGCACAGGAATATTTTCTTAAAGGGAATTATTCCCGTGGTCGTCCATGATTTGGAATTTATGTTATGTTAACCTTTAAGTACTTTCCTGGTGTTTCGTTATCATCTATCATATCTCCGGGGTAACGTAACTTCGCCTTCCAAGCCCCTAACCTCGGTATATAGCGGGTTTCAATTCCAATAACCCAGGAGAGAATACCAAAAATGTGGTAAGGCAACCTCGTGGCATTGTATAAATAATAATAATAATAATAATAATAATAATAATAATAATAATAATAATAATAATAATAATAATAATAATATATTGCACACATGCTCACAATATTTTATTTCCCTGAAAGAGTTACTTTTTCATCAACACTGTGTTTTCATCGTAGATCTAATTTATCGTATGTACAGTGTGCACTAAACACTAGAATGTTATTAACTGTGAAATGAAAGATAGTTTAGCAAAAGGAAATCTACATTTGACAAAAAATAGTAATAAAATAGGAACTATCGTCGGCTGTGTTACTATCTCCCTTTATTTTATATAAAAGGTGTTACTTTTACTACTTCACTGTAAGTCCCTTTCTTACTGTTATATACGTTATATATAGTTGTTTTATTAGGCAACTATTTCTAGTAACTATGTTATGCATTTATCATAAGTAGTGTCACGAGTGATTTCCAATTCATTAATAAATTCACGAGTCACGAAGTGGGAATTTGGAAATCAAGAGTGGCATTTGTTATTACTATTTAAAGTAAAGTGATCCCACAACAGGCCCGGAGGCCCTTGGGGTAGTAGGAGGTTAAGGCTCCCACTTTTTCTAGACAATCGGCACTTTATGTCAGCCGGGTTGTCAGCCCTGCGTGACGGCCGCCTTTACCCCCAGAACAAGCGTCTGGTACTCATTTCCGTTAGAGGCTGAGTCGACCCCAGGGACATAGTGCCGCCAGAGGGTTTGGGTCAGTTTAAAACTATTTATCGAATAAAATTAATCTGTTTACTCAAAAATTATTAAATAAGTACAGTTACTAGTATTATAAAATATGTATATATTTAATGTTTGAAAAGTGGTTATGTTTCATTTGTTTAATCACTGCAACTTGTTTATATTATAATATAAACATATAATATAAATAATTATTTATGTAATAGGATCACAATATTGTAAGATTGCACCCTAGTGGAGAAAAAATGAAACACATCAAACTGTATATTGTAGCCAACATTATAGGTAATTAATTTATGTTTTTAATAAACAACTCACTAAAATCATTATTTAAAAACACAATTATTGAACACACAATTATCTAATGTGTAATTCGAAGTAATGCGTTCATTGTTTGCTGTATTCAATGTATTTATTGGAGAGTCAGTCACTGCAAAATAATGATCTGGCCTGTTTTGAATACCAAAAAGGAGTAACTTTCTTTATCGCAAAAGCAGGAGGTGATAAAGAGAATTCAATAAAGAATGAGTTGAAAATGACTGTCATTGGTTGTAAAACAAAATTCATTGAAGCGTGATTGGTCATTGAATCCCATTTGGGGCATAAGTTAAATAGTCTAAAAAAAATATTTAGGATCAAAAGCAATAACTTCTTTATTTTAAGGTATTAATTAAATATAAAATTGGTACCTGATAAGTCAGTCATCCTCAATTAAATTATTAAACTTCATCAAGTTATTCCAATATTACTTTAATATGAATTCTAAAAAGTAGGACCTATTGATTGTTTATTTTCCTTCTTTAGTTTTGTATTTCACTTTCTAGAGGTACCGAACTTTTTACATGCCGAATAGGAATTAAATTGTTTAGTTGATTATATATAGTAGGCTATATGGTTAACCTATGGTGCTCCATCTCTTTATGCCCCTGTTCTTTACAGGGACACGACCTATCGGAGAGAAGTTTTTTTTAATTATTACCACTCAAAATGACATCTATACGAAAACAAGTGTAACTAAATTAGTATGGTTCAAATTCTTCCCTGTAGGGGGAGAGCGCCAAAATCTCTGTAAAGGGCTTACAATACAATACATACTTTTCTTGACAACTCATGAGCATATAGAACCAGCTGGATTACTGAGAAACCCACTTCCGGATCTTCTCGAATAAGAAACAAATTTGATGAAGTAGCCTAATTATATATTTTTATAAAGATACTATGAAAAATAAATTCCTGGAATTTTCTATATCCATAGAGTTATTGGTGTTTTTATTAAAACTTTTGAGTTATTTTTGTCATTAGTCTTCTTAATGACGTGTATATTCGGTCCCTCATCTGGTTATAGATATAACCAACAACTTTCTACCAAACTTTCATAATATAAACCAACTGAAACAGAGTAATTAATCCTTCACTTTAATTGATGTAAGTTCTCTTTTCTAGATATCTAATAATGAATTGATTTCAGATTTTTATGATAAGATGATTTTACAAACAAGGCATTGCCTTTGAACATGATGATGGTTTATATTATTAAAGTAAAATAAATCATTACTATATGATACCTACAAAACTCTGTTCTGTGAGAGTTGAAGATTCAATATACACGTCAAAGGAAATACTGTTTTTAAGTCTTACGACAAAAATAGTTTATATGTTTTTAAAAAGTATGTCAATTAGACCCATGTAATATATTGCAGATTTAATGAAAATAATAATTTGGATCTTGCAAGGATAAACTATTTGCAAAACTACAGATAAAAGTTATACTAGTTAAATATAGTTACTATGTAGTTGTTTGTTCATCTGACAAGCCAGTATTTATTCAGTAATTATTTTCCAACTGTAAACGCTGAAGAATCTTGTCAGCAAGTTTACTTTGCGAATTCCAGTAGACGTTTCTACTAAATACGTGTTGGCACAAGAAGCTTTTTTTTTTTTTCCAAGAATAACTTTCAAATTTGCTAACATCTGTTCCATAAACGAAAATATTCAAACATACGTCACACTTCCACTCATCTTTTGTCACTGCTGCTATATTTTTCATCTTAAATTGACAAAACAAATATGTTTGTGTTATTAGAAACATTAAAACATATTTATTTTCCTTAACAAATTAGAAATAGTAAAATTGTAGTATGAACATTTATTTAGGTTCAAAAAGTTTCTTTTTAATAGTTTTTGAATAATTTATTATTCAGGACTTTTAATTAAAAAATATGTATGAAAAATAATTCTATCATTATTCTTACAGCAAATAAATTACAATATATGATAATAATAATAATAATAATAATAATAATAATAATAATAACTTTGATTTCTTATTTTCTAATTTTTCTGAAACGTCTAAATAATTAGAATAATTCCTATCACTTACAACATTCATATAGCCGTGGTATATTTGTACAATAAATGTATCGATTATGTTACAAGATCTCAAGTGTACAATTCTGATTGACGTCCTGTGACAAATTTTTGAAGGTTTGGAAACTTCCTTTTTTTTTTTTTTTTTTTTTTTTTTTTTTTTTTTTTTTTTTTTGGATCGAAGATCAATGATTAAAGTTTCAACTGAACAATTCCACCAGGTTGTAACACTCATCAAGAATCAATTCCTGAAAACTATACTAATCTAATGAAGATTTTCATCTGTCCTGGCCCTACGCAGTAATTATGGTGAATTACATTATGGACATTTTATTTTTGGCTAATCGAGACAAATCTGAAATTAATAATTCAAATTATATATTTTTATTTTATGTTAATGAAACCAAGTATTATTGAAGTTCTATCCGTGTGATTGGTACTTCACACAACGGCCAAGATCATTTGAAAATCCTTAAAACATATCCTTCGATAATATATGGACGCGAAGGATGTTATTTTATGTCATTTATGAAGTGTACTCATTATGGAAATTGCTTCTATGTTGAACTTTGTTTAGTTGTAAGTTACATATTTTATGTTACTAGATTATATTGATGTCCACCGCTGTGGTCTCGAGGTAGCGTGTTGCCTTGTCACGCAGCGGGCCCGGGGTCTATCCCCGGTCGGGGCAGTTTTTCTGGGTGAGGTTTTTATCGGGGTTTTTCCTCACCTGTAAGACAAATGTCAGGAAAACTTTAAGGCCCAAACGGTCCCCGAAATCATATGGCCATCATCCTTACCATTATCATTATCATCATCATCCTTCACCGGTGTGGAAAGCAACGGGAAGCTACCACACCTACACAATTCCCTAGTAAAGCTGCAAGCATAGCATGAAAATGTTATGATTGCAGTGAAGGTCCTGCCTTCGAGCAGAATTACTATGGATGGATGGATTATATTGATTTAGTCTTCATTTTTTTTTTAAATATACGAGACATTTCACATTTAATGTTTCAAAATTGACACCTCTAAGTTTGCGTGCAGTAAAGTACCGTATATTCTTAGTTTCATTATGTTCTCATTGCTAATGAATGAACGGCTATATTTACTTATCAGAATAATACGTTAACGTAATATATAAGTATATAAGCCAAAAAATGGATGAATATCCTCTTTGAGACAATTTTGGTCAACATAAAATTAACAGAATATTTTAATTGCCTCAAGTTCTCAGCACTCTCGTGTACATTGTCTTTCAGAATTTTTATAATATAATCTTACAGTTTTATTTTACAGTCAATGAAGTGAACATTTATGCTATCATATTTTCTCCAGCATGTTTAATAACTGCAGGGTGCAATTTTTTTAATTTTTAAATCTTCATATACTTCATGCCATGAACTATTTTGTCATCAACACCAAAAATATTTATCTTGGTTTTGTCACAAAGTAGAACATTATTCTACCAGATCCATATTAATATTATTTTTCAAGCATATATATAGGCCTATAGTCCACCGCTGTGGTCTCGAGGTAGCGTGCTGCCTTGTCACGCAGCGGGCCCGGGTTCGATCCCCGGTCAGGACAGTTTTTCTGGGTGAGGTTTTTATCTGGGGGTTTCCTCACCTGTAAGACAAATGTCAGGAAACCATTAAGGCCCAAACGGTCCCCAAAATCATATGACCAACATCATCATCCTTCACCGGTGTGGAAAGCAACGGGAAGCTACCACACCTACAATTCCCTAGTAAAGCTGCAAAGCATAGCATGAAAATGCTATGATTGCAGTGAAATACCTGCCCTCGGGAAGAATTACTATGCATATATATAATGTTTTCGTGAGTATAAGTGTACCAACGGCGTTTGGCATCATGACCAAACGTTGGAACCAGTGGCCATCGGCCAACCTTGAAAAAACGAGAAAACTCAAGAAAACTGTCTTATATGTTTTTTTTTTTTTTTTCCTTGGAGCTCTGCCATTATATCATTTTAGTACTATTTGTGAATTCACTTTGCTTTCAAATGCCTCCCACAATTATTCAGAAGTTACTTTCGGTGCATTTATTCTAGGATTCTTTGTAACCATCCGGATGCTCTATCTTTTCGCTGGGATTATATTTTTCATTATGTAATATTTTCTATTCTTCCCTCTTCTTTACCTTGTTATAATATTGCTAACAGTATTAAATTTATTTAGCAGATGTTCCGTTTGTGATTGATTTTTACCTTTTGCATGATGGTATAGAAACAAGCTGCCTCTGATCATAACTTATAGTTTCAAAATTATTATTTTCAAGAAAGTAATTAAAAATTATTTATTACCATCTCCATTTCAACACTGGATTTTTTAATTTCTATGGAATGTTAAAAATAAGTTGTATAGTATACCATAACATTCTTTTCATTATTGCTGAGCTCGTCAATCAATTCACTGTGACAATAGAATTACTTCTACACAACCATAGCAAGTCTGCTTGAGGCAATTAGCACAGCCACTGTAAGTATGTCACAGGATTCAAAGATTTAGCCTAACATGTTCTATGCAGTATTTCACAAACTCAACAGTTATGTATGTTCAAGTGGGTTACATATTTGTTCATTAAAGAGTTAAAATGCGACCAGAGCTTAAATTGTCGTCTGTGAAATTAAAATAGTATGTAAGGGATTTTCCGAATGAACCAGTTTCAACAAGTTTAAAGTATTTTTTGTAATGTCTGCTAGAGAAAGTCTGTACTATTTAAAATAAATAATAGTTTTAAAAAACTAAAACAACACGCTTTATTAGAAAACCGAACTAAAAAAATGGAAAAATAATTTTAATTTCCAACACGCTTGGGATAAATAATTTTACCATCAAAAGCGTGGGGTGCTGTTTACCAATTAAAATAGTTGATAATAAACAGATATTGGTAAAAGTAAAGTCTCCAAGAAGAAAATGTAAAAATCATAAAAAGCACCCCACGCTTTTGATGGTAAAATTATTTATCCCAAGCGTGTTGGAAATTAAAATTATTTTTCAATTTTTTAGTTCGGTTTTCCAATAAAGCGTGTTGTTTTAGTTTTTTTAAATTATTATTTATTTTTTATTTTTTAGTTTTAATATTTTACAAGATAAAAATGTAAATATATTTAAATTCGATAGGCTACTATTGTAGTATGAGCTAAGAGTAATACTCTTCTAAAAACGACCTTCCAGCCGGATTTGAACCAGCGACCTATAGATTACTAAAATTAAATACCACTGGAGTTCACCGCTCTACCAACAGAGCTCTTACAACGATTGACTAGAAAGTCGACAAGTCCGCAACCTATTATACCAGTTTTATTATTTTTATTTTCTGATGATTCTGGCCATGATTTTAGAAACAAAATATGAAATTATTGTATTGTCACGGGTCTTTTACAATTATACAAAGTTTCAAGTCGATCCAATTATTTTAAGTGGGCGAAAATCGCATTAAAAGATTCAGTTACATAGATAGATACAGGTCAAGTTAATATAAAGCGTGTAAAAATAGACAATTTTTACTCTATATTATTAGATTTTTCGTCCATATGCGTATATATATTTAGTCAATTTTATTTATTACATATAAATTGTACCCTGCTTTATAATGTTATAATGAATATTGCAAATGTATGCATTTCATTTTTATATTTTGTTTCCAATATTTGCAACTTTATTGTAAAATAATGTTACAAAACCAGAATTCCCCAATTTTAAATAATTCGCTGTACATCAGAACTTCTGAGGAGTGAAATACTTCTTCGATTGAAGTTCTTTGAACGAGATCTTTACATTAACGAACGAATAAGAATAGGTCCATCTTCATTAACGTTACTATACATATATTGTTCGAGACCTAAAAGTATTAAATCAAATATAGTCATTCTGCACTTGAAGCGCAACATTTTTTCTAACATACTGAAGCGTACAACTGATGAAATGATGCTACTTGCTCTTTGCCAATGAAGAAGCCGATACAGTTAATTAGGCAGTAAAACAACACTATTAGAGAAATAACAAAGTAAACAATAGAGAGTGAGTCGGCATCGTGTTCACAAAGAGAGGGTCGTGACATAGACTCTCTGTAGATACACTCCAAGCTCCCAAGGTATTATTTTATATTTGATAAACGTGATTTACTACGTCAATTCAACGAATACCACAATTGAGTCAAAATTTATATTATTATAATTAACATAGTAGGTGAAATCATGAGTTTACCTTGAGCTATATTTCAAGTTGCACAACTATTTCAAATACTTATTTAAAAAATTTTTTTTTCCCTTGTGTCGCGCTCTATTTCAAATTCCGGAGATAGTGGAATGGAATACTCACACCCTCATTAAAAAAATATAAAGAAATAAAAGAGTATCTCAATTGATAGGACTAGAAAATAAAATACATCCAATCTCAGGGACAAGCTGATCACCAGTGAGCTAACTTTACCTGACGGTAGGAGTTCATCATCCTGCCCAATGGACATATTTGAATGTTATTTATTTATACAGTATGAACAATATGTAACTTTTGTACGATAGCACGGAAAAGTCATAGCCGCTTGAAGCAGTTGTAATTATCACCAAACAGTTTCAGTTCACTGATCAGGATGTTGCTACTCCTTAATTGAAGTAGCTACCAAAACTGTTCTTATGAGACTCAGTGGACCCTCTTCAAGATCTGTATCAAAGAAAAAAATGGCATGGTGTAGCAGGGAACCAAACCCGGTATTCCTCAGAAGCTATCCAGACCTGTCTTGACGGTTTATTTCAACATTCTTAAAGATTACCAAAATGATGTGTACTGTTGGCCGAAAGAAAAAGTGTATGTATATATATATATATATATATATATAAACTACCACCGCTGTGGTCTCGAGGTAACGTGCTGCCTTGTCACGCAGCGGGCCCCGGTTCGCTCCTGGATGAGTTTTTGTTCGGGGTTTTTCTTCATCTCTAAGACAAATGTCAGGTCCCCGAAAATCATCCGGCCATCATTCATAATACTTATCATTATCATCACCATGTGGAAAGCAACAGGAAGCTACCACACCTACAATTCCCTAGTAAAGCTGCAAAGCATAGCATGAAAATTCTATGATTGCAGTGAAAGACCTGCCCTCGGACATGGATGGATATATAATAAATACCCAGTATTGTTCTAACTCACTTCTACACCAGTCGTCAAGCGGGCGCGTGAGTATCGAGCGTTATAATGTATTCGATACATACGGCAAGCCACAGCTAAAATGGGTCACTACAGATTCT
Organism: Diploptera punctata; assembly: GCA_030220185.1. NCBI lineage: Eukaryota > Metazoa > Arthropoda > Insecta > Blattodea > Blaberidae > Diploptera > Diploptera punctata. The sequence continues at coordinate 150,680 of JASPKZ010006440.1, read as the reverse complement.
GGTGTAAAACGGTAGAGGAAAGCGCCATTCACTTAAGGGCCTCCATTGGTCTCTATCCTCAGTCGCATACATGCAGTTAATATTACCGATATCTAACTTCCTGAGATAGGCTACATCCGAACATTATTTCTTACAAACGATTACAGCATCCAAATCCCTAGAATTTAAAACAAAATTTAATCATTTCAGCTATTCGATCTACTTTACATGCCTATCTCTCTCTCTCCTTCTACGTGCCCGTGTTTTACAGCGACACAAACTGCTGGGAGAGGACTTGAAACTCTGCATCGCATACCGTTTCTCCACACAAGGACATGAAAGTCTTCTCCAGATGGGTGATAAATTCAATGCCAGGGACACTTTCGAGACAACACGAACATTTAAGACAATATACACCATTTACTCACAGATTCATACTAAATAAGGCGGAAATGATATGGATGATTCTGGAAATCTGTCCGGACTGGGTATCCGCTGCTTAAGAGGCTACCCCGAAACCACATCGGTGGATCTAATATCAATCTCTTAGTCCTAACATTCCTGACATTATTGTCATAACGATATGTAGGCCTAAAGTATAGAGTTATTCGTTGTAAAATTACTTCGTTCTTATTCCTTATGGGATCGAATATTCTCCCTGGAATCCCATTTTCGAATATCTTGATCTTGTTTTTCTTCCATTAAAGTAAGTGGCCATATAATTATAATAAGCATAGAACACCTCACCCTGAATTGTCATTTTATATATTTTAATGTTTACATCATTGGACAAAACATTATAATGAAATATAGATAGAACATTTCGTTTCAGTTAGAATTATTAATTTTAGCCTACAATATCGAGTGAGTACCTTTTCAATTTTATATTAATTGCAAATATGAAAATAGGTACGAAATTTCATCATAATATTATAATGCTTCTGTATTCTAAGAAAGTCTGAAAAGTTCAAATGCTTACGTTACATAACAATTCCGTCATTAAGACTAATTGAAGCAATAAAACTGCATCGGTAAAAACAGTTCAACTGGTGTACTAATGAGACAGAATAAAAAAATCAAATAAGGTCTAATTGCTTTAAAAAGTGAGTAAATCGTATTAATTAGTTTCAGAGTACGGTAATTTTTTTTTTTTAGAATTGAGAATTATTGTTAGTAAATTATGAAGTTATATGTCCATGTATGATTTCAATTTTTCATACTAAAATATATATGCAACTGTCATTATATGTATTATTTCCTTTAAATATCACATTTCCTGAAATCCGAACCTCCGAAGTGGTAAATTAATCGATTGGATTAATTGAACACTACTAGAGCATAGAAATAAATCTACAGCTTACACATAAAGATTTATTAACCGAAATACTTTATACACTAAAACTTGCTCAAAGCGGAATCGCATAGGACCACTTTTTTCCACTTACTTACTTACTTACTCACTGGCACTATCGAACCCGTAGGTTCATGGCCGCGCGGATATAAGTTCTCCATACATCTCTCTCCTGAGCTAATGTTTTCCAATCATTCCCTGTATAATCTACTTCCCTCAAATCATAATTAATGTTATTCTCCCGCCTCATTCTTGGTCTACCAACAGGGCGTTTTCCCTCTGTTTTTCCTACAAGAAGTTTCCATGCACCTCTTTCATTTCCCATACGTGCCACTCCTGCCCATCGCAGTCTACGAGACTTAACTGATCTTATTATATCTGACTTCATATAAATACCATGTAGTTCATTGTTATGTAGTCTTCTCCATTCACCTGTCTGTTCATCTCTCTTTGGTCCAAAAATTTTCCTAAGCACTTTATTCTCAAATACTCGTAATCTCCTTTCCTCCCTTAAAGTAAGAGTCCATGTTTCGCAACCATATAATGTAACTGGTAGAATAATAGTTTTATATATTTTCTGTTTAAGGTTTTTTGAAAGGAATTGGGACATCAAAAGTCTTTGTAATGTATAATAGCACGCATTTCCAGAATTGAGTCTATGTTTAATTTCTTTGTGCATCTCATTTCTACTTGTGATTATTGTTCCTAGGTACGGTACTTAAATTCAGCCACCTCATCAAAATTTCCCTCATCTGTCATTAGCTTTCCATTTCCATTACATAATGTATTTATATGTGTGACCATATATTTAGTTTTATTGATATTTACTTTCCAGTCCTAATTCCTTAGTGTTACTCAATAGTGTGTGCGTGTTGTCCTTTAGTACCTCCTCGATATTAGCCAATAGTACTACATCATCAGCATAAACTAACAGCTTATTAATACCATTGCGTTGTTGGCTTTCTTCATCCTCTAGAGATTTGATGGCGTGCTCTAGTACAAAATTAAATAGTAGAGGAGATAGTGCACCTCCTTGCTTCAACCCATTCAGGATTTCAAAAGTGTCCGAAAAATGTTTGCCTACACGCACCCTACTCTTTGTGCCATTTAGACACATTCGTATAAGTCTAACTAACTTTTTTAGGAATTCTGAACTCCAGCAGGATACTATATAACTTCTCCCTCTTAATTGAATCATATGCTTTTTTGAAGTCTACGTATAGTTGATGTACAGTATACCATTATATTCCCATTTCTTTTCTAAAATCTGTCTTAAGCTAAAAATCTGATCTGTTCTCTACTTCACCCGGCGGCAGGAATCATTCCATTTGTTTTTTGCCTAACTGGAATTCAATTAAGAGGAAAATAACTTATTTTTCTCTCTGTCTTTCCGCTTTGTAATTTTTTTTTTTGAATTTTGTAGAAATATCCTTCCATTTCCGCGTTGGACAGATTCCGCTTTATGCAAAATAAATACACGTAAAATTACTATTATTTCGCCGGGACCAATAATTTTGTTTCACATTGGACAAATTTCCGCATTATTCACGTTTCGGATTAAACACGTTTTACTGTATTAAAAAAAAACACAACACAAAATTCTGATTCGTGCACCTGTTTAGTTATTGAACATGATTTAAAATTTAGGTAGAGTGGTGCATGTGTGTTGTGATTCAAGCTTCTCGCTCCGTCTATCACATAAGTAAAAAAAAAAAAATATGGCATGTTTATTTATGTTCCTTGTTAAAATGTTATTTTTCCTAATGCTACTGCAACAGTGGCTTATCACTCTGGGCACTTTCACCTCTCACACAGAGTGCTTAAAAATAACAGTATATGCATGGAGAGTCCTGTCGGACATTTGCTTCCGCGTAAAAATATGTAAAAATATTACTCTCTCTCTCTCTCTCTCTCTCTCTCTCTATATATATATATATATATATATATATATATATATATATATTACATTCACCATATTTCAATTAGAACTGAATTCAGTATCGAGACATAATCTTCGTGTAACTGTTATTCTATATCGAAAACTTCAATATTTATTAACCTTCCTTCTTTTTTTCCCTACCATCTTGTCTTACGAAACGTTCGACTCAAAAGCAGTTCAGAACTAAGCTAAACGAATTCCTTAGGCAAATTAATATGTAACCAAGTTTCAGGTTAATTTTAAAATTAATTTATATCTTTTTAGATTGATCATCAATTCTATATAGTGAATTATGCTTTTTTAATCAAAGAGACATGGAAATGAAGAGGATTACATTATCCTTATGGGAAACCAGAAATAATAACACCAGTTAATTGTCGAAGACTGCGATGGACGGGGCATATGACACGAATCGTAAATGAGGAGCATGAAAAGTTTTTATAGGAAAACCAGAAGAAAAGCGCCAAGTAGCTAGGCCAAGAATGAGGGGGAGAATATATTTTTCTCCATCGCGCAAGGTTTCCGAGAGACAGAAATTTATATTTTCAAACACAAAATATTTGTTTACATTCGTAACTACACAATATTCGAACATTCGGACTCACCTAGAAAGTAAGAAATTACGATTTTCTGCTATAATTCGGCTATGGTCCAACAATAATCGACCAACATATTAGGATTCCATTGGCCTTGATATATCTTTTCCATAGCTGAAATCTCCCGATGAAAGTGTTTCCCGTTTTATTTTACAATGAACAAATGGATGAAAAAAGTTTACTAAGAAATAATTATTAATCCATTAATTGAAATTGAAAAAAAAACTGTGGATGATGGAGAAATTCCGAATACATATTTGAAAACACGATAAAAAACTGCATTAAGTACAACTATTGGTACTCATGAGACAAAAATCATGTTGACCAGTGTTATGTACTGGCTAGAGAAGAGGACCAGCTTAATGATGACTACGTATACATGCTTACAAGTACTGTGCGACTAAAACAGAGAGAGTGCTGCAATTACGTCATGACCGACAGTCGACATAGCCAACGTAACTATTCATTTCAGTTGCGAACAACAGGTGAATTAATACATTGTGAACAAGTAGCCTGGCGATGATCATGTTGTATAGAAATGATCTGTACGAAGATGGTTTCAAGACAATAACGTTGAAACTGACTAACGGCCACAGAGTCCCGACCTCAATCTAATCGAACACCTATGAACGTGGAGTTCCCTCTACATTCCAATGACCAATTCCATTATTCATTACCTTCTCTATTTATGGTTATGCTAAAATAAAGGGCTTCCATTCCGCCACAAAAGGTCAGCCACCTTTTGTTAAGTCCAACTGGTAACCTCAGGACTGACATAAACCAAATGGTACACCAATTTATATTTTCTTAGAGTTGAGAACGTACTTGAGTGTGTATCAGGGAAAAATGACTACACGTTCCTCTTGTGTATCCCTATACTCTTATCATATACGTAGTGCAGCATCAGTAAGTCATCATAATGCATTACTAATTTACAACATTTTATTTATTTATTTATTTTACTTAATGAAAGGCCTTTCGCTTTTACTCAGTCAGAAATTGCTATACTTTTATATCTAATGTAGCTATAAGTTATAAAAGTTGGTACAATTATACAATAATTGAAATTTGCATACAACATAAACCTAAACTAACCAATCTAATTACCGTTAAGTAAAATTAGAAAATATTAATTATTCACATAACATATAAACGAGAAATACAAATTGCATCAAATACTTGTAATGTAATTTTTATCACATAAGTATTATAAAAATAATTCAAGATGGTACAGGGTCTATGAATTTATTATTATAGTTTTCTGTGATTATTTAATAAATATCTTCTTAATTTAGTTTCGAATTCTGAAAACGCCCGGCAATCTAGTGGGAACGTGGGAGGAAATCAGAAGATTTATCAGCTGTAAGAATGAAATATGAAGAGTAGGAAACATTCTATATGAAGAAGCGTGGTAACAGTAAAACAATGGAATAGATTAAACAATATTTTACTTAACTGGATACAAGTTTGTTAAATATCGTTCATTTTTTAAAAAAATTGAATTGTTTTTTTTTTATTATATAAAACTTTCCTCATTAGAGGATTGCCTCAAGGACAAAGTGATACAGACAATTAATTTTTGTAATTGATGAAATACATTTTGTAAATATATTTTAAAAAATTCAACTTGTAGGCCTAATTGAAGTATACATACTATAAAGTAATTTTGTAAATATGGTTTCTTAAAATTGAAATTTATCCTCTAATGGCAGCGATGACAATTCTAGAAAGATACACCCTGTCCAAATCTAAGGAATTCCAAAATTTGGCTAAGAATCCTGGTATAGTACCTCTTGCCTCGATCATCAATACTGTGACAGTTATACTATCTAGTTGGTATTTATCTTTGTAATAGTCAATTGTTGGCTCATATATGGCTTTCTTTTCAGAGTCAACTTCCTCAGGGTGGCCACGATGAGTCTCAAAACGAATTGTGGGATCTAATATCATACCAATTTTAGAGGATGGTCTAAATGCAATAATATCTATTCGTCTATACAGTTATCACAAATTTAAAATAATATTAGAATAATATATTATTCTTGCCACGATAGTTCAGATGATACCTTGGATGCTTCCAGATAACCGGGTTCTGACTTCATACCCGGCTGGTTTAGGGATTTTAATTGTAAAATTTTTAATCAAGATTAAGAGGACAGATGATTTACAATTTGAATCACTATAATGTGCTACACTAGACGCATAGATATTATTTCAAACCCTTCCACTGTAGGCATACGTTAAGAATAGCGGTTACACTACGTAACAAAAAATTGCTTATGTTCATTTCTTAATGTATCTTCGATTAAATCGATGTGCTAAACACGAATATACCATTAGTTTTTTTAAATGCCGATACTTTTCTTTAAATAAACAACTTATTTTTCTAATAATCTTCCAATCACTTTGAATTTTCCCTCTTTTGAGACAATAATAGTAGTTCAAAGCGATTATCGGTGGATGGCAATGGCGTTGTAACATCAGTATACATCGACATAATTAATTGGACGGCTTTTACATAAAAGGAACCGAGCGCCATTTTTAGCATTTTTGAGATATACCCATATGTGAACTCTTATAACACACAGAATAGCATATTTAAATAGAACCAAGTGATATCTGACTGTACTGGTATCTATGAATGCCTGAACCAACTTCCAAGTAAAATATTCATCATCTGTTTTTATTTATACGGAACCTAATGACTTTTGGCGGTTGGATCTGGTACAGAAAACAATTGTCCCTACCATTTTTTACAAGAAGCATATAATACAGAGATTCACTCTGGAAAAGAAAACAAAAGTTCCTTTTATAATTGGTTGAAGGCACTGCAGAACGTGGTGCTCAGGAAGTGGATTCCTGCTTGGGAAAACACGTACTTTCTCATGTTGGAACGAATGTGATAGGTCTACGTTTATGGCCTGAGTCATGTGAAGGGCAGAACCGAAACATAAAAAATGTACTTATGATGAATATACTACTTGATGTTTTACATGTGTTTAATTCTGTGACGTTAAATTACCTTATTTTAGGACACAGTTATCTCCCAAATGATTCCGATTTTAGACATGTAGAATCTGCCCTCAAAGCCCAACAATTACATTCATGTGATAGACGGAAGTCCAAAAAGGGGGAAAAAATATGTATCGTGACACAAATGTAGAAGGATGACTTTAAAGGGACTAAGGATATTGAAAAAAGTATCACAAATAGGAAGATGGAATCTGAGGGAAATAAAATCAACTTGGTCACAGTTCGTGCTATTGAACTTGAGACGACCAAACCATTTTTTTCTTGAAATGAAAACTAGCCATTCGCAAGAAAATTCCATTCAAGTAGATATTAAGAGCAAACAACGAGGAACAAAATCAGAGAGCTTTCATTCGGCTAAGTTGATTTCCCTATGACCTGAAGGAAAGCCAATAAGGAAGGAAATGTTTTAGGATTCGAATCTGTTCATCATCTAATACCAAAATATGTCTGGCCTTTCTATATCAAATTAAATTCCAGTACTGAGGGTGAAGATGACACAAATGGTTTTGGAATGGTTGCTGACTTTAAAATAGAAGAAGATGAATTAATGGAATGCTAGTAATTAATTAAAGGAACACATGAGAGCATATAACAGAAATTTAGAAAATTCAAACTATGCTAACCACCTATTCCAATTTAATCATTGTTTCGATCCAAATTTTGAAATTTTACATATTTGTGATAAGGGTAAGAAGTTAGATATTTTGGAGGCTGTAGAAATTAATAAGTTTAAAAGTAGTAAAAAACTGTTAAATTCTCAACTTGATTTGAATGAATCCCCTTTGTTAAATTAAAAAAATTAAATAAATATTGTTGTATTGTTGCTTAGATCAGTTGGAACACAATTCATAATTTGTTAACATGTCTGAAGAAGGTACAGTGTACCGAAACAGCTGTCACTGAATTATATAATAAATATGAAAATCAAATAAAACTACGTTTTATTTTTATTTAATTAATGAATGCTAGTAATGTTATTGTTTGAAAAGTTATATTTATTGGTTCCTCGCATGTAAGTATTCATATATATATATATATATATATATATACAAATGTCAGGAAAACTTTAAGGCCCAAACGGTCCCCGGAATCATATGGCCACCATCATCATCATCATCATCATCCTTCACCGGTGTGGAAAGCAACGGGAAGCTACCACACCTACAATTCCCTAGTAAAGCTGCAAGCATAGCATGAAAATGCTATGATTGCAGTGAAGGACCTGCCTTCGGGCAGAATTACTATGGATGGATATATATATATATATATTTCAAATTTAGATAAAAGAGATAAAAACTCTTAAATATATTGGAAGACAGAAATATACCAAATTTACTTCTGCAGAACATACAAAATAATTACAAAGACACACCATAAAGATTAAATTAAATAACAGATTTTCTGAAGAAGGAATTATAAATCGTGGTGTGAGACAAGGCTGCCCCCTATCCCCAACACTGTTTGCAATTTATATCAATGAAGTAATATGTTGCTGGAACAAGACATATTAATTTGGAATAAGAATATCAGAAAAAAGAAAATTAAACACCCTATTGTTTGCAGATGACCAAATAATAATAGCAAATTCAGAAGATAATCTACAGAAAGGTGTGTATGAACTTAACAAAATTATAGAAGAATATGGTTTGAAGATATCTACAGAAAAAACAAAAATTTTGGCATTTCAAGGTGTAGATCCTGTCAGAAGTAAAATTGTACTGGACAATAAAATTTTGGAGCAGGTGAATAATTGTACATACCAAGGATGCAATATCTCATATGAAGAAGAAAACGATGTAAATGCAAAAATATCTAAATTTTTAAGAATTTTAGGGTTAATAAATTCTAACTTCAAGCCACAGTTAGTCCAAAAGCAGTCAAGATTAAAAGTGTATAAAACACTGGCTCTTCCAACTCTTTTGTATGGTAGCGAAGTATGGACGTTGAAACAGAAGGATATATAGAGACTTAGATCTGCTGAAATGAGATACCTAATGAGGACTGCAGGATACACACTACTAGATCACAAAAAAATGGCATCTTAGAAGAATTACACATGGAAACTTTAGAAAACAAAATTTCTGATTATAAGTCAAGATGGATGCAACATGTTCATCGAATGGAAGATCACAGAATACCCAAACAAATGTTAAGATATCAACCTGCAGGAAGAAGAAGACCAAAATACTTTTGGATGGTGTTTCTCTTGAGGCCGAAACAGGTCAACAAATGGCCTAAATTCGTGAATGTACTATGATGATGATGATGATGATAATTTATATATTAATTCCCAATGATTTGTTGTCAAACTTCTTTTGGTTCATTTTAAATAAAATCAATTTGAATTTATTTAAAGAGAACCAACAGCCATCTTCAATTATTGGGATATGAAGAAAGTAAAAATTTTAATAGAATGTATAATAGTAAAACACCTTAATATGTAGCTAAGTTATCTTAATACATTTTCCAAAAAAATGAAGTTTTACATTTTTTTAAATGAGAATAACTTTAAAGAGTTTTTTGTCAATTTTGAATGAATGATGGTTGGTTCCTTTTATATAAAAGCCGTTCAATTGTCATATCTATCTACTTCCATATATAGGCCTATATATATATATATGTATATATATATATATATATATATATATATATATATATCGATATTTTGCACTAAACGTCTTGTTTTTTGTGAAATTCTAAATTGCAACTATTGCAGTTCAGTGATTATAAAACCGATGGATTGTTGTTTTTAGCTAAACATGTTAGTAGTATCCATAGATTGTAAATTGCAGACTCATTTTTGTCATGTTTGTGGGATTTATATCACATCTAGACAAGTGAAACGTGGAATTATGTTTGGGACAAAGTTCTGTATCGCTTATCAAGCTTATTTCGGTCTACCGGTTGGATGGGTTCCTCATGTGTCTTGCCATACCTGTAGGTCTACCTATGTTGAACACAAAAATCTATGCCTTTTGCAGTTTCTCGAATATGGAGAGAGCCAACCAACCATCATAACGTTAGTTTTGTATGGTTGACATTACACATAAAATACCAAGAACAGGACACATATTCCATAGTTTAGAATACACTCATCTATTTCTCGAGTACCGCACTCTGAGGAACTGCCGCCACAACAGAATGTATCTGAAGATGAAGATGTACAAAATCCTAGTGATGACAGTGATCTCTGCAATAGTGATGAAAGCCAAAGAAATAAACCACAATTATTCACTGTACATAATTCGAACGAACTTATAAGGGAGTTGGAATTAACCAAATCAAATGCTGAACTCCTTGCATCCCGTCGTAAGGGAGATAACTTGCTTACTAAAGGATACAAAATAACAAAATATAGAATTAGACATAGGGCCGTTCTCGTGAACATATCTGAATGATGACATTGTTTTTTTTTCTTCCTTTTACAGTGATTTCAGTTTTATTTGAACTTGTGTGAGCCACTATAGAAGGTACTGTATGTTAGATTTCACTTTATATCTCTAATTATATGAAGTAAACATGTAACTTTGTTTGTTTTAAAAAAAAATTGCAGAATGGATTATTACATCCAAGATATCGATATTGGGGGAAAAAAAAACTTTCCAATATCAGCATCACCAAATGAAGCAATAAATGCCAAAAAAATAATATAATCAAAAAGTTATTCAAATTTTGTTACGTAGAGTTACTTTTGCGTTTTTACACTGGAGTAGACTATGTGCCGGCACCGGGTTTCCCTTTTTTATTTACACTGCAAAAACACTTAAACATACACTCATATCTGAATTCCTCTCTGTACATAATACAAATTCACATTACCTATGTAACATGGTCAGCCGTAATGGTGTATACAATAGATTGAAACTATATATGTACGCCGAGTACTCGCCCAATACAGAAATCGAAGCACGATAAGTACAGTGGTTGCTAAATACTCTCAAAAATTAACTGCATAACATTTCATCTGGTTCTGCAGATATCATTATAACTAGAATCAAATCATCGGCCCATATATGGTACAGTACAACCCTTGTATTTAATACCAAATCATACTCATATAGAAGAATGTTGGTAACAGTGAAATGGAATAATTTTATAATTATCATAGCATAATGTTCTACATTTAACAATATCGACATGTGTTAAAATAATACTTTTACCATGGGCTGTCTGAAAACAGATCTTAATTTCGTGGAATTTTGATTTTATAACTGCTTGTTTATGACGAGACCCGTGTGTTATATTTAGAGGACAGTGGAACAAGAACTATAAAAAGAGAGAGTTTTGATGAATAGTAGTTGTCAGTTACTTTATTTTAAGCAGTTATTCATAAGATGTGAAAGAAGATTATGTCAGAGTGGCGAGAGTATTGTTAAAAATATTGCTGGTTTAACTTGAGGACTAACACCGTGTTGAGATTAATGTTATGTCATGTTTATTTGTAACACTAACTACACCGGAAGCAGAACACCATTCGTATACCTGTATTACATGAGAATCCATTTTATATATGGTCCACCGCTTTAGTCTCGAGGATTCGATCCCTAGTTACGACACCTTTCATGGTTCAGGTTTATTTTCCAGGGTTTTTTCATCGCCTCTAAAAGAAAATATGGTTCAAACAGTCCCTGAATCTGACCATATTCACCCCTATTATCACATTAGTTTAAATAAATGAGTGAACGATACTTCTTGTCTAAAATATTCGTGTTTCTCGTCAATGGCCCCGACATTGAGCAGACCATAACCCCCTAGTAGACTCATTATGTACTTACTGTATGTGGTCAAAAAATGTATGTGTATAATCCGGAGTTATTATCTTCTATCGGATCGTGTCTGTTTAAGACGCGGGAAGCATGAGACGTAAATGTACATACAAATAATTCAACTAAGGTAGAGAAAAAAGAGAGACTTTATATTTCTAGGAATAAGTTTTCGACTCGCAGGAGAGAAATTAGCAACATAATAAAAAACACACCATCTAATCCCAATTTGCGTGTTTATCATGTACTATGGATCCTATTCCGATTACAGTTACATACGCTCCGGAATATTAAACAGGTATGGATAATTAATTCAATTTAAAGCTAGTATTGGACTTGATAATGTATACAAATAACATACTCCTAATTCATAAATTAGTAATTCGCTTAACAGAAATGGAATAAATTTGGATTCGATAGGTCACAGATGGGATTTTTTTTAATATTAATTTAAAATAGTGGGCCTGCAGTAAGTTATGATTCAGTTTTTTATTACATGGATTTGATATAAGTTACTGCAGGCCTAATATTTTTAATAACTTTTAAAATTGTAATATCTATATAAGGTCATATTACGCCTACTCGTATAAATAAATAATGACATGCATTAACCACAGTAGTATTAATTAACTAGTACTTACTTACTCACTGGCACTATCGAACCCGTAGGTTCATGGCCGCACGGACATAAGCTCTCCATACATCCCTATCCTGAGCTAATGCTTTCCAATCATTCCCTGTATAATCTACTTCCCTCAAATCATAGTTAATGTTGTTCTCCCACCTCATTCTTGGTCTGCCAACTGGGCGTTTTCCTTCTGGCTTTCCTACAATAATAATGACAATAATAATAATCTAATCTAATATATAACAAAGAATGTTTATATGTTTGTTTGTTTGTTTGTTCGTATATTATGTGCTGCCATACTGTTCATCCGATTGTGATGGGGTTTTATGCAAAATATTCAGGAGAGTCCCGGGATGAACATAGGCTATAAGAGAGTTGTGATACTCAATTCCTATACCCTTAAAAACCACCCTTTCTAGTGAAAAACGTGAAAAAAGTACCTTTTTTGCTGCTTAAATGTCTTACTTACTTACTTACTTACTTACAACCATAACAAATACTGAAAATAAATGTACACAGAATTGAATATCACAAAAAAAAAACTCTACAAAAAAGCCCGCGACAGCATATGTTTATTTTTACAAAAAAACTCACTATAGCCATTTTTGTCTTTCATTGATGCCAAGAAGATTGGGATAAGTAGATTCCCGGGCAAGGATAGCAGCGCACGGCTTGTATTCTTTTACAGATAACTCAAAATAATGAATTTTGTCTTTCAGCTCATTTATGCCAAGTACATCGGGACACGTAGATTCTCGGGCAACACCGGGTAATCAACACAGGATATCTAAAAATAATTATATGGCTTTACTTACAGTGATTGCTTGAATATTATATTTTTGAAAGATGTAAATTTATTTACTAATTGGATTGTATTAAAGGTAGTTTGAAAATAGTTATATGGTTGTTTTAGCTGCAAGAGAGCAAATTTATAATAATTTTTTTTCCTTTTACTTATACAACTAACCATAAAAACACAATTTTCGTCTTTCAGCTGAGCAAAACATTTCTTCCACTTACTTGTGTTTTGCACTCTTTTAACTTTACTATCTAACCTCTCTTGGTTAACTCTTGTTTTTTCGACTCCGACGCTATTAGGGCATCCGAGGGCTAGGGGAGTCTTTCCTTTCTTCCGTTTCTTCTTTCCTTTATTTTCTTTTCTTCTCCAGAAAAGCCTGACCAGAGGATATAAGATGGCAGCCCCATCACTGGTCTTGCCTTCCTTTGGCCAGCAACCAATCGAAGGGACTATTATTATGCTTTCAAGTCTTATACGAAAATTTCCCGGAAGGATCAAAACGCTGGAGGGAAAATTTTCTATAGGATCGTAACAGGCCTTGGCGTAATACTTGGAAGGAAGAAGAAGAAGAAGTTAATTTATACCAAAGAGATTGGGATAAAAAGATTCTTGGGCAATGTATTCAGCACGGGGTATCTAAAATAATAACGATATAAATTTATAATTATTTTTCCTTTGACCTATTCAATTAAATTTAAAAAAATCACTTATTTAGGCGTAGCAGCGCACGCCGGATATTAGCTAATGATAATAGTAATAATAATAATAATAATAATAATAATAATAATAATAATAATAATAATAATCTTAGCATGTACTAGTTATTTAAAGAAAGTAAAGAAATGCGTCGTTATTATTATTATTTTTATTATATAATTACAAAATTACCAGTACTTATTTACTCTAAATAAAATTCTAGTTGTGGGGTCAATGCTTGTAAGAGAGATCCACATAATAAGTTGTCTACTGCGTTCTAGTTTGAACCATATTTGGTATTATGTAGTTAACAGGAATGTTTTATATAACACTTTCCGTAATAATTTAACAACAACTTTTGGATTAAAACGGTAATATATAGAAATTGCATTGTGTGCCTATTTATATAACACAAACAAGATTAATACGAAATGTTACATTTTCTTACACGATACCTCTAGTAATGTTCAGCTAATACATTTGTTCAAATTAAACTTAACATATTTAACATTTTTTGTTTTATAGTTAGAATGAAACATATCTCAGGATGATGCTGAAGTTATATCCACAAATCATTAATAAAAAGACTTTTCTACATCTCATTCTGTTCTATAACTAACTAACGCACTGACACTGTCGAAGGGTCCCGTGACCACACGGACATAAACTCTCCATACATCACTCTCCTGAGCTAATGTTTTTCATTCATCCCCTGTATAATCTACTTCCTTCAAATCATGGAAAATTGTATTCTTCCACCTAATTCTTAGTCTGCCAACTGGACATTTCCCCACTGGTTTTACTACAAGAAGCTTCGATGTCTCTATTTAATTCTGTTCGATAGGGCTTTCAAATAGGAAATTTAATATTTGGTTTCCTTTTTGTTGAAACTGTAAACAAGGTACATGACGCGTTTTCACTACTTTTCACATGGGCCCCTTGTATGTACAGGTAATATAATTAATCAAAACAATTTGCTAGTGAAAAGACTTATAAACTATATTGTAAAATAGTTTGAATTTTAAAATATGTAAGTGACAGACACCTGTTATCAAACATATTGTAATGAAACAGCACAAGGGAATTTATGGCACATAAAATATTGTTAATGTTATTTGAAAATCGCCGCGCCGTACACAGTGATATGAGCCTGTTTATATTACTCCATAATGATTTGAAAAATGTATGGACCTGCTAAAGTTATTATTAATATGCAAATTCAATTAGTTATGAAAATTAAAAATTGAAAGTATATTTGTGAAAATCAAACACCTTAGAAGAACGTGTTACCTTGAGCATTTTCTATATTTACACTTGTCAATACACGTAGTATAACAAAATTAAATTAAATATATGCAAAATGTATTTGATCTGATACCAATCGGAGTTCTAAACATTTGAATATAAAAATCTGATATAACGAAGTTCTCTCGTAATAACTGTACAATTTTACGAACAAACAAAGCATCAAAATCGCAGTTAGTGTAGATTTACACATAAATAACAGGCCACATCTCTATAATCGCATCTGAGAGTGAAACATTAAATAATTTCATAAAAATTGTTCTCCCATATATTTTAAAATAATAAGGGAACATTTTTGTAATTCCAAACGAATTTATTTAATTGCGAACATGAATTTCTAAACCGTTTAATATAAATTTGTTTTTGATCTGCCTTGTAGCTACATAATTATCCAAGTGAAACTGGTCGGTTCCCCTCCCAAATTCTTTCTCTTTAAAATGTTTTCTAGGATATCAAGAATGTGATCAATGGCTTACGATTAAAGTATCAGGAGGACTTGAAAGTAATCGGATTCATGAAGATATGCCTACTTTATTCAAGATTCAAGAGTAAAAAATAAAATACAGCTTATTAAAAACAAAGATATAACTAAAGAATGACGGTATTATAAATTTCAATGTATAACTAACAAAACAGCCGAAAGAATTTCAAGTAGTTGATAACAGAAACCAGCAGACAGCTCAATTTCACTAAAATTCGTAGTGGAAAGATGGCATCCATTTCATTTGCAACAATAACAATGCTAGTTCACGTTGCCAAATTTTAAGATGTTATCTGTCACAAAGTTTAGAAAACAAAAACTAAAAACAAAATAGCGAGGTTCTTTTTTAGATGTCATAGATAGAATCTAGTCATGACTCTAGGTATTATATGGGCGACAAGCAAGAATGACTGCATTTCGTTATATAAGAGGATATGCCACATTCTATAGCCTAAGGTAACCGAATGAGAATCCCACCTAAATCCTGTTTTCTCTCGTCGTACGTGATTTTATATACCGCCTTCCTCATTAAAGGAACTATAAAATTGATCTAAACATCTAGAAGAGACACTGTAGAGACATACGTGATCCAGTGATGTAACAATTTCACGAAATCATGCAGTATCTGACCTCGTCTGTCTTTTGTTAGAGCACGTTCCATAGAGGTCATAATGCGATGTCAAGTTACAACATAAAGTTTTATTTTATCTTTACCAAATCTTTTTCAATGTTTGTTGTAATAATATTTCGATCTATTGCCTTCTATTTATTTCGTATTTTTGCTAGTACTTCTAGCGGCAAAGGTCTATAGCTGTCCTCTTAATTCATTTATGATTACGAATGCAACATAAGTGCATGTCATTACAAATATCGTATCACGTTTCATGGAAATTGAATGTTTCAGTTACCTTCTAAATTGTATCAGGGATTTATATTTAAATATCTTGTACATTTCAGGAAGTTGCGGTAAATATCTGTACATTTGATCATATATAAAAAAAAGTGTAGTTATTTATTTGAGCTCTCATTTCCAGATTGGAATAACACAAAATGTACGAACTCGCTCTGACATTTACACAGGAACTTCGATTTGTTACTTTATGAGTATATTATTCAAATAGTAAAAAGTCACTTTGGAATGTCTTTGTGCCCAGCGAATTTAAAACTAAATTCAATGCACATATCTATTTCTATTGGAAACAGCTGGCTTAATTAAACCCGAAAAATGTTATAGTTGAATTCTGGAATGCGTTGCAAAGAAGATTCAGATAAACATGAGAAAAATCCATGCACAGATTTTAAAATTAATGCCTTGTGCTATTAATGAAAGAAAATTTTATATGGCGCTAGAAGTAGAGGTATATTATCAATGTTTATTTTTTGGTAAATATGTGGTCTGTCGCGTTCTTTTACTATAGCTATCCCAAAATTGGAAGCTGCAATGAGACAAATATTGGAAATTAAAAGGAAGATTCGTATTTTAGCATAGCACTGGATCTTAATAATATCTTTGGGAAGTGTACTCTATGTTAACAGTTCCAAAATAAGTTGATCTCATATTTAATTTCCCACAAGCATCCAATTTCACCAAAATTTGTTATATATATTTTCATACGAAAACGTGGCTTCAAAAAAATAGCCAGTTAATGCATTTCAAAATAATGTACAAACCATCTATTAATTATGAAAGTTGAAGTATTTACCAAAAGTAAAATTTTGTTAAAATACAAAGCATAGGGAGGGAGTATTATAATTAATTATTTATTGACTTAATATTTTAATGTAATAGAAGTGGCATATAAAAATGTCATAACATTAGATCTAGTATCGATGTTAATATATAAATAGTAGAATACCTGACTCTATAAACTAGCCCATGTGGCCTTAAAAACTCTTATTTAATAATTATGTGGATCAACAATTTGAATTGTTTATGCTGGAATAAAATAAGATCCTGGTCTATATATCACATGGATTTCAATATTAACAATGTCTCGTTACAACAGAAACGTTGTCCGAATTCAAAATTAAGTTCTCCCTCACTAATTTAGTCTGCGTGCTCAAAAATGCGTCTAATGAGACTTCAGACTTGTTCATAATCATATAAATTTCTAGTAACAACTTGTCATGTCGACAATTTATGTGCCATAACAACCGATAAAGTTCCGTTGAATTGACAACTTAAGTTGGAGTTTTCTATTGTAACGACGGACTTTTACAAAGACTTGAACACAAGAAGCTGAACTAATTGGTGGAGCCTTCTGATAAATTTTAAATGCATATTCAGCAGGAGCAATCACGGCTCTTGCACACGGTTGAATTAATTCAATGTTCTCCTGCTATGAAACAACCAACCAAATTTGTGATTAATTACTATTGAATTATTACTTGGCAAAACCAAATAATTTATATGATCAAACTTTAAACTTTTCATAAGGATTGAATGTTTGCATTTATCTTCATTATTTGCTACTTTATATATTTCTTTTATTTTTTTTGTAATTATAGACATAATTATGTGTATCTTCAATTTTCCTTTATATGTAACTACAGTCCTAACATACATTTGTAAAATAGGGCTCCAAATCTTGGAGATTTAATAAATAAGTAAGTATAGGCACATTCTAGCAAATATTCCAATTTATTAAAGTATATTATTTTTTTATTTTTTAATTAGAATTAGAGATAGGATACAAAAAATGGAGATTACAGAGAAATTATAATAAAACAGAATATCTTTCATTGGATAGAACAGATGAGCTTAAATGTAATTCAGGAAGAATATGTAATGTTAAGAATTTTAAATATTTAGGATCTATTTTGATAAAAATGAGAATTAAAATACAGAAATTTAAAAGAGAATAACTGATGGAAGAAGAATCTTTGTTATGTTGAATTCAGTGCTTTGGAATATAAATATAAAGAGCGAAGAAAACTATATTTCAAGTTCTGTTAGGAAGCATTTTATTATTGGGGTCCGAAACCTGGATAGTAAGTAGAAAATAAGCCAACAAGCTGTTAGCAGTAGAAATTGATTTTTGGAGGCGATCAACAAGAATTTCAAGAAGGGATAAAGTTAGAAACAGCACAATAAGGGATATTATGCAAGTTGAAAAAAAAATTGAAGGAAAACGTTTGAAATGGTATGGACACCTTACAAGAATGGAAGAATATAGAATACCAAAGAGATGTTTGATTGGAAAACTAATGGAAGAAATGGAAGAAGCAAACATTAGAGAACGTTGGATTGATGGAATGAGGAGAAGAAGGAAGCTAGAGATTTGAGAGAAGAAGGTGCTTTAGACAAAATGCTTTGGGTTGAAGGAGAAACACTGTTTTGTGGAATATTCCTAATAAAAATAGAACTCAAAATTACACACACACACACATATATATATATATATATATATATATATATATATATTATTAATTATTTGAGATATTGAAAATGTTGTTGTTACCAATAAATATACTGAAACAATAGAATTTTAAACTTGATAATAGCATGAAGTTTATTCTAAGAACTAAGATGTTTTCCGCAAGTAATGTTTATACCACAAGTCAAGGAACGTAACCATTGAAACGTTTACACACCCTATAATATTATAAGTAATATTTACTTCCCACTCCGTCCAACACATAAAAATTACGTACTTGAAAACTTGGTCTGCACTCCCTACACTTAAGAGAAGAAATCGCTCCGAGTCAACACATACAGATATCTTCAAACATTTTCAAATTCATTCTTATGTAAGCAATATGGACATTGTCAATAGTATGTTAGATTACATTTTGTATCCATTATGCCTGAATTATATAATTCAGTGCAATTTAGAGATAAATTCTACCCCCCCCCCTTAAAAATAAATATTTAAAGTGATGTACTGATCCTGTTTTTTGTAAACTACAAAATCAGTTATGTCACCAAACTTATCAATGTCTGTCTGTCAAAAATAATAGATCTAAAGAGTATAATCAAGATAAGCATTGCAAACACTTATATTTCCTACTACGTAGATAATCTTGTCCCGCTTAGCGACTGAGCGGTTTAAGGCATTCTTATAATTGTGCAGAGCTACGGGCCGAACAATGGTTCGAGTTTCATTAGAAAACAAATTTTGTAATGCAATTTCGTCAGTTTATGGACCGATGCCTATTAAACATCGTGAATAATTTGGTAGTTGTTAATAGGCGCTCAAGGTTTGCAGAATACTAGCTATAATGGCCGCAAGACCGACGTAGACAAATTTCACTCCTACACTGGCTGTATAATCGTCCACATCTGTTTTCGAATATACTTGGATACACTATTAAGGTCAGAAGCCAGGAAGTAAACCAAGGGACTTATAGTCTTGTCATTTACAGAGAGAGACAGAGAGAGAGAGAGAGAGAGGATGAGAGGGAAGGAGGGTGAGAAAGAGGGAGAGAGAGGCTGAGAGGGAAGGAGGGAGGGAGGAGAGAGAGAGAGAGAGAGAGAGGCGGGGAGGGAAGGAGGGAGGGAGAGAGAGAGAGACTGAGAGACAAGGAGGGAGAGAGACAGGCTGAGAGGGAAGGAGGGATAGAGAGAGAAAGAGAGAGAGAGAGAGAGGCTGAGAGGGAAGGAGGGAGGGAGAGAGAGAGAGAGGAGAGAGAGGCCGTGAGGGAAGGAGGCAGAGAGAGAGAGGGAGGGAGGGAGAGGGGGAGAGAGAGGCTGAGAGAGAAGGAGGGAGAGAGACAGGTTGAGAGAGAAGGAGGGAGGGAGTGAGAGAGATAGAGAGGGGCAGAGAAGGAAGGAGGGAGAGAGAGAGAGAGAAAGAGAGAGAAAGAAGGAAAGTATTACAGCGTTTTTTATATGGAAGGAATTGAGTAGTTAGAGGTATGAAGTCCAATATGAATGTGTGGACAAAAATCAAGGTTCAAGAAGGTAGATTGTTTAGTCCTGTGCCGGCCGTCTTAACCCACGAGTATACTTTATTTTAATGGCCACTGCGAGTTTCCAAGCCATTTTGGGCACAGTAGTAAGAAAAAGTTCCTTCCTCCGGTCCCCGGAAATTCACTCACACAGTCGATACAACAGTCAGATATCTTAGTTTCTTTTTAAATTCTCATAGACCTATCAAATATGGGCATTCGTGCCATATCATATTTACTGTTAATAATATGGCATCGCAAATTATACCATTCGAATACACTGACCTTTTATTTGTAATGATAAATTTCACATAAAAGTGTTTTCGTTAAAACAGTAAAATACTCAATTTAACCCAATCACCTACAGTTTGGTTAAAACTGTCGACGCGTTTCGAGAGCAAAGCTGTCATTCTCAAGACTAAGTAAAATTAAATTTAAAACATAGTCTACTCTGACTTAAAGAAAAATACATCATCCTAATTTAACAGTGCGTGACATTACGTGACGTGTTTAGCTTCAAATTAGAGTAAGTTTTATTCCTCAGTCTTCAAAATGACAGCTTTGCTGTCGAAACAAGTTGACGGTTTTTAATCTCATGGTTGGTGACTGATATTTATTTAGAATAGTACTGTTGTAACGAAATCAGTTATAATCTCACCAAGAATATCCTATGTGTAGATATTTACGTAAGCTGTAGTTATCCTGTAATTTCACAAATATTAATTACAGATGTTGTAAGGTGAAAATTTGTAACGGAAAAGAAAAAAAAAACTCCAAAAAATGCTAAAGTAGGTGAAATAAAATATTCAGGATCAAGTGAAATAAGTGTGAAACTGAAATTATCAAAATGTTAACAACTATCTTAAAACCTGCAGTTAATTATGATATAAAGTGTAATTTTGAGAAACTACAAGTCTTGAATTTTTAAAATTAAGATGCTTTCCTTGAATAAATGACTTTGTGAAATTTAATTTTACACGCTTTAATATTATGTCGGCGCAAGTTGAACTAAAGGGAATATGAATTTGTCAACTGAACCGGAGAATGTTCATTACAAGGCAAGATCAGAACATTCTTAACATTCTCTCCGAATAGCATTCGATAATCCAAGCGTAAAAATCTGACAAACGTGAACACAATACACACCTCAACACCTTCTCTCTTTTCATTAAGTACCTTTGCTACAAAATCTAATTAACTTGAAATATGATTTCTTCCAAATAATATGCATACGTTATTTCCGATAAATGAAACAGACTATATAGACATCAGCCTCCGTGGGCTAAGGGTTAAGTTCCTTGCCTCTGGTACCGAGAGACCGGGATCAAACCCGGCTTAATTTTTATATGTTAAATATGCTAAATGACTGTATAGGTGTATTAAACTGAACACGTTATTACTTAGCTAAAATATAGCCAATCAAACATACTTACTTTTACTTGTAACAATGTATGATCTGTACAAGTTGAGAATATAAATTATGTAGCAGTAGAAGAAAAACACTGAAACCTTAACCGACCAAACATTTAAGCAATTCACAATGCACAAGTACATTATATCGTTTGTGGTAAGAAACAACCATGCAAGATCTTATTTTGCTATAGAAATGTCAGTATTATTTCCATCCATATTAAAATTTGAAATCGTTCTCGGTCCTTATATAGGCCGTATTGATAGCGATTATCCGTGTACAATATCTGTTATCATAAATGGCATTACACATTTTTATCTAAATAATAATATTTCGTTTCCAATTTAAAATATATATTTTTTTGCAATAACCAAAAATTTAAATTTTAGTTTTAAAAAAATATATATCATCATCATCATCATCCGGTATCATGGCAGCTGCGTCGTCTTCCGGAAACCAAACGCCATTCCTCTCTATCCATCCATTGATCTTCCTCCATTCCTCTGATATTCATAGCTGCTTGTACCCCTTCTATCCAAGTTTTCTTCGGTCTTCCTCTCTTCCTCCTTTCCATTGGGATCCATTCCATAACAATTTTTGGCAATCTTTGCTCTGGCATTCGTTTGACATGACCATACCACTGCAATCTTTTCTTTTCTATGATGTCTATGATGTCCGGCTCCTCTTGTACACTAATAATTTCCTTATTTCTTTATTCGTATTCTATCCATTCTAGATTTTCCAGCTGATCTTCTTAAAACATCCATTTCTGTACTTAAAATTCTTTCATTTCCCTGGTAGGAATTTGCCAGACTTCAGCACCATATGTTAAAATGCTCTGAATTATGGTTTAATATATTTGTAATTTTCTATTTTGTAATAAATTATATATATATATATATATATATATATATATATATATATATTGCAATAACCAAAAAATCTGAATTTTAGTTTTAAAATTAATTTTGGTAAATTGATTGCGAAACCTTTTGTTTTTTGTGATTACAGCAAATAAATTTAGTTAATTTAAATTCAACAATTTAAATGCAGTCGGCGCGGAGGACTATGTCCCATGACTCTAGTCCCGACGATCGAGGGTTCAAACCCGGCTGGGATCGATAAAATTTTAGGATGTAAAAATGTAAGGGACAAGTTATCCGGCAGGGGCTTTAAACCATGGATTCCGAGTCAGGAGACTTTTGGTTCGTAAAAGTATCTCAAGCCTAAATTAACACCTCTGAGCGGCAAAATTGAATACCTTAATTGCCTACTAGATGTCTCATTGAACACACGTCAGTATAAATACATATAATTGAAATATAGCTTTTAAAACGTTTATACAGGTAAAAATGTTTTGGAAGTAAGTTTTGTGCGGAATTCATCAAATATAATCATAATCAAATCAAAATGTTGGGTTTCACAACTTGTTTAACAGGTTCCTGTGCAATTGTTTAGTCCACGTTATTTTAGGGCGTCTTTTGTTTGTCGATCCCTTTGTTAGGTACTGTAAAGTTTCTAAAAGTAACATTAAACACTTAGAAAATATTGTTTTTCCTTCTGAATACGAACATGCATTCAATTTACTATAAAAATTTCCTTCTGTCCAACTCCAGTAAATAATTTTAAATTATTGGTTTCAATTCACAAATCACAGCAAGATACCCAAGAATATTTAACAGTTGTTGAGCCCGGGGTAATTTTATATAAAATATTTCTAGTTATCAGTAGCCATGTTGCCTGTAATTGATTCAACTTCATAATTGAATTTTTTGACCGTGACGACGCGGGCCAAGGAAATGATTTACGTCATACACAAAGAAAGCGTATTTATTATTACAATTCTGCAAGTATTGGATAAAGTTCTTTCATAAATTTATATTGTAACCATTTTTCTTTTTTGTTTAATGGTTTTAAGTATCAGCCATCGAAAATGTTTAAAGTAGTCGTGTTGCACACAATTAAATCCCCATAAAGTTAGAATTTACACAGCAAGCAAGTGAATTACACAAACAGTTATAATTAACCAAGTAGTTGTTAGACAAGCAGAAGGACGTAGTGAACCAGTTGTCTGCAAATAAAATTATTGTGTTACAAAGAACATAAGTAAAGTCTGATAATTGAAAGTAAAATAGCCGCGTAATTCATAATTATGATGGATCCCCGTTCGTCCCACTGCCGGACATGGGCGCTTCCCTAATAATAAGTTCGTTAATCAGATTAATTTAGTTAGGCCTACCCTTATTTCCGTACAGATGTCAACGAGGGATATGTGGTTAATACATCGCCTCTGGAATTGTATAGTTTATTTTATAAAATAATATACAGTTAGTCTGATAACATGTTAAATGTATGATTTTATAAAATAAAAAAACTATCATTTAATTCAGTACAAATACTGAAGGCAGGGTTAATTATTAAATTACTCCAATGTAATTCATCTTTATTCGTTTACTCTGGTCTATATTATGATAGAAATTAAATCAGTTTTTTTAATATTATATTTTATCAATATAATTAAATTAATAACTGATATACGAGGGCGGATCGGAAGGTAACGCACAATACATTTTTTTTCTGCCTTGGTATTGCAGCTAGAATGTTGAAATTTCACAGAGATATAGTTTGAAGTTTTCACTACAGATGGTATTTTTTTTCTCAGGTGCACCTCTTGCGAGAGAAGCTTGAACTATGCAAAAAAGATGGCGCGCATGCTACAGTCGTCCACCTGTGAGGATCGGAAAGTAACGCACAATATTTTTTTTTTTAAAGTTTAATAGTAAAAAAAGGGAAAAATCACAAATGAACTTACATCTTTTACCTACTTTTCGACATAGTCACCAACTTTCTCAACACATTTTTTCCCATCGTGTTGCGGGATTGCTGCTGTTGTCGGCCGGCCGGAGCGTGGCGAATCACTAAGGTTCACGCGTCCCTCTTGGAAGAATGTGCACCACCTGGAGACATTGCCACGGTCCATACATCATCCCCATACCGCCACGCATGTCCCTGTGAATTTCACTGGGTTTCATGCCCTTTGCCCCAAAAAATCGAACAACACTTCTCTGTTCCTCACAGGTGGACGACTGTAGCATGCGCGCCATCTTTGTTGCATAGTTCAAGCTTCTCTCGCAAGAGGTGCACCTGAGAAAAAAATACCATCTGTAGTGAAACTTCAAACTATATCTCTGTGAAATTTCAACATTCTAGCTGCAATACCAAGGCAGAAAAACAATTATTGTGCGTTACTTTCCGATCCGCCCTCGTATTATTATTCTACATGCAAAATTATAAATCTCGTTATTTAAATTGAATACATTTATTATCCACCGTTATCAATACTTTCCCGTACTTGACATACCGTAGTCAAAAGTTATGGGAACCAGCTACAGAAAATATGGATGGTAACTGTGCGAAAATTATTAATATAGAAAGTAAATAATTATTTGCAATATTTTATATAAGTACTTGGTTATCAGAAATATAATATTATAAGTTGATTTATTTTAAAATAATTTAATCGGTGTGATTTACCAAATGATTCCAGTATCATTTTACCAAAATTCAAATGATTTGTCTTCCCACAAATAGGCTACATGTTATGGCAACTGCTTGAAATGGCGTTTGCAATACACCTGACTTATCTGTGAAAAAACTGTTTTAGAGTTTCTATCACAGTTGCGATAAACATGATTGATTGCCATTAAAATGGACTTCGAAAATTGCAGCGGAAAACAAAATTTGTATACAGAAATAAAATAATATGTAGGGTGTTACTGAACCTCAAAGACAAACATTTATAAACAATAGGTCATACAGAAAAAATCATGTTTTGTCAAGGGACATATACACCAAAATACGTCGTTTATGAGTTCTGCGAATTGGTCAAGATTCTCGCCCTTAATTTTCGAAATTGAATACAAAATACACTTTATTTTAGGCACGTTCTCACAGTTTAAATTTGTGCTCGTACAATCTGCTCAATGCACCTTCACAGCAACGACTAACCAGTATGGCACAATTCTGCTTGATGTGATTTAACACAACATGGATTCAGGCTCTCAGCTAAGCTTTTTAAACATACCTTTGACTTTTTGAGTTGTTTACTAGGCGTAGTGCGCGCCGTCACCAATGAACGTAACTCGTACTTCATGGTAGTATATGTTCTTTTAAAGAATAAAATAATCCTCACTCCTAGAAGTTTGTAGGTAATACCCTGCATAATTTACATTTTAAACATAAATGAACATAACATAATACAGTGTGATTATAAAGTCTCAGTACATTTTAAAGAAATCGCTTACATATCGTATTTCTGTTACAGCCATTCGAAAGATACAAATATGTTCACCATTAAAGAGCGGATAGAGATTGTTGCTGCGCGTTTAAGAGGCAGTCGTACGAGGAAGTTAGAGACAGATTCCAAAGGAAACCATCACGGGAGACGTGTAACTTGATATGTTGCAACTTTTCTTACAGCCACAGTTAAAACAAGATGGCATCATTGATACAGTGGTGTTGCAACAAGATGGAGCACCACCACACTTTGCTCTGGCTATACGCGGGTGTCTCAATGACAGGTTTCCCAAAAGGTGGATTGGAGGGCATCTCCTCGTATCTGGGCACCTCGTTCGCCAGATCTCGCACCCCTGGACTTTTTTGCTTAGGGGTTTATCAAGCAACAGGTGTACAGAACCAAGTTTCCTAATCTGCAAGTGCTGAAAGAACGCATACGCCAAGCGAGTGAAACGATTACAGAGGAATGTGTTGGTGCATGTTTTCCGGGCGATGGTGCGTCGTTGGGAGACATTTTGAGATTGATGGAGGTTATGTTGAACACTAACTTAATAGTAGAAACACTACTTATAATTTTTGTTTTATTTGCGCTACGTTATCCACAAAATGTACTGGGACTTTATAATCACACTGTATATAAAATAACATTTTAAAGGTTTTATTTTGTTGAAAATAAACATATCTATAAGAATTAAACACTATCTGCGTATGTGCTAACAATATAGATTGTTGTACGACCTGTAAGTCAAGGGCAGTGCCGACTTGTGAAAAATTAATCTGCGGAAAACGTGTAGTTAACGCCCTCTAGTATTCACCTACGGTTTTATATTCTACACATCCCGGATAAGGCTAGCAGCCGGAATTCCCCCATCATATTATAAGCTATTTCCATTGAGGATAACTAGTTCAATCAAATAGAATTCATTTCGAAGATATTGTTATCGGACACAGGATCAGTCTATAAAAAACTGCAACCAAGTAAAACCTTCACGAATATTTACCGAGTGGGCCATTGAATTATTTTAACAAATTGCTCTCATTTATAAGAGTCTGAAATGTATACACACCCTAGAACCAATCTGATTGATAATCCTCGCAGCTAGATGTGTGTTAAAATTAATTTCTTGTTCTTGTGAATTTGTCAGCTGTTAAAATAAGAGGGGCATATACAGCATTACGTGTGAACCTTGTTATAATAGTGTCAAATTACAAATATTTAAGTGTGGCCAACTTACCGGATTCCGCGATATTCTGCTTGAGCATTTATATTCGTTAATGTTATAAGATATGCAATTATCTTTTCCGACTCTATTCATAAAATAAAATGTATTGTAATATAATTTTTATAGGTATGAGGATTGGATTTTAAAATTACAAGCATAATAACATGTACTTGTAAAGCGCTAAACTATTTGCTTGGATTTACAAGAAAAAAAGAACAATAAATGTGAAAAACATAATAGTAAATCTAATTTCAATAATTATATTAGTATAAAAAGTGGATGAATGAAGTTTTTGCAAAGAAAATCGAGAGAAACCAGTCTAGGCTTTGATTCGTCCACAACGAACTCCAGATGGACTGACCGAGACGCGAACTCTTGACACAGAGGCGGAGGGCGATTTGCTATCTACTTGCGCCATTCAGCCGCCGCAACAAAATTACATTATCTAATATTGTCAATTTTTGTTACAGATCTTTGAACACCTTTGTTCAGATCACGTTCTTGAGTATATAGATTAATGCGTGAATTCAGATGTCTTATGAAATGTAATCGATATTATATTTAATGAAATGTGATATGAAGATGGCACTGATGTATAATCCTGTAGGACGAAGATCGGTGGGAAGACCAAGAAAGCGCTGCCTGAACAGATGTGAGATCGGAACAGGCAATGACCTAATCCGAGAATGGTGATGATGATGATGATGATATAAAGATTAGTGTTTACATAGAGAGTGATAATTAAATTTCAATATTGCAGCATTTGTGCGGGACTACTGAGGGGGGGGAAATAACTTCTTCAGATAGGTCGACACAGAGAATTGAAATTCGAACCTCCTCAAAATGATATTGTTTGAGCCAACTGTTTCGGTACAATGTGTTTGTTTCAATGAATGTGTGTGAATGGTATTTCGTCTTAATGTTGTGTTGTCTCGGAGGAGGTCTTGACTTTGAGCTGATCCCTCATTCGGGGAGGCCCTCCAATGTTCTTGTGTGGTCAAAAAGGTACGATGTATGTGATTCACAGATAAATCCCTCGCCCGACATGTGCCACTGTAAGGCCCGGGTGTCGTGTGGCAAATAAATGAACCTATAATGGGAGAGGTAAAAACTGAATCAGTGGAATGGAATGTTTCATCCCATTATAATACTATCGAATAAAAATGAGACCATAGTGTAACTCGTGAACGCAAAGCGTGTGAAAAAGATGCACTCAGGAGCCGCTAGTTGCAAGTTAGCGCACCCAACCTTTTTACCGTTTCCGAGAGCGTCTGCAAATAGCATTTACGTCGCGTCGTATAAAAAACGGTGACATCGGGGTTCCAAGTCTTCGCTAAATGATGCTCAATTAGCGTTTAAAAAGTAGTGCTTTTCATAAGGATGCACAAAAGACTGTTTAGAAGGAGTTAAGTAGGTTTCGTGACCCAATTTCCACACTTGTAACCTTCCAACAAAGGATTGTTGGAATCAAGAAAGAAGAAAGAAAACATTATGATCACTTTAGCTCCGGTTCACTTTTCAATGCATTTACTTAGCTACACCTAATAAAAGGAAATACAATATAAACACTTCCTTCTTACTGATAATAACTGTCGGATGTGCTAATTTGATACCTATTGTTATTGTCAATTCTGACATATGTTACATTTTATAGCCTACGTTATATTTTATTGGTCACCAACTACAATGAATAACAGAATTAAATGCAAGGAAACTTAAAAGTAAACATTATTGAATTCTTCGAAAAGAATTAAAATAATTTTAAAATTCATTTGTTATTTTTTTCGGGGTTTTTCCTCATCTATAAGACAAACGTCAATAAACTTCAAGGTCCAAACGATCCCCGAACTTCATCTGGCCATCATAATCATAAACACCGTGTTTAGTATCAATGTGTGTGTGTGTGTGTGTATGTGAATGGTGTGTTTCGTCTTAGTGTTGTACTGTCTAGGAGAAGGCCCTTTTTTGTCACCTGATAGCTCACTCGGGGAATCCTCCATGTCCTTGTGCGGTCAAAAAAGTATGTATGTGATTCACAGTTTAAAATACCTGCCTTAGGCAGGTAGTGCCAACTCTAAAGTTCGTGGAATTAAAAAGTGCCTATAAAGAAGAGGTTAAACTGAGTTAAAGAAAGAGAAAATTAATAATATTTTTAACGACGATCTAAAGTCATTAGCATTCAAATCTGGGCGTGAAAGTGTCGATAAATTTTGCTCTTAGGTTTTTTACATACTTTTACGTGCTGTAGTCCTACGAGACACGGGATTCACGACTTTAGTTCTCTTCCGAATGAACCCAATGCTCAGGATTTTACGCCCTGATAAATAAATCGATCCCAGACAGACTTCATCTCGCGAACCTCTGAACGGGAGGTGAACATGGTACTACGTTCAACATAAATTTATTAAAGCATCAACTTTATCTTAGATATCTTCATTGTCATCATTGGCAGTAGAGTCCGAATTGATTATTTGTTTCATTTAACGATGTTCTTCAGCAATTCACTTACTAAAATCAAGCGTGAAAATCCAGACAAATTTTGATGATGATCTCTTTTTCAGACTTGAAGTTCTTTTGTTTTAAGAGCAGCAAATCTACACATGAGACTCTCCATTTACTCCCTTCGAATGAAGCACCCACATGAATGATTTTCACGTCTTTATACATTAATTTACCGCGGCCTGGTTTGAAATGGATTTGAACCCCGAAGTTTGTTCGATAATAATAATAATAATAATAATAATAATAATAATAATAATAATAATAATAATAATTGTATTTATTAGTAGATTTCACAATGTTTCGCAACATCTTCCTGCGTCCAATTAATCTACTGTCATTCTCATCCACATCTCGCTGTCATTCCAACCCTATCATCATCAACATCTTCTTCTTATTATTCAAGGTATGGACCTGTTGGTCCGTTCCGCTCTCCGATACACAATATGCTACAGATCGTCCTTTCAACATCGTTTTGGTTTTCCTACATTTATTCGGCGTTGACGTTTATAATGAAGCATCTGTTTTTGATAGACGATTATTTGGCATTCTTTGTACATGTTGAAACCAATTACGTTTGTTTCTGTCCGAATATTGCTTTCGGGAGTTTCAGTTTATTTAAATTTCTTCGCAGCAGGTAACCGGTCTGTTGTCGAATAATTTCAATGGTGGGGATGCCACCTCAAAGCATTTGAACATGCTTCCATGTGAACAAACCCCAAGTGGAGGGCTGCCTCTTCCACTTGTCTCGCCTTTATTGAAGCTTGTTCTTTTGCTGATCCAACCGTATTCCTGGACAGGGGCCATCGTTATTCCTAGAGAGAATGAGTGTTCTCTCCTGTGACGAGAACGCGCCTGTCAAGAATTACCCAACTGTATACAGTTACGACTTATGCCCCCTGTACACGATGGGCCTTATCTAAAACCAAGGCTTACAGGCAAAATCCTATCGTACAATACTTATTCCCTCTTGCTGCTTATAACACCATCAATAAACGTTATTTTTGGCCTTCTTCTTCTTCTTCTTCTTCTTCTTCTTCTAGCAAGTGGCACCCATTCTAGTATTCTTCTTCGGGATCTGCCTTCCCTCATTCTTTTTTTACATGACCATACCATTTCAATTGTTTGTTTTCTTTATTCAAATTTGAAAATTTGAACATTCATATTTTGTTTATACTGTTTCTTATTTTATCTCTTCTAGAAATACCAGCTAAACGCCTCCAAATATCCATGTCTGCAGAATTCAATTTACTTATTTTCTATATTTTAATTCTCATGTTTCTGCATCGTATGTCATTGTACTTCTTATTATTGTATTAGAATGTTTTACGTTTAGGCTAAATGTCTCAATTCTGGGAAGGTGGCTTAAAATTATCATGTTTTTTTTTTTTTTCTGGACAAGAGAGTCATTTAGAATTTCTTCTCAATATGTGTTTCAACCGCAGACGTTAAACAGAGCCCCTCTTCATCATTTTTCATTAAAAAGTACTGTTTCAATTCCCATATCTTTACGTAGACAATTATGATCTCTACTTTTTCGTTTAGTGTCAATCGTTTGCGTTTTTTTACATTTCAGTAAGGTGTAGCTTTAACTTTTGAAGACACAAACATTAACATGCTGCTCCCGAGACTCAATTAAAAATGCGCGATAGTGTTCATTGTTGTACACAATTACATGTACAGTATGAACGTTACGCTGTCCGTTATCCGGAAGTTTTAATTGTCGTTCGGTTATACGTTTTAGTGTCTGCGCCCCTTATTGAGAATGTGAGCGTCCATTATTACGAATGTCCGCAATTGGGAAGAGATTTCTCCATAAGATCCATTTTTTTTTTTGCAGAGGATTTTTGAAATGTCCGTTATTAAGCGCCGTCCGCTATTGAGAAGTGTCCGTTATACGTGTGTATGTATCTTAATTATAATATGTTATTTATTTTTGTTTATTTACAATGCCAACTATGCAGAAAAATTGTAGGTAAATTAAAACACGAAGCTTACATTTTCAGTTGTTTCTAAAGCGTGTTTTAATTTCCATGACTATTTAATTTAACCCATGCCCCAAATGGGAGTCAATGACCAATCACGTTTCAAGATTTCTGTTTTACAACCAATCACAGTCGTGTTTCACGAAATAATTATCAGTGTTATATTTACCATATTAAAGAAAGCTCCTTCTTTTTAATATTCTGAACAGGTCTGACCATTATTTTGCAGTGACTGAGTCTATAAGAAATACGGCCACAAGATTCTATATATATAGTGCATTAATGTCAACACATAGCGCTTGCAGGAGTTAATATAAGAACATGTGTAGCAATTTATTATACCACCAAAAAAAGGAACTACTGTTTGCACTTTCTTAAATGTATTTTTTCCCAGGTAATAATCCAGAAAAATATAATTGTCATATTTACATCATACGACATCAGAAATGAATTAATATACAGTTTGATGTGTTTCATTTTTTCTCCACTAGAGAGCATTCTTACAATATTGCGTTCCTTTGGCAAAAAATAGTATGATCTGTTTGCAGTGATAAACAAAAGAAGCAGATGAAGCATACCTATCGTTTCTCATGTGTTTTCAAACATCGCCGTTTACATTAAATATATAAATATTTTAAAATAACTATAGTTAAATAATGATTTGTGAGTAAACAGCATAATTTATTCGTTAAATAGTCCTAACAAATGCCACTCTTGATTTCTAAATCTCTAGATAAATTCACTCCTCACTTCTTGAGTCGTGAATTTATCGATAATTTGGAGATCACTCGTGGCATTACTTATGAGAATTAAACATTTTTATGTGCATTTCTGCCAAATTACTACAGACGACATATTTAAACTTTTGAAACGATATTAAAAGATCGGAAATATTTAATCTATGTACAGCTATTTAATTAAATTTAAGTTCCTTTCCAGAATTACAATTAATGAATAGTATATCTAGATTTTGATAGTCATGGATAAGTGTAATTTTGGTAATTTATATGGTCTGTTTAACATCTATCTAAACGTACATGAAGTATCCTGCATCATGGGAAATTCCAAGACTAGGGGAAACCACAAAATCTCTTCAAGCGTCACATAAACCTGTTTAAATTAACAAAAGATCTGAAATAAAGTCATTTTAATAATATTCGAGTAAATCTTATGCTCAAGTAGCAGATGAAGTCGTCATGTATGTGGTTTTGAAAATTCAGAAAAAATGCGTGGCGTAGATGATTAAATTTAAGACATCTCTCTTATTATAGAAAATCAATTTGAAATAGATAATTCCAGGGCCTCACAAAAAAACCTACGAGCTAATCTCGTAACTATTAGTTCGTGAGGTCAGAACCATAGGGATTTTTTAAACGTTTCAGGAGAACTATTTAAAGTTTAGAATAAGGTGTATTCAGTAATGATTGCTCAGAGATTATGTGTCGGCCTCGGTAGTCAGTGGTTATTTCCAGAGGTTCGCGGGTTCAATCCTGGCCGATGTCTATGGGGTTTTAAGTTGGAAATATCCAAGAGACAAGTCTTCTTGAGGCACTTTAAGCCGTGAGTTCCGAGTCTGAAGATTTTCGTTCTCATAAAAGAACCTCAAGCCTAAATTAGTGCCTCTGAACAAAATGTAACCGGATTTCCTCATCTAAGTCATTCCTGTGTTGATTACAAGATGTTTCATTGAGGCGGTGTGCCACTCACTAACATGTGTAGGGAAATAATCATAACTGATATACTTGGTCAAGAAACCTCCGCTAGGAGACCACCCCTGCCTCCACGAGTGTGATACAGTGATTATATAAACATTATGGACAAAACATGAATGGTAGTTATGTAAATTACTTTTTAAAACTGTCTAATATGAAAAATAAGACAAATGAAACCCTTAAATTGGCAATGTATCCTATAGGATTAATCAATTGGTTTAATGTATTTAATATTTTTAATAAAATGAACGAGTAGAAATTACTTATATTTGTGTCGAATATATAATATACCTAATGATAACAGTCATCCCTGTGTTGATTACTAGATGTTTCATTGAGGCGGTGTGCCACTCACTAACATGTGTAGGGAAATAATCATAACTGATTACTTGGTCAAGAAACCTCCGCTAGGAGACCACCTCTGTCTCCACGAGTGTGATACAGTGATTATATAAACATTATGGACAAAACATGAATGATAGTTATGTAAATTACTTTTTAAAACTGTCTAATATGAAAAATAAGACAAATGAAACCCTTAAATTGGCAATGTATCCTATAGGATTAATCAATTGGTTTAATGTATTTAATATTTTTAATAAAATGAACGAGTAGAAATTACTTATATTTGTGTCGAATATATATATACCTAATGATAACAGTCATCCCTGTGTTGATTACTAGATGTTTCATTGAGGCGGTGTGCCACTCACTAACATGTGTAGGGAAATAATCATAACTGATATACTTGGTCAAGAAACCTCCGCTAGGAGACCACCCCTGTCTCCACGAGTGTGATACAGTGATTATATAAACATTATGGACAAAACATGAATGATAGTTATGTAAATTACTTTTTAAAACTGTCTAATATGAAAAATAAGACAAATGAAACCCTTAAATTGGCAATGTATCCTATAGGATTAATCAATTGGTTTAATGTATTTAATATTTTTAATAAAATGAACGAGTAGAAATTACTTATATTTGTGTCGAATATACAATATACCTAATGATAACAGTTATGCATGATTTCGGTTTTACTGCGATCCGCCATATTCAAATAACCGATTGGAGAAAATGTATGTTTTGCCATCAAGATGAGTGCTGTCCTATATTTAGAGTAGTGTGGCTCATTCCACGCTGTCGGCTTTCAGACTCTCTGCTTGTCTGACCGCATGGTTTCTGATGCCCTGCTCTAGAGCAGAAACCAGATCCACATTGACACTCAGCTTAACACCAACGTGTTTACTCTGTGACCCAACTCCATATTGATAACACTTATGGAATTAGGCTACCGAGGAGTCTTAACTGGTCACAGTTTGCGGCACCCTGTACGATACACAGTCATCGCTAGCACTCAGCAGCAGTGTTTTGCTAATTTAAGAGTTAAAGTTCTTTATTTTCGAGTCTCATAATCCAATATTAAAATTAAATAGGAGTATGGGTCACTTTGAACTGTGTTTTGATAATTTAACTTTTATAAAGTCTTTAAAAATGGATTACTAATTACTATTAATTTCACAGTTTTTTTAAATATAATTCAGAAAATATATTTTCTTACTTATTAGTAAGTGAATTTAATCGAATTCGCAATGTAGATATAAGCTATCGTATGCCATTCCATATCTCTATTTTATTTATGTACCGGTGCTGGATTATGAGTATCGAATGCAAACAACTGTAACAGGATACATCTCAGACCTAGGGTTCCCTGCGTGTCTGTAACTGCTCTGTATCCAGATAAATTCCTTCGTTTTAATTAATTTAATGCACACTTATAATTTAGTATTCTCAGTTTTTCATGAAACTAGAACACGTTGCTACGTAGCCTATCATCAAAGTGGCAGTAACCATTTTAATTAGCATTCAGATGTGCAGCTGATTTATTTATGCATGTACAGAGTTTATTTTAACTTACGGAAAATTTCACATTCACATAGTAAAAAGAAGAGTAAACAATTTAATTTAAATTTTTCAGTAACTAATATTTTGTGAATTAGTATTAAAATATTGTATTAGTTTGTGCATTTAAAAGTATTAATTTATTTTCTTTTTACTTATTTTTTGAGAGAATATTGATCTCGAAAACAAATATTGAAATAACAATTAAATAGTCTACTTACGTAGATCTGTAGAATCATTTTTTATATTTAAAATTAATTTATATGTATGTTTTTCGTATTCTAATATACAAATTTATATCTGTTACAGGTAACAGTTCCCAGAATTTCGAATACATGTATGTACAACAAAGATTGAAATGATAGTGTAAGTACAACATGCCATATTATAAACACTAACATAGAGTAATAGTTTATTCTGTACGATTTGCAGTAGAATTAACTCGTGGTAAAATAAACCGAGTTTGGAAATAAATGCTTCCAGACTAGCTGTCTATTGTATATTATCACAATGGCTTAATTCCTGTAACACGTTGTGGAACATAGGCTATCAGTGAAGGAATTTCATCGCCTCCTATTGCCAGTCAAACGTTTTACTTCTCTCCATATTCTCCCTCCTGTGCTTTCTTTGCTAGGTTTTCCACCGCGTTCTCCTAGGTCGACGTATTTTCCTTCTCTCTGTGTGTGTGTTCCAATACAAGGCTTCTCTCTCAATCGCACCCAATAGTCTTCTCGATTCACCCCAATTCACATCTTTCTTCTATTTGAGGCTGATTTTTTCATAGATATTTATTTGTCATTACTTCTGGCCACCTGATGTTCAAAATTTTTCTCAGAGAATATATCATACACACACACACACACACACACACAACATACAGACACATGGTTAGAACTAGGGCGGTATCTGACCGCCTTCGAATATATATATCCATCCATCCATAGTAATTCTGCCCGACGGCAGGTCTTTCACTGCAACCATAACATTTTCATGCTACGCTTTGCAGCTTTAGTAGTGAATTACAGGTGTGGTAGCTTCTCATTGCTTTCCACACCGGTGAAGGATGATGATGATAATGATAATGATAGTGATGGCCGGATGATTTCGGGGACCGTTGGGTCCTACACGTCCTGACATTTGTCTCACAGGTGAGGAGAAACCCCGAAAAAAACCACAACCAGGAGCCTGTCTCGACCGGAATCGATCCCGGGCCCGCTGCGTTACAAGGCAGCACGCTACCTCGAGACCACAGAGACCATATCATATTGCCTTCATTGCCAAATGTCAAAAATATATTTATAATATCTATCTATATAGATATATATATGACATACAGACAAATACGAAAGACATATACATACAGACAGAACAGACATACAGACAATACAGACAGACATGACATGACATAAATGAACAGACTACATACCAGACAGACATACAGACATACGACATCCATACATACATACATACATACATACAACATACATACATACATACATACATACATACATACATACATACAACATACAATGACATACATACATCATACATACATACATACATACATACATACATACATACATACATACATACATACATACATACATACATACATACATACATACATACATACTACTACTACATACATACATACATGCATACATACATACATACATACATACATACATGCATACATACATGCATACAAACGCCACACTTGAAAGTTAATTAGGAATAATAAAGTTACAGATGTCTTTAAAATCATAATTTGATACCCCTGAAATTGTAATAATTTAAGCTAGTGTTGAAAGTCATCAACCAATCAGCGATATTATAGAAGTTGTCCCGGAAACTTAGTAACTTACAATGTACCCCACCCCGTACCTGCCCACAATTTGAGCCGGCCCGGTCCTACAACTTGGTTATGTTAATCTTTCTACAAGATTTCACTATTTATTCCTCCATCAGCGCATCAGCCGGGGCTGACCCAGATTTGCGTTTCGCACGTCCACCATCAGCACCTAGCTGAAGCTTCAAGATGTCAAACAAGAATATAAAAAACTGGAGATTATGTAGGTCCGACCAGTTCAAGCACTGAAACTGCTTCCGTCACTACCAAAGGCAAAATGGCGGAACGCTTTTTAATTTATCACGGACGCTAATTGAATTACTGTTTCTCATTATTATTATTATTATTATTTATTATTATTATTATTATTATTATTATTATTATTATTATTATTATTATTATTATATTATTATTCAATTTCAAATAAAGAATATTTTCTGATGTAATATTGACACCATTATTGTATTAATTAATTATTCACGGTTTGTCTATAAAAAATCACGAAATCAATGAAATAATTTAAAAACACAGTGTATTTTTATACGGACGCCACTGTAGTTTAATTAGTAAAAGCAATAAGCTACAAGGCGAAAGGAACGGGTTCGAGTCCCAATGGGATCTGCATTAAAAAAAAAAAAAAACTCCTCTTTACCTTCTAGTAGAATCATGATTCTAAGGTCGACTAAGCTTCTAAGTCAAATTAATACCAGACATATGTTCTAGGGGTTAAAGGCGGCCGTCACGCAAGGCTGGTAACCCGGCACATATCTCGTGGTGTTTATGTAGAAAGCTTGAGCCTTAACCTCCTACCATCTCAAGGGTATCCAAATGTTGTATGTTATATGAAAAATGATTCCGAGTGATACTCTATGTGTGTGAAAAATGAATTATTTACATCGAGGAAAGAAGGAAGAAAGCTAACTGCATTCGAAAATAGGAGCCTGAGGCATATATTCTGTCCCATAAGGAATGAGGCGCCTAACCTAATTGCATAAGGCCTCACGCTACAAGCCCTAAGGTTCAAGTCAGTTTAAAACCCTGATCACATCGTGAACCGAACCAACGACCTTGCGGCTTGATAGTAGAAATACTTTAATTTCTAATTGAGAAAACCTTGAAGAGAAGACTATTGGAAGGTTAATACGTGTCTTAGGGAACTGGATATCACCGGTGGTATAAACTAGATTCATTTAGGCAGAATAGAGACAATGGAGGCCTTTACTAAAAGCGGATTGAAGATGTGCTTCCATTAACTTTTTTTGTAGAGAATGCTGCTTTCAGCATAATATAAAAAACATACCAATATAAATAATAAATTAATAATGTTTCTTAACTAATGTTAGATCATCCCATGTAACTAGTCTTATTTTAGTAAACATGTTTCATGTATATGGATCGCAAACATACTTTCTTGATTATGTACGAACATGGAGGGCTTTCCTTGATGAATATATAACTCAATGAATAAGTGAGATAAGACACCCATCTCATTCATACTTAAAGAAGATGAACATGATATGGATAACTCTGATGACCACACGAATTCTGGAACCGTTTGGGTCTTGAATTTTCCTGTCATTCGTTTTACAGTTGAGGAAAAACCTGAAAACCTCGCTCAGCAAACTTGTCAAATATCGAACTCGGGGCCGCTGCTTAGAGGCATGACGTTACCCCTACAAAACAGCGGTGGATGCAATTGAAGATAATTTGATAAAGTAAGAAAAAAGTCATAACTAAGTTTCTCTCTACAAACATAAATTGTCACCTGGTAGATTTGAGACACTAAAATTAGGTATACAGGGTACTATGGTAAAATCTGGAGACCAATAAATCTTAATGTAGTTTATTGTATTTTTTCCCTCAGTACAAGCAAAGTGATGTGTGTGTGTGTGTGTGTACTTTTTTTTTATTTATTGGGTAGAAGATGAAGCTTTGTGGCTTTTATTATGGAAGTTTGAACAGAACTATTTATAATTTGTTTACTTCATTTAAACATCTATTAAATGTACAATACATAGCTTACAGATGGACTAAGCTAATCATAACATGAGTTACAATGTTCAACTGTCTCAGAATAAAAACAACCGAGATAGTTAGCTCAAGTCGTAATGTTTGACGGTCTTCTTGGGAGGTCCTGGGTTCAACTTCAGTTCTTTCCAACCCGACTGAGTTACTTTTCCCCTCATAATAATGAGATAAATGCTAAATTGGTTTTCTTTACCGGAATTAATTGTATTACAATAAGCATTTCAGAATATCATTAAAATTAAATAGGTTCTCTTGTATAAAAACACACAACAATATCAACTTACAGACTACTGGATACAACTAAAGATATATGATTGCAAGTATTGAAGCGTCTATAAATTTTAATTAAGACAACAATAAATATAATCAAATATCGAAATATTTATTAATTCCACATGAGTCAAAATACAATTTCCATAAAACTGCATAAAAGCGAAAACTTGATACTGCTGAAATGAAAGCAAATAAAATATCCAATTAATTTTCA
This sequence comes from Diploptera punctata, assembly GCA_030220185.1. Lineage (NCBI taxonomy): Eukaryota > Metazoa > Arthropoda > Insecta > Blattodea > Blaberidae > Diploptera > Diploptera punctata. The sequence continues at coordinate 110,825 of JASPKZ010006440.1, read as the reverse complement.
AACAAGTATATCTTATTCTAATGTAACAACCAGTCTATAATTCTGGTAAATAGATCCCATTTTATATTGAAAAGTCACTAACATTTATAACGGTTGATGCGATTCGGTATCTGAAGCAAGGCCACTTAGATACAAGCAGCATTCATTAGAACTGCGTGGAAGGTAATATATTTAACGAAGCTAGTGATTAACTCTTAATTTAAGGTGTGTAATTAGTTCTTGTGTAACACTACAGGTCGCGCTACTGTAATGGAAGAAACAAAAACATTCTGATATATGCCCACTAGTTCCCTCTGTTGCGTTATTTGTTTAGTTGTTTTGAAAAGATGCCATATAGCATGCAATTACCAATCTCCAATATCCACTTAAATTCACTCTCTATTTATTGGCTAAAACCAGTTTTTCATGATACAAGGTTTCTTGAATTTTAAATATATGCTCCTAATGTAGATTACACAATGTTTACACTATTGAATCCTAATATAAAAAGCTTTCACACAGCTACTGTTTATTTCAAGTTAGAAAACTATTTCTTTATAATTTAATAAAAACTTAAATTATTTGAATATGGAGATTCGCTATTTAAATAATAATGGATTATGTAATAATTATATTAACGATAAAATATTTCCAATTATAACTATACTAAATGGCTTATGGAACCCATAGATTCAATGCCTGTTTTTTCACTGATATGTATTCCACTGGTCATTCATTATCCTTAGCCAATGGAAATAAGTCTATATCTCCGACATTCAATCCTCTACGATATGTCCGATTATTATTCTTCCATCTGCGACAAAGCATTTCTAATTTATTTACTCAAGGGTATCTCAATAATAAAAGAAAGAAAGCCTTTTTACTTTCATAACTAAACATCAAATAAAGAAATAGCAAAAAGGATTAGTAAAGGAAGAAAAACCATAAGAATGTTAAACTCTATACTATGGAATAAAAATATCATTAACAGAACAAAATAACTAATTTATAAATCCATACTAGAAAGCATAATATTATATAGATTGGAAGCTTGGACAATGACACAACAACAAGTCAATAGAATAAATTCAGTTGAAATGGATTTTTGGAGAAGAGCTGCCAAAAAATCTCGACTGGAAAAAATTAGAAATACAGAAATTAGAAAATGGATGAATGCAGAAAGAAATATAATGGATGAGATTGAACACACGTAAGATAAATGCAGGATGGAAGACTACCAAAGGCCGTCTATGCATGGAAAATTGAAAGAAGAAACAGAAAAGGAAGACCAAAAATAACCTGGAAGAACAACATTAAAAATTCAATGAGAAATTTGGTGTGACAGATGAAGACACAGAGAACAGAGAAGATGGAGAATTTTAATTAAGGGAAATTTGTTGAAAACTGATTGTCTACGGTATAAAGTCCGTAGTCCTTTACATTTAATTATTTTTAATTCATGTTAATTACTAAGAGCCCTCCATGGTATCTTTACCTTATCGTGGTGGAGTGACTTGCGTGCTTAAATGATCCGAGAGCTATGCCGGCGGTAGCATTGCTGCCGATAGGGTTACTCATGCCGGAGACTGGTCGAAGGTGATAAGCCAGACGAAAAAAGTACCTTGGTTGAAAGAGTGACGATCCTTCACCGTAAAAATTACAACCGTCAAGAAATGCGGATATGGATTCTACTGGAGTAAAAGTTTCCGGAGGTCAAATAGTCCCCCATTCGGTTCTCGGGGCGGGGACTACTTCAGGGAACCCATGCCAAAGGCTCAGACGCAGGGACATGTTCCTAGGAACATAGAATGTTAGGACTTTATACAACAGCGGGGCGCTAGATACCTTGGATAATCGCTTTACAGGAAGTTAGATGGCCAGGAGAAGGTAGTTCGGAATCAGGAAGCTTTGCATTATACTACGGGGATGCAGAAATACCTGAATTTGGGACTGTTTTTTTTTTTTTTGTCCGAAGGAGGATTCTGTCCGCTATCCGAGATATTAAGTTTGTCAGTGATAGGATATCATACATAATTCTAAAGGGTAAACGACACGATTTTGTAATCGTAAATGTACACGCTCCCACAGAAGATAAATATGACAAGATCAAGGATGAGTTCTATGAAGAATTAGAATGCGTATTTGATAGCCTTTCATGATATCATATGAAAATTGTCTTAGGGGACTTTAATGCAAAAGTGGCTGGATGATATACCTATTCAAACCGACAATAGGCAAATTCAGTCTTCATGAAGATAGTAACGACAATGGGGTTAGATTAGTCACCTTTGCCTTATCAAAGAATCTTATTGCTAAGAGCACAACATTTCAGCATAAGGATATTCATAAATATACTGGACGTCTCCGGACGGGGAAACTCGGAACCAGATAGATCATGTATTAGTATGCATAATCGCTGGAACAGTAAGCATCATCGAAATTAGATCAGTTAGAGGGACAGACTGCAATTCGGATCATCATCTGGTCAGAGTTAAAATCAGACAACGGCTATCGCTTAAGAGAGGACCAAACGCTGAAGAAGATTCTGAAAATTTTGAATTAAAAAACTTGAAAAATGATGAAATACGGCAAGAATACCAAATTAAAATTTGAAATCTTTAGATGACAAAGAAAGCAAACGAAAGAAGAAACTGATATAAATAAAAAATGGACGGCTATAAGAGATACTATAAAATTATCAGCATCAGAAAGCATGGTTATTTAATCAAGAGACAAAACAAGAAATGATTTGATGAGGAATGTGTCGACATTGTAAAGAAAAGGAAGCTAGCAAAAATGAAATTGTTACACGAGTCCAATGAGGTACATTTAGAGCAATTGGGTAGTATTGGACGAGAAACCACAAAGTTACTGAGAATAAAAAAAGGGAATATTTGAGAGAGAAGATTAATGATCTTGAAATGAATGCCAAAAATAGGAACATTAGAGAATTATATCGGGGAATTAGGATAAAGAAGAAAGGGTTTCAGGCTAGAACAAACATAATTCGAAATGAAAATGGGAATATGATTGCAGATTCCAGGAGTGTATTAAATAGACGGAACAGTTACTTTAATCAACTATTAAATCTACATACAGAACAGGATATTGAAGAGGATAATTTACAGACAGCAGAAATTCTAGTTACAGAACCAAGTGCATTAAAGGTTGAAATGGCAATAGAAAAATTGAAGTTGTGTAAAGCATCAGGTTCAGATGAGATCTCGGCAGAACTGATAAATTCAGGGGTAGAAAAATTGATGGATAAGATACGCCGATTGCTTAAAATGATTTTAGAAAAATAAGTTCTTTCAGATGAATGGAAAGAATCGATTATCGTACAGATTTATAAGAAAGGAGATAAAACTGATTGCAACAACTATAGGGGCATCTCATTATTTTCAACTTCGTACAAAATTCTAACACATATATTAGTAAGCAGACTTACTCCTTATATTGATGGCATTCTAGGAGGTCATCAATGTGCATTTAGAAGAAACGCGTATACAACAGATCAGATTTTTAGTATAAGGCAGATTTTAAAAAAGGAATGAGAATATAATTGTACTGTATATCAACTATACGTAGACTTCAAAAGGCATAGGCCTATGATTCAATTAAGAGGGAGAAGTTATATAGTATCCTGCTGGAGTTCGTAATTCCTAAAAAGTTAGTTAGACTTATACGAATGTGTCTAAATGGCACAAAGAGTAGGGTGCGTGTAGGAAAACAGGTTTCAGACACTTTTGAAATCCAGAATGAGTTGAAGCAAGGAGATGTACTATCTCTACTATTTAATTTTGTACTAGAGCATGCCATTAAATCTTTAGTGGATGAAGAAGGCCTACAACTCAATGGTATTAATAAGCTGTTATTTTATGCTCATGATGTAGTATTACTGGGCGATAGCGAGGAGATACTAAAGGCCAACACGCACCCACTATTGAGTATACTAAGAAATTGGGACTGGAAATAAATATAAAAAACTTAATATGTGGTCACACGTAGAAGTACATTATATAAAATAAATGGACAGCTAATGACAAATGAGGGAAATTTTGATTCAAATACCTAGGAACAATAATCACAAATAGGAATGAGATGCACAAAGAAATTAATCATAGGCTCAATTCTGGAAATGCGTGCTATTATGCATTACAGAGACTATTGACTTCCCAACTCCTTTCAAAAAACGTAAAAATGAAAATATATAAATCTATTATTCTACCAGTTATATTATATGGATGCGAAACATGGAGTCTTACTTTAAGGGAGGAAAGGAGATTACGAGTATTTGCGAATAAGTTTCTTAGGAATTTTTTCGGACCAAAGAGAGATGAACAGACAGTGAATGGAGACGACTTCATAACAGTGAACTATATGGTCTTTATAGGAAGCCAGATATAATAAAAACAGTTAAGTCTCGTGGACTACGATGGGCAGGACATGTGACACGAATGGAGAATGAAAGATGTGCATGAAAGCTTCTTGTAGGAAAACCAGAGGGAAAACGCCCAGTTGGTAGACAAGAATGAGGTGGGAGAATAATATTAACTATGATTCGAGGGAAGTAGATTATACAGGGATGATTGGAAAACATTAACTCTGGATAGGAATGTATGGAGAGCTTATGTCCGCGCGGCCATGAACCTACGGATTCGATAGTGCCAGTGAGTTAGTTACTAAGATTGTTTGGAGAAAACCGTCAGTGATGAGGAAAATTCTCAATATGAATGAAACCTTCATCCATTTCAGTTACTATCTCCCACCTCAGTCTCCTAGAGTTAAATAACTCACCAACACTATTTCTTCCAATGAATCTTAATAAAATTAAATGTGAAATTGGTCTAAATTTGAGGTCTAGGAGTGACATCATTGTCTCATACGCGAGGGGAGGGTTTCCGGTGAGAACATGTTTCTTGGGAAGTAATATCGGTTTTTTTCCTCACTTGTCAGGCAACGGCAGGAAACTTCAAATGAAATACCATTTGATCATCACATTTCCCTTATTTAGTATATGTCGGCCGCGGTGGACTAGTGGTTATGCTCCTTTCCTCTGGTCCCGAGTTCAAACCTGGCCGTGGTCGATGGATTTTTAGGACGCAAAAATCCAAGGAGCAAGTCCTCCGGGAGGGACTTTAAGCCGTGGGTCCCTAGTCTGAAGATTTTCAGGCTCGTAAAAATCCTTAAGCCCGAATGAAAAGGCCTCTATGCAAAATTTACCGAATTTTCCCGTCCTAGTACTACCTTGCTTTCCTAGATATCAGTATGAGGCGGAACGCTGACCACGGACCACTCAAAATGACATCTATACGAAAACAAGTGTAACTAAATTAGTATGGTTCAAATTCTTCCCTGTAGGGGGAGAGCGGCTAAATCTTTGTAAAAGGAAAACATAGGCTTACAATACAATAGTATCCTACATAATTTTAATTAGTGAATGATATGTCTCGTCTTAATGTTTGTGTTGTCCCATAGTTGGACCGGGACATGAATTGAGAAATTCATCCAGGTAGGCTTAACACATCATTGCGTAACAAATAAAAAAGGTAAATAAATTATCAAAAGTTAAAAATCCTCTCTTTAGAGGACATATAAAATATCTAAATAAATATATATACCGGTATTAAGAAGCTGAGAAATTGGCAATTACAACATTCAAATATAATATGTCCATAAAATATTTGGAGAGATATTTTCAATCTCCTTGTATAAGATAAATTCTCCAGATCTTAAGTAGAATTATGACAAATAAAATTTTAATTCTTTGATGGAGCCCAAAACAATACTAATTTCTTTTATGTATAAGTTGTTCTTGTTATTAAAATTTGGAGATCTTTATGGGAGTCCATAACTGATTTAGAGAGTTGTGATAGTGCTGTGTTACATGAGTTACCAAATAGTAAAATGTTTTACACTTAAAAAAAGTAGGAGCAAATTTGTTGATGGTTGGTTATTTACCATTAATGATATAGAAGGTTTTTATAAAGTTTTTACAATTTATATGTGATGCGACCTAACTTAACTGTTAGAATTAATTAAAATATGAGCATGATACAAAGTTGTGTAATATCATTATAAAACCAATCACTATTATCTTGAATTGTTTATAGTGAAAAAATCAATTAATTTTGTATCATATAGGAAACATAGGCCTGAAGAGGATAATTTGACTGATTTCTTCAAGATTTGTATATAATGCTATTGGGCATTAATTAAACATAATTTCATACTTGAAGTTCAAGTAAAGATTCTAACTGCGACCTCTTTTTAGACACGAGATCTAGGGTCAAATGCTATGGGCTACAACGCCCACCGAGGTCGTACGTAAGGTGTTTCCCATTTACCTCCTACATGTTATCTGTCCAACAACCCGAAACATAAAAATTAACACGAATGCAGGTGAAATAGTAAATAATTCTTTCTTCACTTCTTATTCTAGTTTTACCTCACCCTTTTAGGTAATTTTACATGTCCCATGCCACTCACGTTACCGTGACACGACCTGTCGCGAGAGAACTCTTGATCACATACACACAAGGACGTGGTAGGCCTCGCCGGATGAGGGATCTGCTCAATGGAGGCCATCTCCGAGAACACGAAATTTTAAGACAAGACGAACCATTCATTCAAATATTCAAATGTAACAACCGATTGAGGTTTTAAGCGGTTTCCCTCGATCCAAGAGCAAATACTGGAATAGAACCCGCTTCCGACTTCACTTAGTTAATTAACTTCAAATTTAAATTCAAAATTTAAACCGGGGCTAATGTATTTTACAGGAACCCTGGGTTCTACCTATAAAGGAGAACCATAATGGATCGCTCACCGCCAACACTTAAGTAATAGCCCCAGAGCTTTCCATCGATCTATCTAGGCAGATATTATAGGGTTATTATGAGGGCCAAATATTATTCGTGAATAACTGGGCCTTAAGATTTCCCAACATTTGTCTTACAGATGAGAAAAAAAAACCCTTAAAAAAACACACCTAGGAAATTTTTTCACGTTCGGGGATTGAACCCGGGCTGCTGTGTACGAAGCAACGACGTTATGCCGAGACCACAGCAATGAAATAATAATAATGATAATAATAATAATAATAATAATAATAATAATAATAATAATAATAATAATAATAATAATAATAGCATTAATGAATTGTAAATGATTGTCAATTTACAAATATTTTCAAGGCAATTACTAATGTTCAGGATCCTCTACATATAATTTCTTGTAAGCCCTTGTTTTCCTATAGAGAAGGAATTGAACCATACACTTGTTTTCGTATGGATGTCATTGGAGTGGCCCGTGGTCAGCGTTCCGCCTCATACTGGCATCTAGAAACGAGGTAGTACTGGGACGGGAAAATTATGTAAATTTTGCTTAGAGGACTTTTTATTCAGGCTTAAGTATTTTTTACAAGCCAGAAAATCTTCAGACTCGGGACCCTGCCGTAGAAGAGAGAGGATTAAGTTGGTATGGACATCTCAATGGGATAACTTCTAATAGAATCCATGAGAATATCTTGGAGTGGAATATAAATGGTAAAAGAAGAAAGGGAAGCCCTAAAGAAGGGTGGATGAATGGTGTGAGGAGAAGTATGAGTGAACTGGGACTTACAGATGAGGATGTTGAGGATCGCTACAGCTGGCGAAAGGCGAATTTCTGGACGGTGACGGAAAACCACTGTATTGTGGATAAATTCGAGAGAAAAAAAACAGTATATTCAGTAATATTAGCTACATTTTATCAATTAGATAGTCTGAATGAATTAAAACTTTTCAATGATATCAAACTTCATTTCCCATATCATCATCATCATCATCATCTTCCTTCACGGATTACGTATTGCCTGTTCCCAACTTACATCTGTTCAGCCCAGAGCTTTCTTGGTCTTCCTACCGATCTTCGTCCTCCAAGATTATACATCAGTGCCATCTTTGGTATCCTATCCTCTGTCATTCTTTGCAGATGTTCTATTAAGTTGTACCCGTATTCTTCTATTTGTTAAAGAAGTGGTTGTACTTTTAGTTCCTCTCTAATATTCTCATTTATATGTGTTCTTCTCTTGTACAACTTTTCACAGTCCGTAGGAATCTCATTTCCGCTGCCTGAATTTTACTTCTTTATTTTTCTTTCCTCACTTTCATACTTCGCCATATATATTAAAACATCTATAAAGATGAATGAATACATTATTTTTAATGAATTGAGTTGGTGTTTACTTGATGAAAATCCATACATTATTTTTAGAGATTTCTGTTAAAAAATAAACACACACCAAATTTAATATTTAATTTTTTAATTAAAATTTGTAGAAGTATTTCCAAAATAAAATATGATGTGGGTTCTGTAAATAACAGTGAGAATACAAGTAAATTTATTAACAGCATTTGATCAAATAAAAGTTATGAATGCAACTTTTGTCATACTTGAAATTCTATTTAACACAGTGTAGGGATCCCTAGAAAGGTTTTAGTGTCTGTTTGGCTGGTATATAACCTGTTCCTAGTAACGACCCCAACACCGTGTCCGATTTATTGGGCCGATTACACAGTACATGGGTGCACCTGTTGGAAGCGAAGAGAATAAATAATAAGGCATTTCACACTGAAATTACATTTTATTGCCCAGAATCACATAAAACACACAAAAATAAACTGGGAGTGAAATGTAAGCAAGATATCTTATTCGCTAATTTTATATGAAAAAATGGTCGTATATGACACATTAACAAACAAATTTAGTTTAATTGGTGGTTCGAAACATAAATGAATAATCGCGAGAAATCATTGAATATAATAATTAACACCAATCAAACACAATGTACTCCTTTTATTAATTTATTTGCAAATAATTACTCGCAACTCCATTTTATTGCTTGTTAAACCAAATCAACATCCACTATGGCCCTCTTCCTTCAGCCAACTGAATCCACATCATTTATCCGATATAATTTTACTAAAAATCAATCCGAATATTATTCTCCCGCATATGCTAAGGGTTTCCTGAGGTATTTCCTCTAAGGATTTCCCAATAACAATTTTGAAACAGTCACCCATTGAGCTACATGACCGTCTCGTCTCAAATGTCTGCACTTTGTAATTCTGAAAACATTAGGACAACAGTACAATTATGGAGTTCCTCGTTCTGAAGTTTCCTCCATTCTCCTTACTCATCCCTTATGGGATCAAATATCATTTTAAAATTTCCTATTTTCGAATAGCTTGTTTTCTTTCCTTAATGTAAGTTTCCAATTTAACAATGATAGTGTACCCTGCAGTCCGGAATAACCTTTCACAGGTTTTAATCTGTCCACCGCTTGTGGTCTGGGATTAACGTCGCTGCCTCGGACGCATCTAGCTCGGATTCAATCCCCGGTCGGGACAGGTTTCCTGAGTGTTGTTTTTTCGGGGTTTTTCCTCACTTTACGACAAATATCAGATAACATTAAGGCCCAAATATTCCCCGAACATCATTTGGCCAACATAATCATCTGTATCACATTTACCATGTTTAGTGTGAATGTGTGAATAAATGGTTTGTATTGTATTAAATGATGTATTGTCTCGGAGGAGGTCTTGGATTGAGTTGATCACTCATTCCGGAAGACTTTCCATGCCCTTGTGTGGTGAAAAAAAGGTAGGCTATGTGGTGATTCAAAGTTTAAAATTCCTCTCCCGAAATGTCGTACTACTCCCGGGCGACGTGTACGTACAAGGTGAGAGGTTAAACTACGGTGGAAAAAATATATTTTTGTTGTTGTTGTTTAGTTGAAATGTAAGAACACGTTATTGTTTTAAATTCCGTGAAAGCAGGAGTAAAGCGTAATATTACGTGTATGTGTGTGTGTGTGTGTGTGTGTGTGTGTGTGTGTGTGTGTGTGTATATATATATATTAATTTACTTACTTGTGATAGGAGCTATCAGATGGCAGTGGAGACCGAGTTCCCACTTCATCTGGTAATAATGAGAATATATATATATATATATATATATATATGAGAAAAATTAATGTTTGTACTAGACTTTCTCTGTATGTAATTTGATACAAATTTAAATAATTTACACTTGTTCTTATTTTTATTGTTTTATAAATAAATCAAATCAATCAAACCAATGCATTAACATAGGATACTTGGAAAATTAAGGAATAACTGCTATTATCCTCATATAACTGCTATTATCCTCATATAACTGCTATTATCCTCATATAACTGCTATTATCCTCATATAACTGCTATTATCCTCATATAACTGCTATTATCCTCATAAACTCTAGGTGCTGTATTGAACTTTCACGTTTTGTGCATATTCTATCTCTTCCATTATATTATTCATATAACGGTCGCATTTCATAAAATGTTCTACTCTTATAAACAACAAATTATCACAATAATTATTTTAATTAACATTGCAATGTTATATTCATCTTTTCAATATTATCTAATAATATGAGATAAACAAAATCCCTTTAAATTATAAATAATGATTGATAAGAATTTTTTAAATATTATGAGGGACACCTATAATACAGGCTAATATGTAGATCCATGTGGCTCCAATAACCAAATTATATCATACATGTTTACATGTTTACATACATTATAGATATAATGAATAAAAATGCGTTCTGAGGGATTATACAGACAAAACCGAAATTAGATGCAAAATAAGAGACGCTGTCTCCTCTACTTGCGGTCACGTCGCTTCATCTCCCAGCTGAGACGAAATGAGCTGGAAGTTCGGTTCCTAACAAAACCACAAGATCCCCTTTACGAGGTGACTACTTGTGTTATAACACCACATTATAACCGTTAATCATTCTAGATTCTTAGTTGAATGCAGGCTTTCACGGCCGGTAATCATAATGTTGAGTGATTCCGGGTTCTGTGGCCGTGGTCCATAGTTGGTGTTGATACCAGACGTTTCGCCCTCAACTGCGGAGGGCATCTTCAGTGGCGAGTGCTTCTAGGCGTGTTTCCTGGTCGGAAGCTCTAAGTAGAGCTTCCGACCAGGAAACACGCCTAGAAGCACTCGCCACTGAAGATGCCCTCCGCAGTTGAGGGCGAAACGTCTGGTATCAACACCAACTATGGACCACGGCCACAGAACCCGGAATCACTCAACATTATTCTAGATTCTTATTTGAAAAACTATATTTAAAATGTGGTTAGACAGTATATTTTGGGTGTGATCTTTGGTCAAAACGAAACTAACCCATTATCTATCTTTAAGAATTAGTGTAAAAAACGCTATTTGAGGACATGAGCTTGGTTGGAATATATTTATTCTCTCGTCATAAAACTTCTGCACTGCACGAGTGAAAAATGGGACGTACGGAGCAAAATTTGTCCGTTGCGCAGTAATTCATTTACATCAAGATGAACCTTCTCGGATCACGTGTTACTTCGTGTACGTTAAGTCCTCGCATTTCTTTCTCTTATTTCCTTACATTGAGAATCACTAATATACATATAAACTCCACCAGTTCTCTTGTCAGCTGATTAACTCCTGCACGAAAGTCCAGGACTTAATCAGCTGACAAGAGAAGTGATAGAGTTTATGTGTAGGCCTATATTAGTGATTCTCAATGTAAGGAAATAAGAGAAAGAAATACGAGGACTTAAGGTAAAAAATAATAACGGACAAATAATTTATGGCTATTCTGCTTATTAATCCTGATTTAATATTATTCAGGAATGGTATATTGATTTGTGTTTAAGAAATTGGTGCTGGAAGTAAATATCCACAAAACTAAACACATAGTCATACATAGAAATAGGCCTACATTTTATAATGGAACTGAACGATTGATGGCAAATGGGGGAAATTTTAAAGAGCTGGGTGAATTCAAATAACAGGAAACAATGATACAAATAGAAATGAGATGCACAAATAAATTAAACATAACTCAATTCAGGAAATGTGTGCTATTATACATTACAGGGAATTTTGTCACCCCAACTTCTCTCTAAAGAGTTAAACTGAAAATATATAAAACTATTATTCTCCCAGTTATATTATATTGATAAAAACATGGATTCTTACTTTAAGGGAGCAGAAAATATTAGGAACACTTGAGAATAAAGTTCTTGGGAATATTTTTGGACCAAAGAGAGATGAAGAGACAAGCGCATGGAGAAGACTACATAACAGTGAGCTACATTATCTTATAGAAAACCAGATTTGATAAGAAAAAAGAAGGCTCATTGACTGCGATGGGCAGGATTGAGGAGTGACATGGAGTAGGGGAACGAGAGGGGCAGAGCCCAGTAGGTAGGTCAAGAATGAGGAGGGAGAATAAGAGTAACTATGATTTGAGGAAAATAGATTATACAGGGCATGATTGGAAAACAATAGCTGAGGATAGGGATGTATGGAGAGATTATGTCCGCGCGGCTATGACTTACGGGCTACTGTCAATGAGTTGCTTAGTTAAGTCTAGTGTTTTGTGTGTAAGGTACAGTTTTGTCCGTGATATGTGTTCTTCTCCTTATAAATTACAAGGAAATTGTTCTCTATAAGTATGCAGGTTTTGCACACTTTCATTTAATAAATCCCTATAAGAGAGCTAAATCGTATTAACAAGTATACTCCTGCTGTAACAAGGGTAGAAGAAAGATACCAATATTTTCTGTTCATTTATGGTTTCCTAAAGCCCACAAGGTCCTGTAAGAGGGTCAATAATTTTGGCGGGAATTTTATTGAAATTAGGATGTTATAGTTTACTTTGAGTATACAATTCATTGTTTAGTATATGTGGTAGTTTTTTTTGCAAAATTAATGATAAATATTAACAATTATAACCATTATTATTATTATTATTATTATTATTATTATTATTATTATTATTATTATTATTATTATTATTATTACTGTTTATTTATTTATTTTACCTGACTATTGAACTCATGTCTCAAATGGGAGTCAATGACCAATCACGTTACAACGATTTTTGATTTTCAACCAATCACAATCGTGTTTCGCGTAGAATTTACCAACTAAGTTTATCATAATAAAGAAAGCACCTCCTTTTTAACATTCTGAGTAGGTCATAGCATTATTCTGCAGTGACTGACTCACCAAGAAATACGGCTACCAGATTGCATATATATATATATATATATATATATATATATATATATATATAGTGCATGAATGTCAACACATACCGCATGCAGGAGTTAATGTAAAAACATTTGTAGCAATTGATTATACCACCAAAGAAAAGAAACCACTGTTTGCACTTTCGTAAATGTATTTTTTCTCAGAAAAATATAATTGTCATATTTATCATAGGACATCAGAAATGAATTAATATACAGTTTGATGTGTTTCATTTTTTCTCCACTAGAGCGCATTCTTACAATATTGCGTTCCTTTGGCAAAAAAATAATATGATCTGGTTGCAGTGACGAACAAAAGAAGCAAATGAAGCATACCAATCGTTTCTCATTTGCTTTCAAACATCGCCGTTTACATTAAATATATAAATATTTTAAAATAACTATATTTAAATAATGATTTGTGAGTAAACAGCTTAATTTTATTCGTTAAATAGTCCTAACAAATGCCACTCTTGATTTCCAAATTCTCTAAATAAATTCACTCCTCACTTCGTGAGTCGTGAATTTATCGATAATTTAGAAATCACTCGTGGCATTACTTGTGATAAAGGTAAGACTACAAAGTCTTCCTCTCCACTTCACAATTAAATTACACAGATGTTAGTAAACTTTACTGAAAATATCTTATTTATTTTGCCGGTCTAAGAATTTTGTCATCGAAGACAAATCTGGAATACATTCCTGAATATAAAATTTATAAATTATTTTATGCATGATATATAGACAAATTTTACTGCGTTGAACCTAAATTTGTTTTATTAATTTACATAAGGAATTTATATTCTATACAGGCCTACACAGATATAAAACAAACATACAATTCGAAATGCTCTATTTTTGTAAACATATTACATTCATTTATAATGCACACACACACACACACACACATATATATATATATATATATATTGTTGGAAAGAGTACTCTTTAAAAATACGCAGGATATTTCTATTATGTTCATTAAAATCTTAGGATGGTTAATTTAAAGTGGTGCGAAAAATTTGGATTTGGAAGAAACGCGTCTACAACAGATCAGGTTTATAGTATAACACAGATTTTAGAAAGGAAATGGGAATATAATGGTACTGTACATCGACTATACATAGACTTAAAAAAGGCATAGATTCAATTAAGAGGGAGAAGTTATATAGTATCCTGTTGGAGTTCGAAATTGGTAAAAAGTTAGCTAGACTTATACGAATGTGTCTAAATGGCACAAAGAGTTGGGTGCGTGTAGGAAAACAGTTTTCAGATACTTTTGAAATCCAGAATGGGTGAAGCAAGAAGATGCACTATCTCCTCTACTATTTATTTTGTACTAGAGCATGCCATCAAATCATTAGATGATGAAGAAGGCCTACAACTCAATGTATTAATAAGCTGTTAGTTTATGCTCATGATGTAGTACTATTGGGCGATAGCGAGGAGATACTAAAGGCCAATACGCACAAACTATTGAGTAATACTAAGAAATTGGGACTGCAAGTAAATATTAAAAAAACTAAATATATGATCACACATAGAAGTACATTACCGGTATATAAAGGAATGAACAGCTAATAAAAATGAGGGAAATTTTCATTCAAATACCTAGGAACAATAATCACAAATAGGAATGAGATGCACGAATAAATTAAACATAGGCTCAATACGGATATGCGTGCTATTATGCATTACAGACACTATTTACTTCCCAACTCCTTTCAAAAAACGTAAAAATGAAAATATATAAAACTATTATTCTACCAGTTATATTATATGGATGCGAAACATGGACCTTTTCTTAACGGAGGAAAGGAGATTACGAGTATTTGAGAATAAAGTTCTTAGGAAAATTTTGGGCCAAAGAGAGATGAACAGATAGGTGAATGATGAAGACTTCATAACAGTGAACTACATGGTCTTTATAGGAAGCCAGATATAATAAAAGAGTTAGGTCTCGTAGACTGCGATGGGCAGGATATGTGGCACGAATGGGGAATGGAAGACGTGTATGAAAACTTCTTGTAGGAAAACCAAAGGGAAAACGTCCAGTTGGTAGATAAGAATGAGGTGAAAAAATAACATTAACTATGATTTGAGGGAAGTAGATTATGCAGGGGATGATTGGAAAACATTAGCTCAGGATAGGGATGTATGGAGAACTTATGTCCTCGTGTCAGTGAGTTAGTTGGCATAACATGCGATTTTGCACTGTCATACAGAATACTAAATAAAAGTTTAATAATTTATGAGGAACTAAATGTTACGACAGTCTCCGGTCTATAATGATTGCGAAATTTGTATGTGAAATAAACATTCAAGATAAATAATTAATAAATGAAATATAAGCATTTAAATGGTGTTCATTTTCTCTCTCTCTCTCTCTCTCTCTCTCTCTCTCTCTCTCTCGCATAGCCCGTATACAATTTATAGGAATAATAATCTTAATATATAAAATTACGTGTCACGTTGTTTGTCCGCGATGGAATCCTAAACTATTGTACCGATTTTAATAAAATTTTGCACACTGTGTAGTGTTTGATCCAACTTGAAACCTATGATTTTTTATAACTAAATTTATAGTCGCATTATTTTTATTGCAAATGATTTGTTTATTATTTAACAAAGAGTTATAATTATCTGTGAGGTCCATACGATTCTAACCGATGACGGTGTAAGGTAATTGGTTTATTATTTAACAAAGAGAGATCCAGGTGGCTGTGCGTTTTGTTGCAACCGCGAATTTCAATTGAATTACAAATATTGATTATTTCATAATTTAAGTGTGTTTGTTTTTATTTTATTTTCAATATACAGACAATAATATTAATTTTGTGTGTAAGTATTAGTTTTAAGTAATCTGGCTGAAAAACAGCAAATTAATTTAAATTTAACTGGACTGAGAAGGGACATTGAACAATATGGCGAATCAGTTCTAGAGACCATGCATGATAAGATATCAAGTGAATTTCCGCAAATTGGTATAGGCCTATGTGACATAAATCTTACATTTAAGAAGAATGTCAATTAAAAAAACATATGAAGGTACTAAGGAACGGAATAACAGAACTGTAAGTTAGTCTGTTAGTTATAATAAAATGCCTAATATTACAGAAACAATCTCCATGCCTCAATTAAATAAAAAACAAGATGACTATAATATATCACAAGATGATATTACTATACAGAGACTTCTTGATGATGATGAGAATCCAAACTGAAAACAAGTTCGTAGAAAAAAACGAAAGTTTAATGAAATCAGCAAGCCTCCTCAAAATATTCCATCAATAAATGTATATAATCCTTATGATGCACTTATGGATGATACTGAGAATGGAGACAACATAAATGCATCTCAATCAACAAAACCGTAAGGAAAAATTAACGTAAAGATAGTTAAAGGCGATACGAAGTTCGCCGGGCCATGTAGTTAAATTATATAATTAACGGTAATATACGATACTTCTATTTTGGTTTCAGAAGACTAAAGTTACCATTTAATTTACTTTATTGTTACCAGACAGAGTATCCTACATTTAAAAAGGAATTTTATTAAATAAATAAATCCTCGGCGTTGAAAAACAAGACCGACTGAAGTGGATCCTTTTACTGGGAAGCACAAGACAATAAAGGGAGTCATATGATTGATGTGGTCCAGTCCCTCAAATCTTTAGAGAATGAGGAAGGCTTACAACTCAATGGCATTAATAAGCTGTTAGTTTATGCTGATGATGTAGTACTATTGGCCTATTGCGAGGAGATACTAAAGGACAACACGCACACACTACTGAGTAACAATAAGAAATTGGGACTGAAAGTAAATATCAATAAAACTAAATATATGGTCACACATAAAAATACATTATATATATTGGAAATTTTCAGCTAATGACAAATGAGGGAAATTTTGAGGAAGTGGCTGAATTCAAATACCTAGGAACAATAATCACAAACAGGAATGAGATGCACAAGGAAATTAAACATAGGCTCAATTCTGGAAATGCATGTTATTATGCATTACAGAGACTCTTGACTTCCCAACTCGTTTCAAAAACGTTAAACTGAAAATATTTCAAACTATTATTCTACCAGTTATATTATATGGGTGCGAAACATGGTCTTTTACTTTAGGGCAGGAAAGGAGATTACGAGTATTTGAGAATAAAGTTCTTAGGAAAATTTTTGGACCAAAGGGAGATGAACAGACACGCTGAATGGAGAAGACTGCATAACAGTGAATTACATGGTCTTTATAGGAGAAATAAACCGGAAGCCGCAAGATATTAGTCAGACATGCTAACCGTTACAACTTATTAATTATTATTATTGTTATTGTCATTATTAAGTAAAGTAAAGTATTCCCACTACAGGCCTCAGGAGGCCCTTGGGGTAGTGGGAGGTTAAGGCTCCCACTATTTCTAGACAATCGGCACTTGATGTCAGCTGGGTTGTCAGCCCTGCGTGACGGCCGCCTTTACCCCAGAACAAGCTTCTGGTACTCATTTCCGTTAGAGGCTGAGTCGACCCCAGGGCCATAGTGCCGCCAGAAGGTTTGGGTCAGTTTAAAAATCCTGACCCCACCGGGACTTGAACCCTTGACCTTCCGACTTGTAGCGCAGTGCCTTAACCACTACGCTACGGCGTGCCCATTATTATTATTATTATTATTATTATTATTATTATTATTGTTATTTATTATTATTATTATTATTATTATTATTATTTTATTTACATGATCTTAAAACTCAGCAGGACAATTACTGATTTTATTACGTTGATTGAACAATTAATGCTTGGAGTGAATACTATAATTCCACTATATGATACGGAGTTTTACTTAGAGTTCAGAGGGCATGTGGTAATAGGAGAGATTTTAAAATGTATTATGAAGTGCATTGATTTCAGACATTACTACCGGCGTCCGGGGTCTTGGCCTAAGAAATGATTATGATGGATTAACCCTTTTAGAGTTGACTTGAATAGCAACTTTCTTGACTCCTGAGTGACGGACTTACTTACGAATGCTGCAGGTGGTGCTTATTACGACCGGCAGCCATACAGACCCATTTACAAAAAGGGAACAGGTCACATTGTTATGGAAAGGTCAGTAGTATGACAACACACTGTCCTTCTTCCGGTACAACGTGACTCACTCTACCCTCACTGATTTTATTGATCTGAAAACACAATAAATGCGAAAGGAATCTGTTATGCTTCTTATTATACTTCTTCTTCCTGTTCTTCTTATCTCGTTTCTGTATCCAAAAATTTACTCCTAAAATTGGTATTTCATTTGTTGATCAGTGATAAATCGTTTTACGTGATTTGGTCAGTTTGTTTAATAATTCTTAATATTGTTACACTTGCTTCTAATAGTAATTACTTTATTATATCTGTACTTATCATTCAGTCAGTCCACCGCTGTGATCTCGAGGTAGCGTGCTGCCTTGTCACGCAGCGGGCCCGGGTTCGATACCCGGTCAGGGCAGTTTTTCAGGGTGAGGTTTTTATCGGAGTTTTTCTTGTAAGACAAATGTCAGGAAAACTTTAAGGCCCAAACGGTCCCCGAAATCGTATGGTCATCATCATCATCCTTATCATTATCATCATCATCCTTCACCGGTGTGGAACACAACGGGAAGCTACCACACCTACAATTCCTTAGTAAAACTGCAAGCATAGCATGAAAATGCTATGATTGCAGTGAAGGACCTGCCTTCGGGCAGAATTACTATGGATGGATGGATATAACTATTAAAACGAATACGTCATTACTTCACCATAATTACAAGTATCGAAAATCAAAACTAATTTGTGTCTCCAATACAGTTACAGTGGACTCAGTATTTAAGTGTACAGACGCTTTTCTTTGTGGTTAGGTAGGTCTATTTTCAACTTTTATAAGATTCATGATGTGTTTCCGTTGAGGTTTATTCAAAATTAATATAAAATTATAGAATATTCACCTGAAAGGTCCGTCTCCTCAACTTAATTATCATTTAACTGTAGCGCTTTCGGGACTTGTCCCATCATCGGCAGGATTCAAAACTGGTGTTTCACTGAAGATCTGGTAGAGGGGGTTGCATGTATTTGGTTCGTTTTCGTTTATCAGGCTGTCGTTGTGAGCTGCTTTCATGATTTCCATCTCTTCGAGTACGTTTATCTTCGCTGGATTATTTTCTCTGTGCATTACTGTTAGGGTGTTTTCAATATTTAACATGCGATGTCCTTCATGGATGACGTGTTTTGCATAGCTTGATTTACCTTCTGCATGAATGAAGTCTCGAAAATGTTCTTTGAATCTGATGTTAAAACTCCTGTTTGTCCTTCCTATATAAAATTTGTTGCAGTCCTTACATGTCAGTTTATAAACTCCTTTGCTGTTGAAAATGTTATTTTCTTCAATGTTATTGTTTATTATGTTGTTTAATTTGTTATTGGTTCTGTATGCTATTTTTACGTTTTTATCGGCTTTCTTTAGTGCATTGGCTAATTTTGTCGTTTCTTTTCCTGTGTATGTAAGTGTTATCCATGTTTTCTTGTTGTTGTAGAAAAAGAATCTGACAACAACAAGAAAACATGGATAACACTTACATACACAGGAAAAGAAACGACAAAATTAGCCAATGCACTAAAGAAAGCCGATAAAAACGTAAAAATAGCATACAGAACCAATAACAAATTAAACAACATAATAAACAATAACATTGAAGAAAATAACATTTTCAACAGCAAAGGAGTTTATAAACTGACATGTAAGGACTGCAACAAATTTTATATAGGAAG
The DNA here is from genome assembly GCA_030220185.1 of Diploptera punctata. Classification (NCBI taxonomy): domain Eukaryota; kingdom Metazoa; phylum Arthropoda; class Insecta; order Blattodea; family Blaberidae; genus Diploptera; species Diploptera punctata. The sequence goes on along the minus strand of JASPKZ010006440.1, from coordinate 90,945 downwards.
GACAAACAGGAGTTTTAACATCAGATTCAAAGAACATTTTCGAGACTTCATTCATGCAGAAGGTAAATCAAGCTATGCAAAACACGTCATCCATGAAGGACATCGCATGTTAAATATTGAAAACACCCTAACAGTAATGCACAGAGAAAATAATCCAGCGAAGATAAACGTACTCGAAGAGATGGAAATCATGAAAGCAGCTCACAACGACAGCCTGATAAACGAAAACGAACCAAATACATGCAGCCCCCTCTACCAGATCTTCAGTGAAACACCAGTTTTGAATCCTGCCGATGATGGGACAAGTCCCGAAAGCGCTACAGTTAAATGATAATTAAGTTGAGGAGACGGACCTTTCAGGTGAATATTCTATAATTTTATATTAATTTTAGGTCTATTTTGCACGGATAAGCATTTAGCGTATCAAGCGGCGTTGTCACGTTTTATTCACTGACACTAACATACTAGGCTATATTATAATAGGCCTAATACTGTAAAAGACAAAATTTGCAACGCTGTTAAGATAATTATAACCAGGTATAGTTGATATGGAAACGTCATTCAAAAATGGAAGAAAATGCTAAAACATTGCTATAGGGTAGGTGGTAAAGTTATAAATTTGTTATAGCTCCAGATATTTTCATTATCCTTGTTGTAAAGTTTTATTTTTAACGGTGGTGAAATTTAAGTTGGAATATATCCAGTTCGCAGTGTGGAGAAGACAGAGAATTGTTTAACAACTCCCCTGCTCTGCCTGGCAGTAACAATAGTTGTGGAGAAGACAGAGAACTGTTTAACAACTCCCCGGCTCTGCCTGGCAGTAACAATAGTTGTGGAGAAGACAGAGAATTGTTTAACAACTCCCCGGCTCTGCCTGGCAGTAACAATAGTTGTGGAGAAGACAAGAGAACTGTTTAACAACTCCCCGGCTCTGCCTGGCAGTAACAATAGTTGTGGAGAAGACAGAGAATTGTTTAACAACTCCCCGGCTCTGCCTGGCAGTAACAATAGTTGTGGAGAAGACAGAGAATTGTTTAACAACTCCCCGGCTCTGCCTGGCAGTAACAATAGTTGTGGAGAAGACAGAGAACTGTTTAACAACTCCCCGGCTCTGCCTGGCAGTAACAATAGTTGTGGAGAAGACAGAGAATTGTTTAACAACTCCCCGGCTCTGCCTGGCAGTAACAATAGTTGTGGAGAAGACAGAGAATTGTTTAACAACTCCCCGGCTCTGCCTGGCAGTAACAATAGTTGTGGAGAAGACAGAGAATTGTTTAACAACTCCCGGCTCTGCCTGGCAGTAACAATAGTTGTGGAGAAGACAGAGAACTGTTTAACAACTCCCCGGCTCTGCCTGGCAGTAACAATAGTTGTGGAGAAGACAGAGAATTGTTTAACAACTCCCCGGCTCTGCCTGGCAGTAACAATAGTTGTGGAGAAGACAGAGAATTTTTAACAACTCCCCGGCTCTGCCTGGCAGTAACAATAGTTGTGGAGAAGACAGAGAATTGTTTAACAACTCCCCGGCTCTGCCTGGCAGTAACAATAGTTGTGGAGAAGACAGAGAATTGTTTAACAACTCCCCGGCTCTGCCTGGCAGTAACAATAGTTGTGGAGAAGACAGAGAACTGTTTAACAACTCCCCGGCTCTGCCTGGCAGTAACAATAGTTGTGGAGAAGACAGAGAATTGTTTAACAACTCCCCGGCTCTGCCTGGCAGTAACAATAGTGTGGAGAAGACAGAGAATTGTTTAACAACTCCCCGGCTCTGCCTGGCAGTAACAATAGTTGTGGAGAAGACAGAGAACTGTTTAACAACTCCCCGGCTCTGCCTGGCAGTAACAATAGTTGTGGAGAAGACAGAGAATTGTTTAACAACTCCCCGGCTCTGCCTGGCAGTAACAATAGTTGTGGAGAAGACAGAGAACTGTTTAACAACTCCCCGGCCTGCCTGGCAGTAACAATAGTTGTGGAGAAGAGAGAACTGTTTAACAACTCCCCGGCTCTGCCTGGCAGTAACAATAGTTGTGAAGAAGACAGGAATTGTTTAACAACTCCCCGGCTCTGCCTGGCAGTAACAATAGTTGTGGAGAAGACAGAGAACTGTTTAACAACTCCCCGGCTCTGCCTGGCAGTAACAATAGTTGTGGAGAAGACAGAGAACTGTTTAACAACTCCCCGGCTCTGCCTGGCAGTAACAATAGTTGTGGAGAAGACAGAGAATTGTTTAACAACTCCCCGGCTCTGCCTGGCAGTAACAATGCATTTTTTTAAACCAGAGGAAAATAGTCGCCTTTGATGCCGCCCGGAAACTAAAATATTTAGTCCACTATACTAACGATAAAGAAAGTGCAGACGAAGAACCTTACATCAAAGCTTTGTACTAAACAGACTTTATTCTCTTCTAAAATGCATCTGTCAACCTATAAAAATATGCCGTATAAAGACATTTAAAGTTGCTTATACGATATATCGCTAATGTTTACGTAGCCGCAGAGGGAGGTATTAAGTAGTGACGTACGGGAAGAAAGAAGGACAACCTACCTGCACCAATATAAGATGCTATGTTTTTAATTCCGAAATGTAAGATTAGTTTTACGATAACATACAAACTAACACCAACTCGATGAACTCACGGCTGTCCCGCTTGGGATCTCAGGTTAGAATCTTAATGATTCTGGAGAGATAAATGATGGGATTTTTCTGTTTTTACTTGGGGTTCTCCAGTATCCCGAATTTCATCTCACCAACACTTTCCCCCTCCTATTCCCTCCACCATCATATCATTTCATTACCATTAATTCATTTCATATCGCCCTTCAGTTCATCTAATATTAAGTAAAAATAGTCTGATTTAGCAAACCACATGTGTTTAGAAATTGTGGTTGTGGTAATCAAATGTGGACATACTCGTGCATTTCTTCGTGACTCCGAGCCTGAGTCTGACAACGTAGGGCAGAATACGGTCAAACTGGAGGGTTGTAGCCGTTCCTCGAGATCCTTGGTCCAGCTTAAATATATGGTGATATGAGTCATGTGCGAATGCAGGAACAGCATAACAGACTACATAATACCATAGAGTAGTTTTGATACTATTCATTCCATAGATTGGAAAAGCACAGTAGATATTTCAGATCGCAATGCTAGGACAATTTGCCCTCCCACGAGTAGTTCTAATAGAATAGAGTAGAACATAAAAACTACAGCGTACTCAACAACAGGGACAATAACATCCTGCTCGAGTTATGTCTATATTTCATCATTGTTAAATGCACGGATTTGATTATATAACAAAGTTTTCTTCCAGAATAAAAAAAATAAAGATATTATTTTAAAAAAGAGTGTTATATATAAAATTCAAGAAGCGATATTGTAAATAAATTGTTGGTCACAAAGTCAAACCACAATGGTTGATGCCCTTTACGAAGATAATCGGTTCCCCGGTAGCTCGAGAGACAAGTCTACATCAATTTCATGCCAAACACATCAAATAAATTTTCGTCTGAAGCCTTCGTATCTATTAATGAAATCAGGAGAAGTCTTAAGCATTAAGCCTTGTTAACACGTGTAGGTGAAATCTAAAAACAATATCTTAGTAAGCATTTCAAGAAACTAAATTGAGAAAATAACGAGGGCGTATGGATTTCAATAAAATGACATCACTGTAACGAATGAGGAATGGAGGAAATTCTGACAGATGTGGAATTAACATATGATTAGTTTAAAGAAAAAGCAGTGATGCGAATCGTAGCTGTTCCAACACATTACGAGAAGAAAGTTGTTGTGGGTTTAGTTAACACCTCTAGTACTAGTGGGTAGTTCCAATGTAATAGCCCTGCAGAATTTATTAAAAATCCAGCACAACTCGTAGTTACAATGCTAAAAAATCTCATATATTTTGTTATGTACTGATTACATATATGCAAGTTTATTTATACAAAATTATTGTTTCCAAAGATAATTTGACAAAAATATGTGACGCCTAAGAAATCGAGAGATTAAGAGGAGAATAAAAAGAGCCTAAGTGGCTAAGTAATGGCTTTTGAATCAGAAATTCGCAAGTTCAAACCTGGCAAGATCGATTGGCATTTTCTGATGTAAAACGTTTCAGTATAGCTTCATTCGGAATGGATGAAATGTAGTAGGTCCCGTGACGTAAATTTTGGCAGGCAAATTACCTCAAGTAACAGCTTATAAAAATTATCAGCCTCAGCTCTCAATCGTAAAGATATTAAATAAAATCCCCGCCTAGTGTATAAATGGAACAGCGAGATCCATTCGAAGAGTAACACACTCAGGAGCGGAACATATCACATGTGCATTAATGGTGTTCTCTTTTTATTTTTTCAAACATGTCTATAAAAGGAAACGTTGAGGAAATTTTGAGTATTTCAACTACCAAGAGAAGTTGCAGTTTTTTAATACATGTATGAAAAAGAAAGTTCTAATAATACTGAACACTTAACTATCAAAAGAAACTGCATGCATATATTTAACAGAACCTAAAATACCGCTTAGTTGTTTTAAAAAGAGTTAAGTTGTATTGCAATTTTCAATTATTTGCAAAGGTTCATATTCAAATTTCAACTTAAATTCATATTTTAGCATAAATATTTTATTATTGCACCGCACATATGTGCATTTATGCAAAGTAGGCCTAATGGCTTCGATTTCAATTACAGAATGTAGGCACGGCACCACTATTCATCCAGGACAAAATAAGTGTGACGCAAGCTTATGACGTCACATACGAGTACGCAACTGAGAGAGAAGTAACTAGCGAGTTGCACTAAACTATTCATATTACAAGTGTGAAGTAAAGTCACAATTTGTCTTAGGAATGAACTAATTAACGCTAAGGCGAGGAATGTGTAAAAAATAAATTCTTCACATGATAACGTCTCTTTATTAAAAGCAGATAAACGAGAAAAAAAAATCATTCTTGTTTAGTATCAGGGACATTGTAAGGAACATGCAACTATATGTTAAAGCAAAGAAGAATTTCTCTCACGTTCCAAGCTACGTAATGCAGTACGTGACGAACATTATTTACGGCAAATAAATTGGATTAACCCCGAACACTTAATCGTTCACAAGTTAACAATAGCCATCCCACCATTTAAATCTAGTCCGATGTCCATATTTAGATCAGTCACGATGTTTTCAGGCCTCGAATATGAAGAAAATTTCATGAATTCTTCTTTCTTACAAGTATATAATAAATTTATAACTCATAATAGATTTTACATTTAAAAGACGTGACTCGTAAATAATTGTTTTGAAATTGCTTCTAAATCGATTAGAATGACGTAACGAAGGTCCACTCCACTTTAAATCAAAGGTGTGAGTACAAGAATAACTATCGTGTTAAATAACGCTTCGGCGCTGCTATTATTATTATGCTGTAGTCTTGATAGCTTTATTATTTATACACGAAGCATTCAAAGTAATTAACTTAAAATGTCGATCATTTTACCAACAATACTAGTCAAACTTTGCTTTAGTATTCTGTAAAGAACATTTAGTTTCATTTACTTTAATGTTTTAATAGAACGATAGTGGTCAAGGGGATAGCGTAGTTGCCTCTGACGCAGCAGGTCCCTAATGGATAGATAGATAGATGGAAAGCTCTGCGGCCATCACTTAAGTGTTGGCGGTGAGCGATCCATTTTGGTCCTCCTTAATAGGTAGAACCCCGGGTTCCTGTAAAATACATTAGCCCTGGTTTAAATTTTGAATTTAGTTAGAATGAAGTTAATTAGCAGAGTGAAGTCGGAAGCTATTCCAGCATTTGCTCTTTGGATTGAGGGAAACCGCTTAAACCTCAATCGGAATAGCCGATCACGCGGGATCTTGCCAAGTTTGGCTTTCGGTTGACTCTACATTGGGAGGGCATCCAGGCTTATCTTTATTTAAATATAACATGTGTACATTTGAGATTATTACAATTATTCATACAATGATGGTAACATCTGCATTTTTTTTAAATTTTTACTCCTCAGTTGTTGTTGCTGTTCTATCTGTAGTTGTCAGGTGATGTCAATTTCTCTGGAACTGGTGGGATGTACCTGTAGCAGTAAGATTAGTTATCAGTTTTTAATTTGTTGTATTAATGCGCATTATATAATTACGTTTATTTTTATTCTCCATTTTTGCAACCATGGTTCGAGAATATTAAGGTTATTTTGAATCTGTCTAGCCACGTGTATTGTTCGGGAGGATTGACTAGTGATTAGAGTGTCATCTGCATACATGTATAGATGAGTGTGACCAGCCTCATGGGCTAGTGGTCAGCGTTCCTGACTACTGTTCATGAGGTCGCGGGTTCGATTCCCGGTCAAACCATAGGAATCTTTCCTTAAAGGGAATCATTCCTGTGGTTGCCCATGGTCTGGAATTTAGGTTAAGAACTCTCCTGGCGCTTCATTATCATTTATCACCCATCATATCATCGGGGTAACGTAACTCCGCCTTCCAGGCGCCCCAAATTCAGAAGTGGGTTACCATAAAGCCAATGCCAGGAGAGAGCACCAGAAATGTCGAAATGACAACCTGGGGCATTGGAAAAAATGTTATGTCTATTGTTATGTGGAATATCATTTATGTATATATTGAAAAGTGTAGGTCCTAGGATACTTCCTTGTGGTACTCCACTATAGAAGGGCCGCAGGGCGGATTTTGAGTTATGAAAAGCAACTTCGAATCGCATATTGTTTATATATTTAGTTATTAAATGAATTATTCCGTCATCTAATCCTGTTGCGTAGTAGGCCGCGATGCCATGATCTGTCGATGGCTTGTTTTATATCTAAGTATAATCCAATCGTGACACGATTTTCGTTGAACCCACTAGTAATATGTTCAACGAGTCTCATTAACTGGGTTACTGTGCTATGTTTTGGACGGAATCCGTTCTGTTCATCCCGAAATACATTTAATTGTTGTAGATTGTGATTAAGGCGCTTACATATAACTTTTTCAGATACCTTACTTTTTTAATAATGTTATCGGGCGATAATTTCCTTGAACCCTCTAGTAATATGTTCAACGAGTCTCATTAACTGGGTTACTGTGCTATGTTTTGGACGGAATCCGTTCTGTTCATCCCGAAATACATTTAATTGTTGTAGATTGTGATTAAGGCGCTTACATATAACTTTTTCAGATACCTTACTTTTTTAATAACGTTATCGGGCGATAATTTCCTGATTCTCTCGGGTTTTTTCCAGGTTTGGGGAATAAACATTATACGCCCAGTTTTCCATGTTTTTGGGAAACTCTTCGTCACGAACATGACATTTATTATTTTTGCTAAAAATGCATATCCGATGTTGGGTAATTGTTTTCAGCACTATGTTTTGTATGCCATCAGGGCCAGGTGCTTTTCTATCGGGAAGGTGATTTATTAGCCATTTGACTTCTCAGACGTTTGTTTTCCTGACTTGTTTATTGGATATTCTGTTTAGAAATCCTTGGACCATTGTTTCCGTTTCCCTTGTAAATTGCGGGTTATTCGGAGGGTCATGTGGTACAAAGGTTCGCTCCAGATGATTTGCAAACGCTTCCGTTTTTTCCTGATCTGTGACGGGTCTCCCGTTAGGCAAGATAAGAGGGGGTATGTATCCGCTTTGTGTGTTATTTTTTTTAGCCACGTTCCATGTTCTCGGCATGTCTTTAATATCTAGACTGCCGATTACATTTTCCCAGGTGTTTGAGATGAATGTTTGTATAGCAATCTTGATTCTTTTTTGCTGATCATTCATTTTTTGTCTGCATTTAAAGTTACTGTGATGCCTTTGCCATTTTCTTCTTGTATCGTTCCTTTGCCTAATTAGGCGTAGGATATGATCTGGGAGATACGGCTGGTTGGTTCTAATAGATATTTTTGGAATATTAGTGTTAATAGCCGTATTTATGCTATTTGTTAGGCCGTCTACACCCGTGTCAATATCATTAGGCGTGTTTAATGGTCGATCTTGTAGTGAATTTTCAATATCTATTTTTAATTGGGTCCAGTTTGCTAATTTGTAATTCGGGATTTGTCTTGTTTGAATTTTGCTTGGTCTACTTCTTAGTGCGAGGAACACTGAAAGGTGGTCTGATTGGAGGTTATTTTCTACCGTGATATCACAGGGAATGTTAATATTTTTATTAATGCGATATCAAGAATATCTGGTCGAAATTGTACGTTATTAGGGTAGTGAGTGGGCTTATCTGGTGCCAGGATTTGAAAGCTCCTATTGGAGTCGTAATAAAATCCTCTGAGTTTGTTGCCGGCCCTATTACTTGTTCTACAGCCCCAATCAGTATGCTTGGCATTTAATCGCCAGCTGGTATTATATTGTTATTTGTTCCTATGAGATTTTTTTATCCCTGATCGGAACTAAATTCCTCGTTATAGTAGTATAGTATGCCTATGTTTTGAGATTTCTCCTCGCCTTTTAGGTAAACATCAAGAAACTGTCTCGTTCCTAGTTTCCACACACCACATGGTCCTTACATTACCTGTCAGCAGAAGAGTTTTAACTCCTTATCACCTACTTTTTTATCAAAAAGGACGACATAGAAGATTTCCTCGAATAAATGATGAGCTCAATTCCGGGGACACCTCCGTGTCAATACGAATATTTAAGACATGACACAGCATTCACTAATATATTCACACTAAACTAGGCGAACATGATTTGCGTGATTAAGATGTCCATATGATATCCGGAATATTTTGGCCTTAATTTTCTCACATTTGTCTTAAAGGTGAGGGAAAACCACGAATAAAATCTGACCCAGGAAACAGGAGATTTTATATCCCCAAGTATCCTCTATTATCATCTACCCATCTTAATCGCCTATGTCATATTAGCATTGTATAATATGAAAATATGAGTCAATGAAAATGTCTTCCCTTCTAACCACAGATTCAGTAGCTATTTAATGATACAAAGTAATTTACATCTACTCCATGACAAAGGCTTCGGCCATTGCTTTAAAAGTCCCAGATTTTGTAATGAACACTTTTGAAAATCATTATAAAATACCGTTGAGGTAAAAAATACTAAAATATGCATCTGAAATATCAGTTATCCTCAACCAATTACAATTTCGGTTGAAACACTACTTTGAAAAGCTGATGATAGAGCATCTTCCGAAAGGCCTATAATGTGTTTTAACTGAACATGTAATTGGTTGATGAAGACTGAGATCTCAGGTTGGTATTTAATATGTTTAACGTTAGGCTTAATAAATATTATAAAGAGGGGGAAGGTAAAGATAATATTAAAGAAATAAAGAACAATCAATATAAGTTTTCAGAACTAATTTTTCTTCGTTAAATTAAATTAAAATTTAAGTTAAAAAAATTTAACATTTTTACCCAAATAAATGATTATGCAGCGAAGCCTTTTGTCATAGGGCATGAGTCTAAGGGCTTTGGTTGGTAAGTGAATGAGGGTTGTAAGTCTAGGGAGAGGGGGAGAGAGAGAGAGAGAGAGAGAGAGAGAGAGAGAGAGAGAGAGAGAGAGAGAGGAGGAGAGAGAGAGAAAGAGAGAGAGAGAGAAAGGATGGTAAAATAATAAAGAAGAAAGTATTTAATATTTCGTTCGATTATATGGTTAAATTTCACATTATTTCTTAATGATTATATGCTAATGAAACAATTGAAAATAATTTACGAAAATTCTATTCCATTAACGCAATTTAACCTCTTGCCTTATAGGTACTTTAACGTGCCACACGTCAACCAGACTTTACAGTGACACGATCTGTCGAGAGAGGAATTTTTACCATGGATCACACACATACTTTCTGACCAAACAAGAACATGAAGGACCTCCCCGGATGAGTAATCAGCTCAATGTCAGGACCTCCTCCGAGACAACACAATATTAAGACCAAACACATCATTCACACGAACACTAATACTAATCATGGGGAATACGATAATTATGATTATTATGACCAGTAATGTTTGGCGACAGTTTCGGTGTTACAGTTTCCTGGTATTTGTCTTACAGGTGCGGAAAAACCCCTTACCCAGAAAAATTGTCCCTACCGGAGATCGAACCCGAGCCCGCTGCGTATCAGGCAGCGACGCTACCCCGAGAGCACAGCGGGGGACAATTTACGAAAATACTAGTAAATATTGTTTGATTTTTGTAAAGTGTGCTAATTTAATGTCTTACTACTTATGATATAGCAGGCTTATATTTATCTTTCCTAACTCCCAATCTTTCTTATAGAGAGACTAAACATTATAATCTTTGCATGGGACGAACATTTTAACATAATATAATCACGTTTATTTTTTGAGCTTATCCAAGTCCACAAAACATCCTAATTTAAACTAATAATGAATGTCGTAAACGAAAACTATGTTTCAAATTATGAAATATCTCTTCACACGATCTAAGTTTAAACAAGGAATGTTGTTACACTCAGCTCAAGTATTTGCGTTAACATGTTTCAGTAACGTGCTCTCTAATGTCTCCCTCTTTCAAAACTTACATTCTTATTATAATTACCATTAGAGTCCCATGTCATAAAATTAATTAACGAATTTAATAATTATGAATTCTCCGATGAGTGACCCAAAACTCCTCCCATTTTGGCTAATTCTATTACGTTGAACTTCAAGAATCTTCCTAGGTTATTATACACACCTGAAAATGTTATTCATAAAAAATGTTATCGATTATGCTCTAAAACTTACACCACTATATATTTCAAGATAGGATCTTTGCATGATGCAAGTGACTTGCATATATTCCCTGTGGGCCTCAGGTTGGCCATCCCACTTTCAAATTGCCTCACCCACTTGCTGTTCTAACTACTATTTTTATTTAACTGCTTCTAGAATGATTTATTTAAAAATAATCAAACTTTAGCTAAATAATTACAAGAAAAATAACAACTGCAATACACAAATTGTCATTATCGATTTTTGGAAAGAGATTTTATAATTGAGAAAAAAATTAATGTTTCGGGGCACGCACGATTTATTTATTTATCCTCATTTTTACGCCGATTGTTAACTGTTTTAAATTATGAGATGTTATCGTTTCTTATGGGTATTTACAACACAAACATTTAAGATAAATCTTCGTTGCTCTCTCAATTGTCAGCAGTAAAGGGCGTCGGGGTTTTTTTTTTTTTGCGAGCACTTTATATGTATTATCAAGATTATCAGAAAATAGTAGTGTAACCGTGTTAAACTCAATAATTTTTATTAAAGTAGTTTTAATGTATTTCCATTAATAGTTATTCTATTATTAGTAATAAAGAGTGTTTCAAAAATCCCCCTATTTTAAAATTCATCCTTCAATTAATCTAAAATGAATATATCAACAGCCATGATTATTTACCATGTGGTTGATTTATTTATTTACTTACTTATTGTAGTTAATATAATTATTTATTCTCTTAAAATGCCTTTCATTAATACAACGTTCTATCAGATAATTGCTACTTATTTCATTTTCCACTACTAATCTTATTAGGCGGACCGCAATCATTCCTACGATTTGTAATAAATTTAATAATTAAGTGATCCATTCTATGACTTATGGAACCAGCAGTTCAATTTTTTTTCTACTTAACACCTATCTTCAGCCAATTGAACCTCTTCATATTTGTTCTCTAAGATCTATCCGAATACCATCCACCAACATAATGATACTTTCCTGTGGGTATCCCAATATCCACAATTAAATAATTTTTATTGTCACGTATTTGAACTAAAGCACCTGTCAATTTGAATCTCCTAGTCCTAATAACCTTGACTACATTAGGACAACGATATAAATTTGGACTTCTACAAAGTGAAGCTTCCTCCATTCTCCGGAGTCAGAATTTAAACATGGGATCTCCCGGACACGTAACCCAAATGCTACCGACAATTGTAAATGTTTCGGTGTGTTGCGATTTGTGCCCCAGTTTATTTAATTTTTAGATATAAATTGCTAGATAAATGTGATAAATTGTTTTAAAAAATGGATCAGGAGATAAATAATGATAATCGATTTTGATTATTATTGATTTTCTGCAGGAATTAAAACGTTGTGGAAACATTTTACCAACAGAGTCCAAAATATTTAAGTGATTCAGAACCTTTGCGAAAAATTGCGAGCAATGATAAATTTCGAAGGCAATTTCATGTCTTGTCATTTACCCGTGTCCTCTGACGTTTCGTTCAGGTGTTAGGCAAACATATTTTTTCCGCCACGTTTAAACGGAACTGTTTAACTTGAGGTCTTTATCACCCACTACTCTTGAAGAATGTGTCCCCTTGTAACGAGAATGACTCTAGAGTGACTTAGCTCCTTAACAAATCAGCCTTCTTCTAAGACTACGTCTCAACAACACTTATGGAAAAATAGTTTCGTGGCCAATGTGATAATGTCTTCACTTTTTTTCTGGGATACAAGAAGAATATCCCAGTAGACACGAGGAAATAATAGATTGTAAACGTAGGTCTCAAGATAATTCCTTTACCACACTCGGTAGATGAAGTTCGATGGCAATCAGTACGTAGGGAATGAGACTTATGTAATCTTTGGGCTGCTAGATAATTATTTTGCTCCTAATGACGCATCAGATAATATTATTTGTCATATGACAAAAATGATGTTCACTGTCAGACATATAATTTGTCAACTTTTTCGTAGAAATCCTGAATCACTCTGTATATCAAACTGCCTCATCATTGGCATTTATGATTTTTTATATTACGGTATGTGAAATCACATGACAAGAAATTAATAATCTATTGAACGAGCAGGAAGCAATGTTAAAACCATTTCAGTTTCCTGTAGACCTATTTACGTAGCTTCAACTTGCCTGAAGGTATTAATCGTTTACACCGGCTAAGTGGACAAGAACTTTCTCTCGTTTTGTGGGTGGTTAGCACGCTAAATATTTTTTTATTGTCAACAAAACTCACCTGTTGCTAGATCCATGTTTAACATGTGGAAAGTTCAAATCACATTATTAAACAAACAATTATGGAGGCATGTCTTATCGTAGACCAAATGTCAATCCACAAGATGATGATTTGTATCTCTTAATGGTGAAATCGTAACAGAAGTGACAAGATGGAGTGGAGCATTCGTCCTGATTATGCGCGTGGAATAATTCGGCTTGTTGTTAATTTATTCATACCAGCAGTCAAAACAACTTATTAACTTAACTGAAAAAAATATATGTGCACGTTTCCAAACCCTCTTGAGACAGCTTCACTCAATTATGTTAGAAAAATTACAATTCAATATCATTAAATTGGATTCACGTTTAGTTTTGCTAATTCTAGCACTACTATCTGTCATCTTAAATACTTTAAAGTTTAACGAAGCCACATACTGCATTGACATGTGTTGCCGGCCTTCAAAACAATTATATTCAGCGCAATTGTTATTTTTCAATATCAGATAAAATTATTTTTCTGGTTGAATTTAGTTAAACACAAAAAGTTGTTTCGAGTAAATTATATCTAAAGATATTCAGAATGTACACACAAATAAAAATAATACAATTTTATTTTTAAAAAGAGAGGAAGTATAAAATGCTAGAGTCAAATAATTACATCACTGATTTCAACATCGTACAATTTACACTGAATCAGTCAACAACATGCTACCTGTTCGTATATATTTGTATAAATTGAGAGTTTATTTTTATATTTGCTCTTGGAAATCCTTTAAATATGCTAACAACTTAGTTCAACTTAATTAACTAATATAGGCATACTTGTACTCTTCTTCTTCTTCTTAACCATCCTGTTTATTTCCAAAATCACTCCTCGGAAGAAGACGTATTGGATGTGCATTTAATGTCTATCCATCTCTTGGCTGGTTCCATTTGTTCTTCTCCCGTCCATTAGTCTATCCTCTTTAGCTCTTTTTACAAGTCGGTTTTCTTCCACTCGCCATAGCCTGTCCCAAGCCAGGTCGAGAAAGGGTGAGGGGGAGGAATAACACCTCGTAAAAAACCCTTGGTTCCTCTTGCCCAGCTGATAGTACCTTGTGAGGGCCTCTTGCCAGGATTACGGTGAAGATCTGAACGGCAGATGCAGCGGAGAAGGAGTCCTTCGGTATGGTGTACCTGACGGAATAGGTAACTCTACATCTATTTCCTTGTAGATTGACAAACGGGCGGATGGGGTTCGTTAGTCCTGCAAAGACAACTCATCTAGGAGAGACAACTCCGAAATAAAACGGGGCAGGCAGAGCTCTGGAGCTGGGTGAAGGCAACCGGCCTAGGGAGGAAACCCCGAATAATAAACCCGCCATGAAAACGGGCTAGCAACCCACTTCAAGGGGTATCTTATACATTGCTCGCAGTACCAAGGATCAAGCATCGGATGAAAGGCGGAAACAAAATACTTGTAATCAATAATCAAATTTTTCTAAATAATAATAAGATGTTACTTATTCTCGTTAACCGATTTCTAAAACAGCTTTATTCTTGCTGTCACATGAAAACGTTTATGTAAAAATTAATGTTCGTTTTGGATTTATAGACTTCTATCATTCTGGACTGAATTTAAACTCGCAAACTTTAATTTCCCTGGAGGGGGAAACTAATATCGTCTGGTATCTGCTTTGTTTTATATTGTAACTAGTTGATAACCCGGCGTTGTCCGAATAATTAATTATCTCATCCTTCCAGTAACTAGTCAGCTTAGCGACTATTCATTCGACACTAATCTCGGTAATTACTTTTTACCATTTCTCACCCCCTACATGGGGGCTGAACTCGGACTTAAACGGCATCCGGTATACTCATCTGACTCCACACTAATAATAATAATAATAATAATAATAATAATAATAATAATAATAATAATAATAATAATAATACTTTATTTATTCTGGCAGAGTTAAGGCCATAAGGCCCTCTGTTCCACTCAACCAGCACAAATACAAATAATATTCGACAAATATAGATATACACTATATTAATTATAAACAGTTAAAGATACAATAAATGTAGCAATGTAAATGTCATGTACAAACAACATTTTATAGGGTAATAACAATAATGATACGATAATAATAATAATAATAATAATAATAAAATAATAATAATAATATAAATATGATACATTATACGGGAAACACCAATTAATATATATATACATATATATATCTTACACTGGATAATAATGACGTCGAGTTTAGAGCAAATATAATTTAGATTTATTTTAAAAGATGTCAATGTCCGGCAGCCCCTTATTTCTTCTGGTAGGGAATTCCAGTTGCGAGAAGTGGAGATGGTATATGACATGGAGTGATGTGATGTCCTATGTTGCGGTATATTAAGTAAGAGACTATGTTGTGATCTTATGTTTAGGTTATGGTTTGAGGATAGATACTGGAAACGGGATGATAAATAATTGGGAATCGAGGTATGTAGGATCTTAAATAGGAGAATTAGACAGTGCGATTTTCTTCTCTCTTTTAGATGTAGCCATGACAATTCGTGGAATAATGGAGAAATGTGATCGTATTTTCGAACATTAATATGAATCTGATACACATATTATGGACACGCTGCAGTTTGTCCGACAATCCGTCACTTATATCAGTTGTTATGTCACTAACATATATAGTTTTTTATTATTTTTATATTTTGCCACTCTCTTACCCTCTAGGACTGCTAAGGGTCAAACTTGGGCTAAAATGTCATCAAAAACTATTCATTCGACAATAATCTCAGTTATGTTGGATATTTAATTTTTTCAACACTAGGTAAGTGTGTGTACCAAGTTTGGTTAAAATTGTTGCAGATTTTCCAAAGTTATCCAGGATATAGATACATATATATGTACAGTACATGCCAAATGTAGGCTACATCCATATTTATTAATTAAATAAAAATAAAACGTAGTTTTATTTGATTTTCATATTTATTATATAATTCAGTGACAGCTGTTTCGGTACAGTGTACCTTCTTCAGACATGTTAACAAATTATGAATTGTGTTCCAACTGATCTAAGCAACAATACAACAATATTTATTTAAATTTTTTAATTTAACAAAGGGGATTCATTCAAGTCAAGTTGAGAATTTAACAGTTTGTTACTACTTTTAAATTTATTTATTTCTGCAGCCTCCAAAAGATCTAACTTCTTACCCTTATTACAACATGTAAAATTTCAAAATTTGGATCGAAATCAATGATTAAATTGGAATAGGTGGTTAGCATATTTTGAATATTCTAAAATTCTGTTATATGCTCTCACGTGTTCCTTTATCCGAGAGATAAAAGGTCTACCAGTTTGTTCTATGTAGACATTGTCACATGTGCCACACTTCAATTTATATATACATGATAATTTTTATTTTTTTATTTTGGTTTCATTGTTTTTTATTATATTTTGTAAAGTTTTATTAGTTTTAAATGCCACATTAATGTTCAACTTTTTAAAGTGTTTAGATATTTTATATGAAAGTGGGCCTATGTGTGACATTACGACATATTTCTTTATGTTTTCTTTGGGTAAAGGAAAAACTTTGTTAATTGTTTTTTTTGTAATTAACTTTCTTAATTAAATATTCTATAATTTTAGGGTCATAGTTATTATTAATAGCTAACTGTTTAATAATATTCAATTCATTATTATATTCCAAGGGTGAAAGAGGGATATGTAAAAGTCTATGAATGTAACAATTAAAGGCTTCCATCTTATGAGTATATGGGTGAAGAGAAGAACTATGGATAGTGGTATCATTTTTATTTAAGCAGGTATTGGTATTTTAATATATCTGTCTTATTCATAAACAATTCACATGCTATTTAACAATTATTACCAAGAATTTATTCATAATTCACACACACAATCAAATTATTTAAAAATATTAAAATTTATAAAATCAGTGAACCCTGTAACTTAGTTATAAAGCAATAATTAAGTCTATTTTATAACAAAACTCCTATTTTCATTTTGAAAGCCAAGTCCACCTTGAAAAAGATATATATATATATATATATGATATGAAAAGAAAAAAGAATGCTTCAGTCGGGATTTGAACCCGAGCCTCTAAACTCTGTACGTTTAGCGCTCTAACGACGTGAGCTACCCAAGTACTCCAACACAAACATACATTTTTCTTATATATGTAGTATTCTCAATTCACACAAGAGGTACCGGAAAATTGTTTCGACTGACATCTAGTGGCCAACATAACAGTTAAGCAACTTTTTAAAGAGAATATTTACTTTATAGCAGTAACGCTTGTATATTTAGATGTTATAACTATATTTCTGACATGTAGTAATGAAGGCAAATATGATATGAAATAATTCATTTTCTTTTATAACATATTTGCCTTCATTGCCAAATGTCAAAAATATAGTTATAACACACATATATATATATATATTATATTATTGTTATTTTGGAGGCTTTAACATCACTATTTTATGTTTAATCATACCACGAAATAACAAATATAATGAATATTGGTCCCGGTAATGAAATTCGATCCCAGTCCTTGGAGACTGAGGAAAGCCTGATAATATCCTCAGACCACTTGGTAGATACCGCAAATTTTCCGATTATCAGTCTCAATGCTACATCTCTCTCGGTAATGAATTATTGTCACTATAAAGCACTGCTTAAAATGAAAATAGTCGTTGCATAATGTAAAAATGTATAACTAAAGAAAACCGGAAAACTATACTATACCGTATCCGAGCTAAATTACCAGTTGTACTGGACACAAACTTGTGTAAGGTATTATTCCCCGGACTCCGTCTATCGAGGGAACCGTGATACCTCTTTTACCCGCCATATGACTGAATTGTCTACGGAAGTGTCAATGATAGAAATATTTTTCTTAGGCTACGTCGTATTTTACGGGAAATAAGACCGAATAGAAGATAGGAACCCACAAAATTAGTAAATTCCATTTCTTATTTATTTATGACAAAAAAATATATATGGGACTACCTAATCAGATGTTTACGCTTTTTTTCCATGATGCTTGATTTGCAATTGCATTGCGAGGAGAATATATGCGCCATGTTGACTTACCTGTAAAATCCTGCTGTTATTTTCACCACATCTTCAATGACTAATGTGTCTCAACGTCTAAGTATTACCTAAATTGAAAAATACACCATATTAACGCCATCTGACAGCCCAACTTGAACCACGAAAATGCAGTGGGAGACATTGGAAGACAAATATTTTCATTTACCCTTCTCTCAAATGGTTTAATAATAATTATAATAATAATAATAATAATAATAATAATAAAACAATAATAAAAACAATAATAAAATGCATTATTATATAAAATTGTTCCCAGAATTCGAGTAACTACTCACAAAAGACAGACTAAAGATTTAAATGCAGGTACGTTTTCCGTATTAAACTATATTTTCTTATTTTACATTTGTAAAAGGATTTTTATTATATTTTGATATTCAAATGAGCAAATTCTCGAGCTCGGATGCAGTTCAGTTACAAAATTTAATACACATAGAAAATATAAATTATACATAAAGTAGTAGTCAATAAGAGATGGAAAATATAAAATACACATATAGGAGCAAGTATCAAAATAGAAAATGCACTCTGACACAAAAATAATAAATATAAGAATAATCCATCCATAGTAATTCTGCCCGAAGACAGGTCCTTCACTGCAATCATATCATTTTCATGCTATGCTTGCAGCTTTACTAGGGAATTGTAGGTGTGGTAGCTTCCCGTTGCTTTCCACACCGGCGAAGGATGATGATGATATAATGATAAGGATGATGATGATGATGATAAGGATGATGATGATGATGGTTGCGATGGCCATATGATTTCGGGGACCGTTTGGGCCTTAAAGTTTTCCTGACATTTGTCTTACAGGTGAGGAAAAACCCCGATAAAAACCTCACCCAGAAAAACTGCCCCGACCGGGGATCGAACCCGGGCCCGCTGCGTGACAAGGCAGCTTGCTACCTCGAGACCACAGCGGTGGACATACAGGAATAAAATGAATAGAATAGATTAATATAGAATTTAGAAAGATAGTACAGAGATTAGGATAAATATAAACCAGAATAAACATTTTAAAATATTTAAGTAAATAATTTAATTGCTTTCTTAATTCTAAGTTTACTTAGCTCTTGATTGAATCGAATTAATTCATTATACAATTTGAGTACTTTAGATCCAGTAACTGTGTAGAATTTAAGTATATCTAGGAAAAAAAGGTAGTATTTTGTCTGGTGCTGTAAAAACTTATATTATTATCTTTATATTCATTCATTTTGAGAATTTTCCTCATCATTGAGGATTTTCTTCAAGCAATCTTAGTAATTTACATGAATTAAAAATAAATAAATAAATATAAATGACTACGGACTTAGTTTGCAACAAACATTCACAAATTCCCCTTAATTAAAGTTATCCATCGTTCTCTGTCATCTGTGTCTTCATCTGTTACATCAAATTTCCTCATTGAATTTTGAATGTTGTTCTTCCAGGTTGTTCTTGGTCTTCCTTTTGTGTTTCTTCTTTCAATTTTCCATGCATAGACGGCCTTTGGTAGTCTTCCATCCTACATTCTTCTTACGTGTTCATACCATTGTAGCCTTGTGTGTTCAATCTCATCCATTATATTTCTTTCTGCATTCATCCATTTTCTAATTTCTGTATTTAGGCCTGTAATTTTTTCCAGTCGAGATTTACTGGCAGCTTTTCTCCAAAAATCCATTTCAACTGAAGTTATTCTGTTGGCATGTTGTTGTGGTATTGTCCAAACTTCCGATCTATATAACATTATGCTTTCTAGTATGGATTTATAAATCTTTATATTCGTTTCTATTTTTG
The DNA here is from genome assembly GCA_030220185.1 of Diploptera punctata. NCBI lineage: Eukaryota > Metazoa > Arthropoda > Insecta > Blattodea > Blaberidae > Diploptera > Diploptera punctata. The sequence continues at coordinate 71,119 of JASPKZ010006440.1, read as the reverse complement.
TGGAATTCGTTTCTATTTTAAGAAATATATTCTTAAAATGTGTTCAATACTGTCAACATTATACCCTCACTGCCAAATGGTATACACCAAAGATGTTTGACACAATATGCCCTAAGAAGTATATGTGTCTATAGATGAAAATGAATTAAATTAATTATTAAATTAACTAATCTGATATTAGTTTATAATCGTAATCATGAGCTTAAAGAATTTAAATTAAGGTCAGCATTAATTCAGCTACATTTTAGAACAGTTTCCCACATTCACTAAGAAAGTATGAAATATTGTAAGAGCTATCCTTTCACAAGATACTGCCCTTTCCACAGCAGAAATTCGTGTAAGGTGTAAAGGTTTAGGGCAATTTGTTCAACCTTATCATAAGATTAAAATAAGTGAAGGTGAAATACGACACGATAAATAATACAATAGTTGTAATCTATGGAACAACGTGTAGTTATTAATCAGATCTTTAATGAGAAGTCGTGTCACGTGAGAACAATGAGTCACTACAAAATATTCAATAGTATCAATAGGTAATTAATACGCTCTGCAGGATGCCTGTAACGTAATGCTTATCTTAACATTTGTTGCTCGCAATCCCTAAATTTTAAAAATAGAGCATCGTTATTTTTCTGGCAACTAACTTATTCATTAGTTGCCTCCTTTAGCTCATGCGCTAGCGGTAGCATTTCAGAGTGAATAATCGAAAATTTCCGGATTCAAACCCCGAAACAAACAAAATGTAATCGTTATTTATGTCGTTTGGTGATCTACTGGTTATGTTCCTTGTCTCTAGTCCCGAGAGTCGAAGGTTCAAGCCTGGTCTTTGGATGGAAAAATCCAAGAGACAAATCCTCGGATACCGTGAGTCCCAAGTCTCAAGATTTTCTGACTCTTATGAGAACCTTAAGCCTAAATTAGTTCCCTTGAACAAACTTTAACCGACCTTCATGCAAGTAATGTCTTAGTTGCATACTAGATATCTCATTGAGGCGATGTGCTGACCACATGTTACTCAATAACATCTGTAATAAAATAAGCGTAATCAAATTAGCTTAAAGAAACCGGCGCCAGGAGAGCACCAATGTCTCCAAGAAGGATATATGTATATATCTATTTATCCCCAATTTATAATTTAATTCTATTGTAATTAAGAATAATATAATAATTAACATTATAAGAGACAATCCCATAATAAAGCTTCACCGTAACTTAATTATATCAGAGTTACTAAGTCCGAGAGACGTACTTTGTCTGGTAGTAGATGTGTTTTTCAAAATGTGTATGGGGGGAAAATACCATTTTAAAGGGCTTAGGAATAGGCGGGAGGATATTTCAATGGAACCCAGGAGACTGGATATGGGAATCCAGTTCTATCTGGATTCAGTTCGGTAAGGATATGGGCCTGTGGATGGCCTCAGTGAATGCGAACATTAAATTTACGCATAAATTTACCACAGATTTGATTAAAGAAATGATTTTAGTTGGATTGTCATTTTAATTTTAGCATTTAGCTTCTGGAATTTTATATTGTGTCTCGTATGCTGCGAATTTCTTTTGTATTTGTTACGTGCTTTAAATATGTAATTTATTTAATTTCAACGAGATGAATTGGTGTTTATGATTAATTGATACAGGCAATCAAATTCCAAGGGGGCACGCCGTAGCGTAGTGGTTAAGGCACTGAGCTACAAGCTGGAGGGTCCAGGGTTCAAGTCCCGTTGGGGTCAGGATTTTTAAACTCACCCAAACCCTCTGGCGGCACTATGGCCCTGGGGTCGACTCAGCCTCTAACGGAAACGAGTACCGGACGCTTGTTCTGGGGTAAAGGCGGCCGTCACGCAGGGCTGACAACCCGGCTGACATAAAGTGCCGATTGTCTAGAAAAAAGTAGGAGCCTTAACCTCCTACTATCCCAAGGGCCTCCGGGTCTGTTGTGGGATCACTTTATTTTACTTTAATCAAATTCCAACATAACGTTTGCCTTGAAGACTGAATAAAACCAGGAAAAAGACTCAGTCGGATTGGCTGATCCAGTTTCTCAAACTTAACCTCCCTAATGCGAGTCCCAGGTGTTACCGTTGTCCTAAATCGTTCACTTTTTATATGTTATGATCAAGGCTTTTTAGAAATTGATGTATCATAATCAATGTGCCGGTATATTTTATTTGTATATGTTTACATTTATGAATCTCCGTGATAGCCATTAAAACAAATACACTTTGCAACTTATTTATGCACAAACTTTAAATAAATAAATATATATATATATATATATATATATATATTTAGAAGAAAAGGATTTTTTACTTTGTACTTATTTTTTGAAAGAAATTTAATTCCTACTTTATTTTTGATTTTAGGGTTGTGTGTGTGTGCTTTTTAAGAATTAATATGTCTATCCTGCAAATTTAAGGCTTTGGGATATCGATTTCGGAAAATCGATCGGAAATTCTGTACGTAAGGGATGTGATATAGAAATTATTCTCTACCTACATGAAACTTGATGAAGCGAGGAGATAAAGGAAGAAAGAAAAAAATATCTGATGACAGTATAAACATAGATAACATTAATTCAACACTTCGTTTAATCAAAAAGTGGCAAAATATTTTCTCCCCTGGAATAGCACGCCTTATGTTTGATGATGTGTACCTTAAATGGTATCATAGAATTAAAATACAAATAAATGAGACATCAACTTAAAACAAGTTCGTTATATTGTTAAAAGCTGTTGGAGAATATTTAGTTTTCGGCCAGTTCCGCATATAAAAGTCTCCCATATTGGTTTTACTGCTACCTTTTAATGGTGCATTATATTGCAATTTTCTTTAATTAAGGATGTAATTGCCCATATCGATCTAACGAGCATAAAAGTGGCTTGCAATTCATTAGCAGTCCCAACACACAGGAAAGTTATATTGGAACAAGTAGGTTATACTTCTTAAATTTTTGCATAGTCATTTTTTATAATATGTACTTCATAAGAGACAAAATCTAATATCTCTCTCTCTCTCTCTCTCTCTCCCCCTCTCTCTGCTTGTTGTTTGCAGAAAGCAGATCCTTCTTTCAGATGGACATATAACTAGTTTGTCAAGTAAATGAGTGTTCTCAGTTCTTAGCTGTAGATAACCCACAGACGAACCAGAAAATACGTGTTATTTTTTGAAAACGAAAGTTTGAATCGAGGTATATTATTGGTTCGAATTCATCAAATAAACTAGATGCAATATATAAAAATATGTTTTTCTTAATATACACAAAATGTTGTAATACCTATTCCAAGAGCTGCTAACACTTGTAACAAAAATCTTACAACATCCTCAACTATTGCAGACCACTGTTACACTACTTGACACCTTCAAGTCACTAAGTTCACAAGGCTAACACCTAAAGACCGAGAAGCTCAAACGCAATTCCTCGAACCTAACATCACATCACTCACAATAGGAGATGAACATCTTCTCTAGCTCAAACAAACCTCCAACAAAACTAAGACAAGCACTTCAATTAAGGGTCATGACTCGAAGGTAGTCGCTACCGTCATGAACACTACTAAATGAGACCACGGCCAATATTATACTTATTATTATCCTAACGTCCACCGTTGTGGTCTCGAGGTAGCGTGCGGCCCTTGTCACGCAGCGGGCCCGGTTCGAACCCCGGTCGGGGCAGTTTTTTCTGGGCGAGGTTTTTATCGGGGTTTTTCCTCACCTTTAAGACAAATGTCAGGAAAACTTTAAGGCCCAAACGGTCCCCGAAATCATATGGCCATCATCATCATCATCAACACCCTTATCATCATCATCATCATCATCATCCTTCACAGGTGTGGAAAGCAACGAGAAGCTACCACACCTACACAATTCCCTAGTAAAGCTGCAAGCATAGCATGAAATGCTATGATTGCAGTGAAGGACCTGCCTTCGGGCAGAATTACTATGGATGGATTATCCTAACTTAAGAGATTTGTTAAAGAAAGCCTTGATTTCCTGTATAACCTTCAAATTAAATTGTTTAATAATTTAATTTAAACAATGCATTCAAACTTATCTTTAAAATGCTTTTTACATTTAAATTTTGTTTGCTCTTTTTTATAATAGGCGTAATGAAGTATATTTCCAAAAGCATTTATTTAAAATACAAACAAGATTATTTGAAATTATTAACCATTTAAAAGAAAAAAAAGACACAAAGCTCTGCACTTTCTAATAGTCATGACCTAAAAAAGCAGCTATCGTCACTGACTAACACAAGACGGTAGGAGAATCACATGGTTGCATGACGCAATACTATAATCTTAGTTTCAATTTTCTTAACCGAATTTCGCTACTTCTAAGTTCAAATAGTACTTACTTGTGTGAATAAGACGGAGTAGTAAGTCTTCTGGTTTATATAGAATAGAATACAACTTTGAATAAACTTTGCATTCTTCGGATAATAGGTAAAAAGAGTAGGCCTACTAAATAGCTATTATCACAAATAATATATTAAAAATTAAATAACAATGATATAATTGTGTCATTACCTATAAAAAAATAAACATAAATTCATGCTTCCTAAATTGTGTAAATTGGGTAAAATCTAGTGTCCCTTTTTTGTTCTCTTGTTAAGCAAGATGTATATCAATGTGCCAAAAAAGAATGGAAAGAAGTTCATTAGAAACAATAAGCATTTGTTGATATTGTTTGTCACAATATTTATGTTTATTAACAGTGTATAATTATGTAAACATAGCCACGCCCCCAATGCAGAAGGTGAAGACAAATCTTTTGGTTCCATCAAACGACTTATTGACCACTTTCTCTGCATGTTGTAGTAATGATATTCACCATAGATTTATTTATTGCGCCTTCTTAAAATATGTTGCTTGTGTCAACGTGAGAGCGAGATGGGACACGCCAAGTCGCCCAGACATCCAACTTTCATTTCACACGATCTTTTTATATTAACATCTTTGTTTCCAGTTTATAAGAAAAATGTGATTTCGTGGTGTGAAACATAAGTAATTCTTCCATAAATTGTTGCATCTTCCAGAAATAAACTACATCTTTCTTAATAATAATAATAATAATAATAATAATAATAATAATAACAACAATAATAATAAAATAATAATAATATAATATAATAATAATAATAATATATATAATTCAAGTGAAACAATACAGAAAAAAATTTTGTACGGTAGATCACTGAGTGCCGGAAATATTTATTATAAATACAAGTTAAGAATATTTTTGTTCACAGTTGATCTATATCTTCAAGTAAACCCTTAAATGTCAATACAAAGATTTTCTCGAGTCAGTTATTTAAATGTTCCGGACCGCAAGGAAAATAAATTAAAGTTTAAACTGTGTTATTATTATACATTATTGCGCAATTTGACATAAATTTAAGTAGTTTTTACTCGTTTGTATTTCTATTGATCTGAAAGCAATATTAAATAAATGAAATCAATGTATCCAATAGGATACATTTTTAATTTAAGGGTTAAAATGTACACACGTATCTACATTCGTGAACGAATGCTGAAGATGGACGGCAGTCCATAAGACCTCCGCAATTTAAAGTAGGTCTATATTTAGGATAACTGGAACCCTTACGAATGTTTATATAATTTAATTTATGTAAAAATATCTTAAATCAATTACGATTATATGGAACAATTTTAACATGACAGTAAAGCTTTTGTTATTAAAACCAAAAAATGATTAATATTAATTAAGAATGTTCATTACAAAAAAACAATTAACAAAGTTTTTCCTTTGCCCAAAGAAAACATAAAGAAATATGTCGTAATGACATACATAGGCCCACTTTCAAATAAAATATCTAAACACTTTAAAAAGTTGAACATTAATGTGGCATTTAAAACTAATAAAACTACAAAATATAATAAAAAACAATAAAACCAAAACAAGAAAAGAAAAATTATCAGGTGTATATAAATTGAAGTGTGGCACATGTGACAATGTCTATATAGGACAAACTGGTAGACCTTTTATCTCTCGGATAAAGGAACACATGAGAGCATATAACAGAAATTTAGAAAATTCAATTTATACTAACCACCTATTCCAATTTAATCATTGTTTCGATCCAAATTTTGACATTTACATATTTGTGATAAGGGTAAGAAGTTAGATCTTTTGGAGGCTGTAGAAATTAATAAATTTAAAAGTAGTAAAAAACTGTTAAATTCTCAACTTGATTTGAATGAATCCCCTTTGTTAAATTAAAAAATTTAAATAAATATTGTTGTATTGTTGGTTAGTTCAGTTGGAACACTATTCATAATTTGTTAACATGTCTGAAGAAGGTACAGTGTACCGAAACAGCTGTCACTGAATTATATAATAAATATGAAAATCAAATAAAACTAAGTTTTATTTTTATTTAATTAATTAATATTTTGTATGTTAATTCTTATAAAGGAGCTGCACACAAGCAACGTAAGGTATGTAACCAAGAATTCAGACAGAAATATCAGTTTTTAAGTTCTTTGCACTTTCCTCTGATACACATAATCCATTATTGGAAATTTTAAACGGTGTCAAGACAGAGTAGTATGGATTCAAATCTTAATTAAGATTTTTTTTTAAATTCAACTATTAAGTTCTCATATATGGAATTTTCAAAATTCATATTTTAAAACAGATACTGTAAAAAGTAAATTTTGTAAATGTTGTTGATCAGATCTTAATAGTATCCCTAATTGAAATATAACACGCAGACACCTGTTGGATTTAATGCTGGGCTATGAGCTTCGATTTAACAAATGATAACTCAGGTATTTTCAGTTTGAGTCCCTGTGTATGCAACCTGATGAAATAATAAAGTATGTGAACTTGAGAAAAAAATACTATTTTTGCAAAGTAAACTCTCAACTTATATTAACCACAGAGTTGAGAATTCAATTAAATCAAACCTTTGCGAGGATTGCTTATTAGCTTATTGGCAGATTTATTAAGTCCCTCTTCCGGTCTCTAACTTCAGCTAAATGAACCTATATACCCGATACCCAGTTCCTTAAGAAGCATCCGAATATTTCACTCGTAATAACACCTAGGTTTTCCTAAAGATTTCTTACGAAGGGTTTAAAAAAAAATTGAAAAAATGTCTACTGTCATTTATTATATCTTCGTGATCTGAACACTCTCTCTCTCTCCTAGATATAACCCCGACAATATTAAGACAATCTAACAAACTATGGAATTTCTCATTATAAAACTTACTCCATTCTCATCCCTTATATAACCTAATATTCGTCTTAGAATCCTATTAAAAATAGCTTGTTTTATTTTATTTATCCGCGGTGGGCTAGTGGCAATGCTCCTTGCCTCTGGTTCCGAGGGTCGCGGATTCAAACCCCGCCGGAGTCGATTGATTTTTTTAAGATGGAAAAATCCAAGGATCAAGTCCTCCGGGAGGGACTTTAAGCCGTGGTCCCGAATCTGAAGATTTTCAGACTCGTGAAAGATCCTTAAGTCTGAATAAAATTGCCTCTAAGTAAAATTTACCGAATTTTCCAATCCTAGTACTACCTTGGTTTCCTAGATGTCATATGAGGCGGAACGCTGACCCCCGGCCATTCGATGACATCTATCTGAAAACAAGTGTAACTAAATTATTATGGTTGAATTTCTCCCCTGTAGGGAGAGAGCGTCTAAGTTTCATTGAGAGAGAAACGAAAAGGTGGGGGGAGGCTTACAAGAAGATGTAAGAGACAGTATTTCACATCCGTAGAGCATTACAGGCAAAATTACCGTATTGTTATACCGTAAACTCGTACATCAGAATCTTCGGCAAGAGGCAGAACACAGGAGACATTCCACTGTACTTACTCACTAGCACTATCGAACCCGTAGGTTCATGGACGCGAATACATAAGCTCTCCATACATCCCTATCCAGAGCCAATGCCCTCCAATCATTCCCTGTATAATCTACTTCCCTATAATCATACTTAATGTTGTTCTCCCACCTCATTCTTGGTCTACTAACTGGGCGTTTTCCCTTTGGCTTTCCTACAAGAAGCTTCCATGCACGTCTTTCATTCCCCATACACGCAACATGTCCTGCCCATCGCAGTCTACGAGACTTAACTGTTATTATATCTGGCTTCCTATTAAGACCATGTAGTTCATTGTTATTAGTCTTCTCCATTCACCTGTCTGTTCATCTCTCTTTAGTCCAAAATTTGTCCTAAGAACTTTATTCTCAAAAACTCGTAATCTCATTTCCTCCCTTAACGTAAGAGTCCATGTTTCGCATCCATATAATATAACTGGTAGAATAATAGTTTTATATATTTTCAGTTTAACGTTTTTTGAAAGGAGTTGGGACATCAAAAAGTCTCTGCAATGCATAATAGCAAGCATTTGCGACATTCCACTGTATAGTAATAAAATGTCACTTCATTACGAGTTTATATATTTAATTATGTACTTTGTCCATTGAACTGCCTGGGATTTGTTTTACACCAGGAGACTTGTGTTTCTTTAGATTCCCTATAACAATTTCTACTTCCGTCACGCGAAGTTCGGGAATATTTGATTCCGTTATTTGCATTTCTCGTTCTGTCAAAATACTGTTTCGGTGCACATTTAGTAATTTATTAAGCCACCATTTCTCCTTAATATAATAATCTTAGTTTTGTACCTTCTCTTCCATGCATTAATCTCTTTATTCATTCATGCCCAGGAATATATTTTGTTGTTTATTATTTTCAACTATTATCGTACATTTACCTACCTTAAATCTGTGTTGTTATTAATTACTATATAAAATACACATATATTTTACAGTAACAAATTAATCTGCCGACATAATTTGAGGAACAATTTTAATTTCAGACTTCGAAAAAAGACTAAAAATGAAAATGTTATACTACGTCAATTCAATAAACTAAAAATAAGCATAATTTTAGTCTAACATTATAATCTGGAAACAGTTAAATGGTGGAGTTATCGAGCAGGTTTAGTTATAGTTTGATTAGGAGAGCCTCCTCGCATGACTGATCAACTCAATGGCGGAATCACGTCCAAAATAACACAATTATTTTAGACTATACAGGCGAATATGTTATGAATGGTGTTAGGTGACTATTGAGCAGGTTTCCTGATAGCAGTCTTAGAGGTGAGGCATATCCTCAAAAGTTCAACTCGTCCAGGAAAAGGGGAATAAACTAGTGGTTAATTGATTAAGAGAGGAAAGGAGATTAAAAGTATTTGAGAATAAAGTACTTAGGAAAATTTTTGGACCAAAGAGAGATGAACAGACAGGTGAATGGGAAGACTACATAACAATGTACTACATGGTCTTTATAGGAAGCCAGATATAATAAGAACAGTAAAGTCTCCTAGACTGCGATGGGCAGGACATGTTGCACGTATGGGGAATTAAAGACTTGCATGGAAGCTTCTTGTAGGAAGCCAGAGGGAAAACGCCCAGTTGGTAGACCAAGAATGAGGTGGGAGAATAACATTAACTATGATTTGAGGGAAGTAGATTATACAGGGAACGATTGGAAAGCATTAGCTCAGGATAGGGTTGTATGGAGACCTTATGTCCGCGCGGCCATGAACCTACGTGCCAGTGAGTAAGTAAGTATTCGTTTAACCATTTTTTCTAATGTATACATAATTTCTACAGTTGTTCATATAAATACAATAGTAACGGTTTCTGAATTCTAAATTTTAATATGACATACAGTAGAATTGAGCGTTCTAAATTAGGTAATATTTACTTATCGGCACTCATTCAAAGAACTGACAATAACTTACTTACTCGTACTTACTTACTCACATACACTATCGAACCCGTAAGTTCATAGCTGCGCGGGTATAAGCTCTCCATACATCCCTATTCTGAGCCAATATTTTCCAATCATCTCCTGTATAATCTACTTCCCTCAAATCATAGTTAATGTTATTCTCCCACCTTATTCTTGGTCTACTAACTGGGCGTTTTCCCTCTGGTTTTCCTACAAGAAGCTTCGATGTACGTCTTTCAATCCCCATTAGTACCGCATGTCCTGCCCAACGCAATCTACGAGACTGAGGCCTAACTGTTCTTATTATATCTGGCTTCCTATAAAGACCATGCAGTTCACGTAATATAGTTTTCTCTGTTCATCTGTCTTTGGCCCAAAATTTGTCCTAAGTACTTTATTCTCAAATACTCGTAATCTCCTTTCCTCCCTTAAAGTAAGAGTCCATGTTTTGCATCCATATAATATAACTGGTAGAATAACAGTTTTATATAGGCCTATTTTAACGATTTTTGAAAGTAGTTGGAACGTCAAGAGTGTCTGCACTGCATAATAGCACGCATTTCCAGAATTGAGCCTATGTTTAATTTCTTTGTGCATCACATTCCTGTTTGTGATTATTGTTCCTAGGTATTTGAATTCGGCCACTTCCTCAAAATTTCCTTGATTTGTCATTAGCTCTCCATTTGCATTATATAATGTATTTCTATGTGTGACAATATATTTTGTTTTATTGATATTTACTTCCAGTCCCAATTTCTTAGTGTTACTCAGTAGTGTGTGCATGTTGGCCTTTAGTATCTCCTCGCTATCGCCGAATAGTACTACATCATCAGCATAAACTAACAGCTTATTAATACCATTGAGTTGTAGGCCTTCTTTATCCTCTAAAGATTTGATGGCGTCCTCTAGTACAAAATTAAATTGCTTCAACCCACTGTGGATTTCAACAAAAGTATCCAAAACTCTTTTAACTTTGTGACTACTTAAATATGTTCACTAAATAATAAGGGAAATAAAAAAAAGTTTAAACCCCATAAAAATAATAAATAATTTAAAGATAAAGGTAAAAAGCTCTTTCTGTTTGCCTACACGCACCCTACTCTTTGTGCCATTTAGACACATTCGTATTAGTCTAACTAACTTTTTAGGAATTACGAACTCCAGCAGGATACTATATAACTTTCCCTCTTAATTGAATCGTATGCCTTTTTTGAAGTCCACATTTAGTTTATGTACAGCACCATTATATTCCCATTTCGTTTCTAAAAGATCCCCCTAGAATGCCATCAATATAAGGAGTAAGTCTGCTTACTAATATATATATAAATATATATATATATATATATATATATATATATATATATATATATAATCAAAATGTAAAATTATTTTAAAGCAAACCAATATCAACAAAACTAAATGTATTATCACACCTAGATATAAATTATTAAAGACCAATGGACAAATAACAAATTAGGGAACATTTACAGAAGTGGCAGAATTTAGGAATCTAGGATCAATAACAGAAATTAGTTACGGAAAGATATTTAATATAGACTCAGCTCTCAAAACAAATGTTATTATACATTATAAGGAACTTTTCCATCCCAACTTCTCTTAAAAATTTTGAACTAAAAATATACAAAAGGCGATTCTTCCAAAACGTGGTTCTTAACTTTAGGAGAAGAGAAAATATTACATGTATTTGAGAATAAAGTAGGCATATTTAGGAAAATGTTTGGACCGCAGAGAGACACGAACAGACAAGTGAATGGAAAGAAACTACACGATGAATGCATTGCTACGATGATAAGGGTATTGAACTTTAATAAAAACAATTAATTGTTGTAGAATGCGATGGTCAGGGCATGTAGCACGAAAGAGGGAAATGGAAAAGTGTAGTAAAACCAGGGGGAATGCCTAGAATAAGGCGGAAGAATAACATTAACTGTACTTTGAGAGAGATGAATTATACAAGGAATGATTGGAAGCTAAAAGCACAGGATAGGGATGCATGGAAAGCTTATGTCCTCTTGGCTATGAATATTCGAATTCAATACTAGCAGCGTATTAGTTACTTAGGAATGTATGATGGAAATTCTCAATGCGGAAGTTCTGATAGGGTATAGGTTAAGTTAAAATGAATTGCCATGGTTTTATAGTTGACTTCAGTGACAATATATGTAGCATGTAGCTTGCTTTAAACATGTTACCGTAAATGTGGATAATGAAGAGAGAAAGTGAAATAAAACCAGCATTTTACATACTCTCTCTTATAATAAATAATAATGCATTTACTGAAGCGAACAAAAACTGGAAAAACAGTAACTTTATATAGAGCGGTAGCGTTTGTATAATTCACAACAAATCTACAACATAAAGTATTAAATTTTTTCTGCTACTTTCCACCTTCGCCAGATGGCAATGCCGTGGAATTAACGGAGCAGAACAAATTCTGCAAGTGATTTCCTAACAATTTATTCCGGTGGAAGAAGCAATGACTGACTGAATTTACAATTACAGATTATTTACAACAAAAATTAATTACCGTATTTAAGTTTTTGTGTTATGGAATACAGTCTACAAGGGACTACAACAAAATTAGTCAACTGGTCAAATTGTCTAAGCAGGAGGATAAAAACAACGTTCACATTAGTATAGTGGTCTTTGGTTTTAATGTTTTACTCGTATCATTAACAAATAATCATGGATTCACGGATACAACTAAAGCCATGTAGTCTAAAGAAAGCAACTAAAATTTATTTGTTTTAAATATTTTACCAATTACAGATTTTAAAAGTACAACTTTCAAATATATAAAGGATAAAATGTTCTTGCTCGTGTTGAGTTCGATTATTTATACTATTTTTTTGTTTACTATAGTAGTGTTTATGTCTGTGTACATCTGCGGACATCTTTACAATGTGCCAGTGTGCAGATATTGCATATGAAAAGTTAAAAAAAAAAAAGACGTCTAGTTAGGCATATCAGGCAATGAATATACAAATGTTGACAAAACGGCCTTCTATACTCATAACCAAGGGTTAGATTTTATCCAAAACAGGCTCTGGTTCACATATAACATGTGTAGCATGTACACAACATTTAATCAGATAAAATCTCAAAATCTCCAGTTTGTTTATAGCACTATAGATGAAAGCTCTTGTTATAGAAACTGATATTGTTTGTTTTCTATTTCATCGCAACAGGAAGAGTTGGAATGTTCATTGTCATAAACGTAATTTTCAGATTTATTATTAAATGTTTATTATAGTTACAGTATGAAGAAGGACTTCTAAAAATAGTTTATTTACAAGTTATACTAATATTAATAGATTAATAGTCAATTATAAAATATTAACAGAAATGTTATTTTTTTGTAAGTCATGTGGTGTGGTAAAAATAGAATTAAATCGCTGTAATAATAAAATATTAATTAAATTAATTTCGTCTCTATTTTTTAATCCAGGGCATATTTAAAATTATTATCTTAATTCTGTACACCGCTGTGGTCTCAAGGTAGCGCGCTGCCTTGTCACGCAGCGGGTCTTTAAATTCTTGTTTTCTCGACAAGCGAAACAGCCAAGCTAAGTAGATTCTTCTGACACGGTTCCCGATACCTGGTCGGGACAAGCTTCCTGGGTAAGGATTTTTCCTGGCTTTTCCTCGCCTGTAAGACAAATGTCAGGTTGGTTTTAGGCCCAAAAGATCCCCGAACATTATCTGGCCATCATCATCATCCACGATGTGGAAAACAACGGGAAGCTACCACACCTACCATCTCCTAATAAAGCTGCAAAGCATAACATGAAAATGCCTTGATTGCAGTGAAGGGACCTGCCCTAGGGTAAAATACTACAGAATAGAAATATATTAATTCTATAATTTACAATTCTAGCCTTAATGGTATAATACTTATATACCATATACACCAATTATTAGTACTTAGAGGGTAGGCACAAATATTAGTAAAAATTTAGTAAAATTGTGCAATTAATTTTTATATTTTATTATAAAAAAAGCTAGTTGAATAAACGTACTGGCATCAATTAATGTTGATCATTATTTATATTTTCATAGTGATGGAATTATATAAACTGCAAATTACATTACTAGTTACATACCGTACAAACTGCAGCATTATACATTTAGGTTTACACAGTACAGAACGTGGGTAAAATTTGATTAATTTATAAATCTATTCCTATATTTACTCCAAGTAATGCATACATACAATATGCGTACTTACATTACTTTCATTCTATACAATTTACAAAGAATAGAGGCAGTAATAATATTTTAAAACGATTTTAAAAATGAATTGACAATTTTAAAATTGCTTCAAGTGACAACTCGTCTTGAACATATTACATCATATTTATACATGTTACATATTGTGTAATATCAAACAAAGCTTAGAAAATTACATCTCGACAACAAACCTTTCTCGTATTTTTTAAATTACTTTTTAATTAAATGAATGAACACATTTTGTCTCGTCATGTGCTGGACCTGACTATGAGATAGAAAAACACTAATTTAGTTTACATGGTGAGCTACTCCACATATTACTGTATTGTGATCGCTAGGACACTTGACGCACTTCTCTTACCGGCTCGGATGTCCTAGACCGGTGTCGTTTCAATATGTTCGGCCATTCTTTCCTTGGGTTTGCCTCGGGCTCTTGTCAACGTAAGGTCCCACATTGTAGTTACCTGCACCCATCTTCCTTGCTGCTGCTTCCTGTCGTGACCATCCACATCTCCAGTGAAACACGCTACAAGACGTGTTCTTCTTTTTTTTATGTTGAGCAAAGGCAGCCGTCACGCAGGGCTGACAACCAGGCTGATATCAAGTGCCGATTGTCCAGAAAAAGTGGGAGCCTTAACCTCCTACTACCCCAAGGGCCTCCTGAGGCCTGTCGTGGGATCACTTTTCTTGATGTTGAGGCTTCCCTTAGTCTTGTTAACTATCTAATAGAGTGAGATGGCGCACGGGGACAGGCGGCGCAATCGCCATATTTCCGTAATAGGCCACTATATGACACTGTAACAGCATCTGGGATCTTTGGTGGAATAGCAGGACTGTGGACAGTTGCTTTGTGTTAATTTAGCGCATTTTCCTATCGATTCCTAGAATTTCATTCTATGGAAGTACTTTTCACTTCTACAAAATTTAGCTTCGTTAAAATATTAAGGCATATTTATTGTAAAAACACAAAATAAATCATTTGGAGTTTCCATTTTTACTATGACTTTAAGTCTTGTAGGTTAAAATATCATTACATTTTGGCCACCTTGAACACTTATATCCTTGGAAGACTAAATGTCTGACAATTTGATAAAGGCAAATAATATTTTCATAGAAAATAATTATACTTTAGCAATGTTATCATTAACCCAAAATATATGCGAGTTCATTCACACTGAAGTAGCAAATTTGCTTTAAAACGTTACAGCGATAAAATAATTTTAAAGAGTTTGAAAGAAATGGAATTATTTTTACACGCTTTATATTAGCTTGACCTGTATCTATCTATGTAACGGAATCTTTCAACGCGATTTTCACCCACTTAAAATCATTGGATCGACTTGAAACTTTGTATACTTGTAGAGGACCCGTGACAATACAATAATTTCATATTTATTTTCTAAAATCCTGGCCATAATCATCAGAAAAAAAAAGTGTTTTTGTATCAATGTAACGGAATCTTTCAACGCGATTTTCGCCCACTTAGAAACATTGGATCGACTTGAAACTTTGTATACGTGTAGAGGATCCGTGACAATACAATAATTTCATATTTTGTTTCTAAAATCCTGGCCAGAATCATCCGAAAATCAAAAAAATGAAAACTGTTATAATAGGTTGCGGACTTGTCGACTTTTTAGTCAATCGTTGTAAGAGCTCAGTTGGTAGAGCAGTGAACTCTTAGTGGTATATAATTTCAGTAATCCATAGGTCGCTGGTTGAAATCCGACCGGGAGGGTTTTTTTTATAGAAGAGTATTACTTTTAGCTCATACTACAATAATAACGAATTTAAAGATATTTACATTTTTATCTTATTCTGTAAAATATTAAAACTAAAGAATAAAAAATAAATAACAGCTTTAAAAAACTAAAACAACACGCTTTATTAGAAAACCGAACTAAAAAAATGAAAAATAATTTTAATTTCCAACACGTTTGGGACAAAATTAAAGTGGTCAACAAAAAAATTATCTCCAACACATATAGAATAAAACTAGAGTTATCAACAAAAAGAAAATAATTTTACCATCAAAAGCGTGGGGTGCTTTTTATGATTTTTCCATTTTCTTCTTAGAGACTTTACTTTTACTATTATCTGTTTATTATCAAATATATTACTTGATATAGAGCCACCCCACGCTTTTGATGGTAAAATTATTTTCTTTTTGTTGATAACTCTAGTTTTGTTCTATATGTGTTGGAGATGATTTTATTGTTGACCACTTTAATTTTATCCCAAGCGTGTTGGAAATTAAAATTATTTTTCATTTTCTTAGTTCGGTTTTCTAATAAAGCATGTTGTTTTAGTTTTTTTTAAAACTACTATTTATTTACTTATAAGATTCTCGTATTATTATTCCAATTTTTATTCTACGTGCAAGACAAAATTATGGTTACAAGATACTAAAGAAATTCTGGAGTTCAATCTGGAACCCAGTGGGAGTAGGAAACTTTGCACCATTAAAGTTGGAGTAATGTGATAAGGGAGGTCACTCCCAACACGTAGGCGTACAGCCTCTAAAAACGTAACAAAATATAATTCAAGATATTTGATACGTGAATAAAAAATAATGTTCTTCTTCTACTACAAGGTTTAGGCTATGCAGCCTGTTCCGGCGAAGTTAAAAGTGGAGTCCATCTTCTACGTGGTCGGCCAACATCTCTTGTTCCTCTGGGATTATACAGGAAGGTTCTTTTTGGTATTCTTTCGTTGTTCATTTTCATTAAGTCTTCTGTCCATTTCTTATTATTTTCGCTGATTTTATCTTCAATGTTATATATATTTAATTCTTCTCGTATAGTTTCATTCCTTATTCTATCCGCTCTTGTGCATCCTTTAACATTACGTAAAAACAGCATTTCCGCAGTCTGTATCCTGGTTTTATCCCTTGATTTCGTTATCCAATTTTCACTTCCATACAACAACAAAGGTACAGCCATTGTTTTATATAATTTAAGTTTCGTATCTTCCGTTGTTTTCCGACCTAAGGTTCTTTTTATGGTTCCACAAATAGCCTGAAATTTATTTACTTTATTTTCTATATCTTTATTTTCTCTATAAGTTATATCACATCCTAAATATTGGAAATGTGATACTTGTTCTATTATTTTGTTATCCAGTACAATTTTTGATCTAATTCCACATTTACCAATAAATGCCATTACTTTTGACTTATTTATTGATATTTTAGAATTATATCTATTGGCTATTAATTAAAATTTTTATGCTAACATTTGGAGTTCATTTTCAGATTCTGCTAAAAGTACAACATCGTCAGCGAATAATAAAGCATTTATTTTATCTTTATTATCAATTAATATTCCTTCATTAGTTAAAACCTTCTTCCATTCTTTTAGGATATCGTCCATATAAATATTAAATAATATAGGTAAGAAGTGAACACCCTTGTCGTACTCCTTGGTTTATTTGAGAAAATGTCTTATTTTTAGTCAACTGAGGGTCAATACAAATATTTGTTCCGTAGTACAAGCTCTTAACAGTTTCTATAATCTGAATAGGGAGGCCTTTTTCTTTTAGGATATTCCACAATATTTCCCTGTTTACTCGATAAAATTATTTATCTAAGTCTATAAATAACAAATGTGTTTCTAGGTTGTTTTCTTGTCTTTTATTTATTATCTGATTCAGGGCAAATACTCCATCGGTACAAGATCTTCCTTTTCGGAACCCGTTTTGTTCTTCTGCTAGTGTTACTTCAGTAATCCGTTGTATTCGTTTTGCTATTATTCTAGCATAGATTTTATATCCACAGTAAAAAATAGTATGAATCGAATCAAAGGACTAAGATCAGTGCGTCAGGTGACATTCTAATTTACGCAGTTTTTTGGGAATAGAGCAGCCATTAAACACAGAACACGAAGAAGCTGGTTATGACTGACATTCCTTTTTCAAAAGAATTCATAAAGTAAATCTCTAGCATTCACAAGGATTGTCTGTATCAAAAAGCCAAGGACTAAATAGAAAAAAGTAAAAAAAAAATGTTTTAATCAATTATGCATTAAACAAACTTGGTAACATTCTAATATGTTTATTTTTAAGATTGCAAATATTTTTTATTCGATGCGCCATCTGTCTCATATATCAAGCATTATCTCTCCCAAACATCAAAGGAGAGGAGGCGCAACACATTTTTTTCATATAATTCCATTAACCTGTTATACTTTTCAAAATGAGTATTGTGAAAGTTGATAAATGATTTCGAGAAAAATCTAAAACTATTTAAAGTAATTATAAAATGTACGCCGTTCCATCCTTATTTACTGTAGCCTATATATATTTTAATAAAAAAAGTTTACATAATCATAAGTGTAGATAATAAATTTACATTAAATAAGTTTTCATATCGCACATTAAGTTCATTGGTTCATTTATTCAATATTTAGTTCGAAGTACGTGGCTTATGTTACTTGTATGAACTCATATTTCATCTCGTAATTATATAGTACTAGTGAAATTACTTTTACAACTGCATGTGAGTACATAAAACTTGTTCGAAACGCATTTTAAAATATTGGAACCAATCCAAAATGTATTAAGGAATTTACATAAAAACTAGATATAATTCACAATGTGAAAAAAATCCTATTTTCAATAAAATATTCTGCTTCTGAAATATAATTTTCTGCATTGAATTTTGCTTACAACATACGGAAGGTAGGCGCAGAGTACTCTATAATGGGGATATCATTCAAATTTTAGTATTTCATACCAAACGTATAAGAACTCTTATTAAAAATCAGGTTTCTTATCTACATTAAATTACTAACGTGTTCACACTGGGACCGTGTCCTGTGCAGATCTCTCTTCAAGTCTTAATCTTTTTAAATTTCATCGAGAACTTAATTTATGAAATTAATACTTAATATATCTCCAGATATGTAAATATACAAGAAAAAATGTAATTATAAAAAGTAGTCATCTATTTAACTTGCAAAGGACTTCGAGTAAAATATCCCAATACCAAATAATAATTGGAAAATTACTATATAACGATCACGACCCTGTGGCATGGGAGCTGTAGTTAGATGGCATGAGGTTTATGTCATGCCTCAGTAATTTTCAAATATCTGAGATTCATGTGATATTTAGTAGCCAAAATATAAATTACAGAGCCTTGCATTTATATCACCGAATATCATATTGTATTAGTACGCAGTCCAAAGTGCAGTATTGAGTTATATTATATTTACATTGGTATTGCTAATTATTGCTGATTTATTGGCGTGTCCGTAAAATGTGAGTAGACGGTACCTGCTTCAAAACCAAATATTGCAGCACTAAAACAAGAGTTACCAAACTGTTGTACTTGTAAGATTATGGCTTATGCAGATGATGCGCTCTTACGTATCAGAAGTACTGATGAGCAGGCACTTATTCATATTGGCAATATGGCTCTAAATATTCTATTCCATTGGGGAGTAGAAAATAAACTATAATTCAACCCCACAAGTCTCAAGCAATGCTCACTACAAGAAGGAGAAATATAGAAGTGAACCAAGGTTTACAAATGAATGGTAAAGACATTTTGTTTGTCAACAGTATAAATTATCTGGGTGTAATTTTAAATCCAAAACTTACATTTAGACCACATTTAAAACACCTATCTGCCAAAAGTAGCAAATTCCTTAGAGGTCTATCAATGGCAAGCAGGCCAACTTGGGGGATTAAATTCAGAAATACTGAAAATTATATATTTAATGATGGTGTTATACCATTGCTATTATACGGTCCTGTTGCACATCAAGATTTTTTTAGCAACAATTATGTTCACAAGAAATTATACCAAATTTAACGAGGATTTGCATTACGTATATGTAAATCTTATCGTATAATTTCCACAGATGCAGCACTTGTCATTGCTGGTATTGCTCCTCTACATCTATGTGCACTTTATTCAGGTGGCTTAAACAATATTAAAAGAAATCGTACAAAGAAATTTCAACAGTTTACTTTTGATATTGAATATGCTATGTCTTTCATGGCTACTGGACATCCTGCCACAGAATATGACAATCTATATGTGCAAAGCTGTAGAAACACCCATGCCTGTACCGTTTACACGGACAAATCAAGATTTACTACAGGAGAAGAGCAAGTACAAGTTGGATGTGTTTATGTAGTTTATTGTGAAGACAGTGAAGTTTTCTTCAAATTATTCAAACTCTCCCCATACCTGTTCTACTTTCCAAGCTGAACTATATGCTATAAACGAAGCAGTGCAGTGGTGTCTTCAACACAAATATAGTGTACTTATTTTTAGTGACTCGCAGGCTGCTCTTCAATCGATCGCTGATAAATTTAATTTAAATGCGAACTCAATAGAAATTAGAAATAACTTTAAAAATTACACAAAACACCTATGCCTGTCTTGGATACGAGGGCACCAGAGAACAGTGGGAAATGAACGTGTTGATCAATAGCTAAATCCGCAGCATCTTCTGAGCTTCATTATTCATTTTCAAAGTGACCAATACCCTATGTTGAAAAGAAACTGTTGGACTGTATCATCACTAATTGGAATGAACATTCGATAAGGAGTGCAAATGGTGTTTTGACTAAAGAGCTCTTCTTTCCTACAATACACGATAGGCTAATGCAAAACATTTTATTCCAAATTTCATTTTAACACACTTTATGACTGGCCATGGAAAATTTGGAAACTATTTTAGAAGATTTAATATTAACCCAGACAGTGATCATAATTGTAAATGTCAAGAATCAATACAATCTGCAAAACATGTTTTATTTGATTGTCCTGTATTCGAAAGACAACGATTCTGATTAAACTTATTAACTGATGATAGGGCTTCTGCCTCAATGTGTGAAGTGATTTTTAAGAACCAAAATTATTATAAACACTTTATGAATTTCATAACACACATTCATAACAATATGTAGTATTTTTCTAAGACACTTATAGACAATTCATATAATTCATAACACTCATTCAAAAACATAAGATAATATTTCTGTTTTACAAAGTATAGTATAATATTGTTATAGTAAGCTACAACCCTAACATGCCTTTGTGGCGAAATAGGGTTTTAAAAAATTGAAAATTCAATAATAAATAGCCAAAAGATAGTAAAAAACGTGTAAAACGCCACCTTTGCATTTTCGTAAGTCTCAGAGCATTATTTGAACTCTCGTGATTGATATCTACCCTATGGACTCGGGGTAGCGTAGCTGCATCATACCCAACAGGCCCGTGCTCGATCCCTGCTCTGGACAAATTTTCTGGATGGAAGTTTTTTTAAGGTTTTTCCTCATCTCTCACCTATGAGACCAGGAAAGTTAAGAACAAAGCGGTCGCCGAACAACATCTTACCATCGTAATCATCATCATATCCGCCGGGTTCAGTATGAATGTGCTATTGAATGTTATGTTGGCTTGGATTGAGCTGGTTACTCAATGGGGAGTCTCTGTATGTCCTTTAGTAATCAAAAATGTATATATATATATATATATATCATCCAATTTAATATTCCTCTCTCGACAGCTAGTGACAGTCCGATAAGTGCAGTAAAATTACCTATAAGGGAGGGGTTAAACTACGATGGAGAATAAGAAGTGCTTGATTATAATATTATTATTATTGTTATTATAAATTAGACATATATTTATTATAAATTTTAAAAAAGGTGTTTATTATTATTTTAAAAAAAAGGAAATGCATTGAGCTTAGATCTATTGCCTAGATAAGAAACACCTAGGTATAAAATATTTCAATGATTTATTTTTCGTAAGTAACAACAAAAATTACGAGCACACTAAAGTACTTGAAACTATTAGGACGGTCTAATTCAAATTCCTTGGCTGAATAATTTGAGTGGTGTCTATATTCCGATTGAGGGTCTTTCCACTTTTCAGCGGTTGCCCTTTTACCAGCCGGCTGCTGGCCCTTCACATCCACATGTGTCAATCACAGAGGTAGATGATCAACAGCCAGTGTAGGGGTGACATGTGGTTAGCATGTCGAGTCCCCCAGCCGTTATAGCTGGTTCCTCAACCTGGAGCCGCTACTTATTGTAGCTACCCAATTGCCTCACGATGCTGGGTGGGCACCGGTCCCATACTGGCCGAAATACCATGAGAAAATTTCTTCCCCCATGGAGACTCGAACCAGCGCAAGTCCCGTAGCTCTGCGCCAAGGCTTCCTACCTTAACCGCTCGGCTACGGCGCGGGACGGTGTCTATATTCGATATCCTTAATTGGAATTTTATTTCCATGCTTCAGTTCAACTCATACCATATTTAATTACCAAAATAGTTTATAAAATACACGAATATACAGTATGTAACAATATAAATATGTAACATTTGGATACACATTCAAGTGTTTACTGGATATTAAATAAACTGATGAATACCATCAAATTGAGAATAAATTAAACTTATTATATTTCCTGTACATAACAGTTATTTCTATTGCCATTGGATAAAATGGACAATTATTTCATAGATTACAAAAAGTAAATAATTTACGCACTTACGTTATTTGGCATGACTATCATTAGGCCTATATAATCGAAAAATGTGCCTTAATCAATATTAAAATCCACACTGGAAGTCTTAAAATTAGATGGAAAATTGAAAACAGTGTATCAGAATCATTTTGTAAATATTAAAATAAAGACAATTAATTGTTAGCGGGTCAGAAATATTCTTCAATAGCAAATTCAGGATTATACTTATCTAAAAGGTTGAAGCATCTCTAAACAACAACGACAATTTATTTCTGATTTAATTTTTTCTCTTTTAACTTTTTAAGACATAAAAGTAAACATAAATAATTAAAGCAACTTATATATATATATATAAAATGAATGTTTGTTTGTTTGTTTGTTTGTTCGTACTACATGCTCGGCCATACCGTTGATCCGATTGTGATGGGTTTGTTTGCAAAATGTTCAGGAGATTCTCGGGATGAACATATTAGAGAGTTAAGATACTCAACTCCTACACCCGTAATACACACTCTTTGAAAAACGTGAAAAACTCCCTTTTTTACCTTTAAATGGCTTACGCTGCCTAAACCATACCGAATACACATAATTAATGTACACATAATTGAATATCTCAAAAACTACAAAAAAAGTCCATGACAGCATCTTTTACAGACTATTTAACTCATGCCCCAAATGGGAGTCAATGACCAATCACGTTTCAATGATTTCTGTTTTACAACCAATCAGAGTCGTGTTTCACCAAATATTTATCAGTGTTATAATTACCATATTAAAGAAGCCTCCTCCTTTTTAATATTGCGTTTCTTTGGCAATAAATAGTATGATCTGGTTGCAGTGATAAACAAAAGAAGCAGTAGAAGCGTACCTATCGTTTCTCATTTGTTTTCAAACATCGCCGTTTACATTAAATAATAAATATTTTAAAATAACTTTAGTTAAATAATGATTTGTGAGTAAACAGCTTAATTTTATTCGTTAAATAGTCCTAACAAATGCCACTCTTGATTTCCAAATTCTCTAGATAAATTCACTCCTCACTTCGTGAGTCGTGAATTTATCGATAATTTGGAAATCACTCGTGGCATTACTTATGATAATACACAATAGCCATTTTTGTCTTTCATCGATGCCAAGAAGATCGGGATAAATAAATTCCCGGGCAAGCATGTGCTGCCTTACCATTCATTCGATTGTCATGGGACTTTCTTTGCACAGGATTTTCCCACCTTAAAAATCACCTTCTGTAGTGAAAAAAATTATTAATAGTCGATTTTTGTAAGCTTAAATAGCTTACGTTGCCTAAACCATAATAAATACAGAAAATTGTATACAGAATTGAACATCTCAAAAAACTCTACAGAAAAGTCCGCGACAGCATGTGTTATCTTTTAAGGATAACTCACAATAACAATTTTTGGCTTTCATTGATGCCAAGAAGGTCGGGATAAGTAGATTCCCGGGCAAGCATAGCAGCACACGGCGGGTATTCTTTTATGAATAACTCAAAGTAACGAATTTTGTGTTTCAGCTCATTTATGTCAAGTACATCAGGATGCGTAGATTCCGCCGGGTAATCAGCACGGGTTATTTAAAAATAATGATATAAATTTATATTTATTTTTTCTTTTACTTATTCAACTAAATGCAAAAACACATTATCATTTATTTAGGTGTAGCAGCACACGCCGGGTATTAGTATATAATAAATGGATGCCTGTCTTTTATTGACTTCTAAAATGTTCAACCGATAATAGTGAAAATTTTTATATGTAGGTTTTCAAATGCTGCGAGCGTTTAGCCGTCATCTATTATGTTCTAAATCATTAGGTGTAGGAGTTCACCTGAAACGAAAATTTAAAAATCGCTATATCGATTTCAATTTCCGTTGTTTAACAACGAAACTCAGCATATCCTATTAAAATAAACCGAGGTAGATATTATCAAAAAATGAGCGAAATTAGACAACTAGAAGTGAAAGTTAACTTGAAATCCGAAATTAAAAACTGCCTAAACAACTGGACCGATTTAAATTAAATTTTGTATGTGTTTGAATGGGTCCCTGGATGGTTTAGATTCACAATTGGATTCGGTAGGTTGCGCTGTGATCGGGTAATAGGATTTTTTTAGATGTGTAGTCATCTGCATTACCGACATATTCCGCGAGACAACAATGTGACATCATAATGCACGCTTCTTGATGGTAGTGACGAGTTTTCTTGAGAACTTATTATTAATGAATTTTTTGGTAAAAAAGTAACTCGTATTTTTATCGTTCCACCATGACACGAGAATTGAACGTTTGGGCAAGACATCAGCCGGGTCCGCTAGTAATGTATACAATTTGCCGCATTTATTTTTATTTTTACGTGTAAATTTTTTCATTGTGAATGGACTAAACTAACAGGATCATGATTAAAAATGAATAAAAAAAGAATATTTTAAATTTTTAAATGACCCGAGATTCGATTACTTAAATCAGAACAGGAAGTTTAATAAAAATTAATAAAAACACATTCATGTTTAAAGATTATATCATTAACTTCAACATATCCAATTAACAATGTCAGAATTATTTACCAAGTTATAGTTTGAATGGTTAATCTTCTTGATGATATTTATGATGATAAGTTATGTAATGGCATATTAAATTTAAAATATTCATTACACAGATTCCTTCGTCAGTAATATGACTTCCAAATGGTTAAAATTGTTTTACAGTTTCTTGTATTTCTTAATGAGACATTTTTTAAGTTCTAGTTGGGTTAGTACCACTTTATTTCAATGATCACTTTCTGACTTGTTAATTCCGTCGCCGAATACCAGTTTTTCAGAGTTATAGTTAATTAATTATGTTTAATCAATGAAGTCTGTTTTACTTAGGTGGACAGGATGCAGTTATTTTTGTGTCAACGAAAATAAACTGTGAATGCATCTATTAAATGGGGGAAAAAATTTCAAATTTTCACGTGATTAAACAACTCAGATCCGTCTTTGTGAACTACAACCTTAGTAGAGTGACTGTCAGTTCTTTGTAACATACAGGTAAATTTTAAAACATACATGTAGAGAGCTTAAGAAGTTATTTCGAATTACACAAACATTATACAATTCTCAATATATCCAATACAAGTGGAAGAAATGTAACTCCGCAGATTTTAAGTATAAATCCCTTCCAGTAAATATAACTAATCAAAATGTCTTACTGACCTTGACTCAGAAATGTATAGTTGTCTGCAAAAATAAATATATTTACGTACAGAAGTTAATTTCTGAATTAATTTATAAAAAATGTGGAATACTGACTATAATGTTACGTAGTACATACCAGACGCTTGTTCTGGGGGTAAAGGCGGCCGTCACGCAGGGCTGACAACCCGGCTGACATAAAGTGCCGATTGTCTAGAAAAAGTGGGAGCCTTAATCTTCCACTACCCCAAGGGCCTTTCTGAGGCCTGTTGTGAGATCACTTTACTTTACTTTTTACATAGAGATATCCTTAGTTGCCTTCTAGATTTCCATTGAGGCTATAAGTTGAGTAATTGTCATTCACTGATATTTGTAGAAAAGAAAGCAGGAGAGACATATATAGGATATATACAAAGGTATGTAGATAAGGTAGTAAAGGGGACTTTATATATAATCCCAGTGAAGCATTTGCCGCCTGAGCTACCTGGGCCATAAAATATAAATTATAATATCAATACATGCAAATAATTTCAACAGATATATTTATTTAAGTTACGTTGAAAATTCTAGATAATTGGCCTAATGATAAATGTATATAATTAGTGTCACCATGTAGGTATAATCTATTATTTGAAGTTAATTATAACCTAATTAATGTTTTCAACAATTAATTCAACTACAATTATAAAAATTACTAAACGTAAAAAGAAAATCTTATTTAGACCGTATGGCAGAAAAATGAAATTATCTAACAAATTATAAATTTCGAAACAATAGGTAAAATAAACCTGGGGACACAATCAAAATCGTACAACCTGTGAAATCAGAACGGGCTCAACGCTTTAAGTGAAAAGGGAGAGAAGAAACCATAACGCTAGTCAGCGTTCTTTCGGTTCGTTACTTTATATTTAGACAATGACTTATTGGATTTATAAAAATATATATGTTTGTCGTGCCGGGTCGCCATGACTAATCCACGTGGCAAACAAGGATGTGGCCGCTTCTGCTGGGAGATATCACGAAAACACCACACCCGCCCAGATTGCACGTCGGCCCCCCTAACGCGAATCCTGCCCCTGGCAAGAATTTGTATTCTACTCTACAAGGGGTATTCAATATTATCCAACATTTCTCAACCAGTTTCCACAAGCAGAGGTGCCTTCCTATGTCTCTGGTATTAGTTCCCCATTAGCAGTGTTGATCTCTATCTTCCAGATCTTATCTACATATAACAGGGCACATTATTTTAATATGTTTCGGTTATGCTATTCAAAACACCTCACCTCTTAATTCACCACCTTCATTACTTGTGAATACATAATCATTTGGTCGCTTATGGGCGTGTTGGAAGTATAAAGCAAATCAACTAGTTTTTAGAAACACAGTGATCTTAAATTAATCAAAGTAATTAGTGGATAAATCCTGTACACTACTGAATTTGAAACTAAGTTTACGTCAATAAATAATTACAGATCACGTCTTTAAAATATATACGATTAGAGAATCCGGATTTAAAGTAAGTAAAAGATAATCTACATTTAACGTTTAGATCTAACCACTTGGAATTATTATTTTCTTTATAATTTTCATATAAATGAGTTTAATTAAATCTACATTTTCTTTTATATATCAATGCTTTAATATCCTAAGAAATATTTAATAAAAATTATTTCACTTGTATTACCTTGTCTCTGATCCCGAGGGTTGCAGGTTCAAACGCGGCAGCGGTCGATGGATTTTTAGGATGGAAGCATCCAATGAGCAAGTCCTCCGGGAGGGACTTTAAGCCGTGAGTCCCGAGTCTCAAGATTTTCAGGCTCGTAAAATATCCTTAAGCCTGAATGAAAAGGCCACTAAGCAGAATTTACCGAATTTTCCCGTCCTAGTACTACCTTGGTTTCCTAGATGTCAGTATGAGGCGGAACGCTTGATCACGGACCACTCAAATCACATGTGTACGAAAACAAGTATAACAAAATTAGTATGGTTCAAATTCTATCCTATAGGGGGAGAGCGTCTAAATCTCTGTTAAGGGAAACGTGCTTACAAGATTACAAGAAGAATATTAAGTTAATCAAACGTTTTATAATGAAATTACTGAATAAATTTTAACGATAAATTGACTCTGTTAATTACATTATAACTAGTATTTACTTTGAAATTGAAGAAAAAATGAAAATGTTAGGTTGGGAGAAATGAATAGCATTTTCATAAAGTTAAATCATTTTCAATACAATATATCTAGTAGGCCTACTTAAAAGAAACTTAAACATGAAGAAAGGGACATTTGAACAAAATATGTCGCCCTTTGCACGCATAATTTTGAATTGTAGAGGTTGGTAAAATGCATCATTAAATTCCAAGAATTATTACCACTATTTTTAGATAATGATATAAAATTGAAACCATATGTACTGGTAAAACGTTACAAATAAATGGCATATAGTTTAATAACATTAAAAAATAAATATATATATATACAATTTGAAAAGAATATCAAGAAACAGATTCCTAAAAGCAGCATTTATATTACAACCTATAAAAAAAGCTTGTACGACCTAGGAAGAGATGGTCATAACTAGACAATGGGGGGGGAGTCATTCGGATGTGAAGATAACAACAAAGTGAGTATTTTGTCTCGTGAGAAGGTACGTGAGGATAGTACTTGGGATGCGTGCAAATTTAATGTCATAGTCTTGCTTATTTCTTGTTCGCACAAATTTCATGGTGAAAACCGTGTATTTCGAGCCTTGTTATGACGTGTATGGATGTTACACTCTCTGGTCCAACTATCATCTAGCATTGCTGGTGTCGTGTAGAACTCTAGATCTATCTCTCTCTTCTTGTGTTCCCTGATGATAATGCCTGTTATGTGGAGAAAGATATAGAATATACCATATCTTAATGTGTGCAAATAAAACAAAATCGATAAACAGCAAAGACTAAACTCAAAACTAATGCTCAACTTGAGCGCACGTTTCTTCTTACATAGTCTATGCATATAAACATTACTTTTAATTGACTTTTTCTGTTCTCCAATGGTGAAAAAAATGTATTAGTTTATTCAGAAATTTAATATCTGCAAGTCAATTAAATAACTTTATATAAACTAAACTATTAAAACATAATATGATGATATTCATTCAGGCGTCAGACAAATATTAAATTTAGGAACATAAAATTTAAAAAAAAATTAAAAAGACGGTATCTTAGTGTTTTTAGAATTCTAGAATCCAAAATAGTATATTTAAATTTATAGGCGTAAACTCTAGGTTTTAATTAATTGATAATTATGAAAGAGTATAAATAACACTTTGGGCGTTAATTTTCCTCTCCCTGCAAGCCCCGTGTGGCGTACGGTACGTAAAAAGTACCTTTAAGGTGAGAAGTTAAACCAAGTTAATAGAGTGAAAATTAATTTTATTGGCCCTATTTAATATTATTTAAAAATTAGAGGATGAGGAAGACCTACACTCAATGGTATTAATAAACTCTGAGTTTATGCTGATGATGTAGTACTATTGGCCGATAGGAAGGAGATACTAAAGGACAACACGCACACACTATTGAGTAACACTAAGAAATTAGGACTGGAAGTAAATATCAATAAAACTAAATATATGGTCACACATAGAAATATATTATATAATGGGAATGGACAGCTAATGAAAAATGAGGGAAATTTTGAGGAAGTGGCTGGATTCAAATACCTAGGAACAATAATCACAAATAGGAATGAGATAGGGGCCTACACAAAGAAATTAAACATAGGCTCAATTCTGGAAATGCGTGCTATTATGCATTGCAGAGACTTTTGATATACCAACACCTTTCAAAAAACGTTAAACTGAAAATATATAAAACTATTATTCTACCTATTCTACCAGTTATATTATATGGGTGCGAAACGTGGACTCTTACTTTAAGGGAGGAAAGGAGATTACGAGTACTTGAGAATAAAGTACTTAGGAACAGTTTTGGACCAAAGAGAGATGAACAGACAGGTGAATGGAAAAGACTGCATGACAATGAACTACATGGTCTTTACAGAAAGACAGATAAAATACGAACAGTTAAGTCTCGTAGACTGGATTGGCAGGACATGTGACACGAATGGGGAATGAAAGACGTGCATGGAAGCTTCTTGTAGGAAAACCAGTGGGAAATCGCCCAGTAGGTAGACCAAGAATGAGTTGGGAGAATAACATTAACTATGATTTGAGGGAAGTATAGTATACAGGGAATGATTGGATAGCATTAGCCCAGGATAGGGATGTATGGAGAGCTTATCTCCGCGTGGCCATGAACCTATGGGTTCGATAGTTCCAGTGAGTAAGTATTATCTTTAAAATTAAAGTGTTTTGTTCAGGCCTAAACAACTAAAAAAATTAAATAAAATGTGTGTTCGTAAATTTTAGTTA
The DNA here is from genome assembly GCA_030220185.1 of Diploptera punctata. NCBI lineage: Eukaryota > Metazoa > Arthropoda > Insecta > Blattodea > Blaberidae > Diploptera > Diploptera punctata. Next base: position 40,993 of record JASPKZ010006440.1, on the reverse strand, counting down.
CAGTTCAAATTCAGAGAATATCCTAACACTTTTAGAAAACAAGTTATCGTGTGTTTGAAAAGTTCAGAATTATGGGTGACGCAATAAAAAGTTCTTGACCTTCATTGAAAATGGAGATGAATGTACTCAAATATTCTGGGGAAATACCCGAACCACAATTCCAGTTAATGAGATTCAGCTTCAGTTATAACATATAGACTTTCCCAGAATTCACGGATTTCCAGAAAAATGTTTCGGGATAAGGAATGTATAATCTATCCTGCTTATTAACAAATTCTACAAGTTTGTTTTATTTAAATTTGTATTGGATGTAAAAATGCTAATAATTTATAATTCAAATAACGAAAATTTCTGCTTACAAAAAGGTAATTTTATTTAAAATAATAATTACTATAAAATAATTCTTATAAAATTAACAAAAAATAAATCAAGTTATATTGGAAAGGAGTAGTATTGGCATTTCCCTATTTAGCCAGGTAATAAAATTGTACAACTAGTAAGAATTATGCCATTGGATGACTTTCAAAACTATATTATAAATTTCAAAATATTGTATGGGACTCCTCTAAAATATTTCAAATTTGATCCCAAAAGTTATGAAATGCTTACATTTAAAGTTACTCTGTCCAATTGTTCATATTTTACTTAAATATTGTTTTCTGTAACCTGTTTTCAACTAAGCCATTTTTATAAAGGCTAGGAACAGATAATATCTGTCTTTGTAATTATATATTGCACATTCTTCGTACATCACAGATAATTACAGAAGTAATAAAAATCAATCAAAAATGTTAATTAGAAATAGTTAACTAATGTGTGTTTCAGAATTAGAAGCATCAAAAATCAAATACTGGTGGAGAATCGAATTTAAAGAAATGTTTAAGATGTAAATTAATTACACTACATAATTGTATCTGTTTACAGAATGACTTTATACAAACAAACGAGATAAGAAATCAAAGGAAAATTGTTAAGTTTTAAGGTACGTAAGTGAACCAATGGTCTATAAAGTAAAATAGTCAAGTTATAAGACACATAAATGATTAATAATTGTGAAAATAAAGTAATATAACTTATTACACGCTTTATATTAGCTTGACCTGTATCTATCTATCTATCTATCTATATATGTAACGGAATATTTCAACGCGATTTTCACCCACTTGAAATCATTGGATCGACTTGAAACTTTGTATATTTGTAAAGGACCCGTGACAATACAATGATTTCATATTTTGTGTCTAAAATCCTGGCCAGAATCATCAGAAAATCAAAAAAATGAAAACTGATATATTAGGTTGCGGACTTGTCGACTTTTTTTTAATCGTATATAATTCAGTAATCCATATGTCGCTGGTTCAAATCCGGCTGGCAGGATTTTTTAGAAGAGTATTACTTTTAGCTCATACTACAATAGTATCGAATATAAATATATTTACATTTTTATCTTATTCTGTAAAATATTAAAACTAAAAATAAAAAATAAATAATAGTTTTAAAAAACTAAAACAACACGCTTACCGTATTAGAAAACCTAACTAAAAAATGAAAAATAATTTTAATTTGCAACACGATTGGGATAAAATTAAAGTGGTCAACAAAAAATCATCTCCAACACATCTATAATAAAACTAGAGTTATCTACAAAAAAAATAATTTTACCATCAAAAGCGTGGGGTGCTTTTTATGGTTTTTACATTTTCTTCTTAGAGATTTTATTTTTACCAATATCTGTTTATTATCAAATATATTAATTTATATAGAACACCCCACGCTTTTGATGGTAATTTTTTTTGTAGATAACTCTAGTTTTATTCTATATGTGTTGGAGATGATTTTTTTGTTGACCACTTCAATTTTATCCCAAGCGTGTTGCAAATTAAAATTATTTTTCATTTTTTAGTTCGGTTTTCTAATAAAGCGTGTTGTTTTAGTTTTTAAAACTATTATTTACATTATATTAAAGTCAGCTTATCGGTCTTGGGAAACTTAACTCTTAATAAGTTCACAGTATTTTCAACGTTCAACTTATTTGAATTGTTTCTCAATATTTTAGGCTTAAACCATTTAAGTGTTAATACTACTTTATATTGGCGATTTAACTAGACGTTACATGCTATTAGTTGAAATATCTATACTTAAAAAATACCAGATCTTAACTTCGTGAATTGGTTTAACCTTTTAAGATGATATAGGAATAACATAAAAATAGATTGGTTTTATCTTCAAAATGTTACAATTTTTTCTTTTCAAACTTGGAAATGAAATAAAAAACTAATGTGGAGATTGGGTCGGTTCCGGAACGACAGATCTAGTTGTAGAGGCTGGAGGCTGAATCGAGTAGATAGCAATCTATACACAATGGACGCTCGATGTGGGGTAGCAATGTAAATCAGACTTCAGCAGCTACCTCTTGCCTCCTACCGAACTCTCACTTCCTCCAGCAATCACTCCCGAGACATTTGACAGAGAACAATTTGACAAATAAATCAAACTGCACAGATATGATAATCAGTACATCTATAAATATCACTCTCAATAGAGTGTGAGCAGCCTCTAGTTCACGAGATTATTTAAATTTATCAAGTAGTAGGAATTTTAATTTGGAAATGTATGCTTTCAGTGTAGCCGTAAATTGATTGTAGAGAGCATAAATGAAGAGAAAAAATGCGCTTAAGCCTCAATTTTAACTTATGATCTTCAGCTTTATGCATTTATTGAGTTAATTTATCATTTTACTACTTTCCATATATTCGTTTTATTAATTGTGTTTTCAGTTGCTTACCGGAAGTGTCCAGTATTTCGACCTCCTGTCGTAATATAGTCCTCATCTTGTTATTTTCGTCACATCCTGGTGTCATCCAAACTACACAGTTATCGTGGAATAATAAAACAGCTTAAAATGGGAATCCATTTTCATACTATTGTTATAATCCAATGTCCCTTAAACACTTAGAACTAATTAATTAATCTAAATATGTTTAACAGATAATGGAAATGAAGTTATCAAATAAAATTTCTAAAAATCTCCTTAGTTTAATATCTGCCTTTGTAGGTAGTTTTACGTGTCCTAACGTCGCCTGGGCCTTATAGGAACATGACGTGTCAGATGAGGATCACAATTACACCAAACACACTTACATTCACATTAAACAAAGCAAAATTAATATAGATGATTATGACAAACAGATGGTATTAGGGGAGTGCCTGGGCTTTGAAGTTTATTTCCATTTGTCTTAGAAGCGATATAGTATGAGGAAAATACCAAGAAATTAGTTCCGATGCGTCTAAGGCAAAGATGTTATCAATAGGTCCAGTATGGACTAACGTAAGTAGATAATTGTACCTTCACAAATAAATTTAATTTTAAAATAAATTATTATTCTTATTATGTCTATATGATTGACTTCACAGACCATATTCATTTTTTTAATAACACTCACATTTAATTGCAGCAAAAAATTATCTCCATTCTTCTTACAACTAATAGGATTCGTATGACTGCCACTTTTTATCTTTATTTTGAGTTACAATTAAGTAAATAACATTTATATAGGTCTTCTGGTGAAAATTTAGCGATTTGCATTATGTCTCAAAGTAACATTTCTCGTGTGTTTTAGATTTTGTCATATTTGTTTAATTTTTATAATAAAGTCATATTTTAATCACATTTCAGGGATTTTTTAGAAGTCGTCAGCCAAGTTTAAATAACCAAGTGAGTCACAAGTTGCGGGGTTATTTGTTCGAAAATAGCTTGGAAATTCCTTGAAGACCGGATATTACAACCCGCACTTTCACTGTATGATGAAAAGTTGGAAAATGCATATGAATGAATAATATTAGTATAAATGCTCTAGAGATTCATTAAATTATAAGTTTTTTTTTATATTTCTGGGTCATATTTAAACACTTTCTATGTCATGCATATTTTTACTATTTGGGTCACAAAAATCCGCCCCTTACTTATAACCCTTAATAATGGGAAACATTTTTCTGCTATCCAGGTATGTATGGCATTTGCATTTAAGCTCTTTCTTAATATCTTCCGTTTATTTGTTCACTGTTGTTTATAATTATATGATTTTTATTATTATCATTATTTTGTTGCTTACTATTATTGTAATCGAATAAATTATTATTGAATGTTTGTACGTTATAGTAATAATGTAATATAATAATAATAATAATAATAATAATAATAACAATGTTTTATTTATTCTGGCAGAATAAAGGTCATAAGGCCTTCTCTTCCACTCAAACAACCAAATATACAAATGCATATTTACAGTATAAGTTATATACACAATAGACTAAATATAATGAATTAAAATACATTAAATATTGCAGTGTCAATTGTATGTATATGCATTATTTCATATTATGATGATGATGATAATGATAATAATAATAATAATAATAATAATAATAATAATAAATATAATAATAATAATAATAATAATACTTAATACAGGATTTCCACTTTACAGCAGTTTGCCCTTGATTCCTTCTTTCCAGAGATTCCTATCTTTCCATTGTCCATCTTCCATACCCCTCTTCATCATGGCATCATATATATTCCCTCATACCATGTTCTTCTACTTCTTCCCCTTCTCCTTCTGCCTGGTACCATCCAATCCAACACCTGTTTAGGCCACTGGTCTTCCGGCATCCGTTGTACATGTCCATACCATTGTAGAGCTCTCTTTGTTATCCTATCGATAACAGTTTCCTGTGCATCCATTTCTTGTCTGATATATGTAATTCGAATATGTTGTAGCCTGGATATTCTCATACTTCTCCGTAATCCATCCATTTCTGTCGCCAAGATTCTTTTCTGCTTCCTTTCATTTATTGTCCAGCTTTCTGATCCATATGTAAGTATACTTTCTATTATTTTCTGCATAATCCCTTTTTTTGTTTTTCTGGTCAAATTTCTATTCCATAAAAGACCATTCAGGGATCTAATCGCCTTCCTTGCACAATTTACTCTGTTAGTAATATCTTTTTCACAAGTACCAGATTTATCTATTATAGATCCAAGATATTTAAATTCTTCAACACGTTTAATTATCATATTATTTATTTGTAGGTCTTCTGAATTTCCTCCGATTACCATATATTCTGTTTTAATATAATTTATCTTCAGTCCACCTACCTCAAATGCATCGACCAACTTTCTTATCATATATTCTATATCTTCTTTATCTTGTCCTATTATAATCTGGTCATCAGCGAATAATAAATTGTGCAGTAAATGGGCATTAATGTCGATTCCCATTCCCCTACATAACTTATTCCATTTCATTAATACTGCTTCTAAATATATCTTAAACAATGTTGGTGACATCCCGCATCCTTGTCTTAATCCTTTTGTTATATCAAATTCTGAGGATATTCTATTTCCAAGCTTAATACTTGCTTTACAATCATACATTCTTTTTATAAAATGTATGAGAGATTTAGATATTCCAAACTTCTCCATTGCCAACCAAAGCTTTGTTGATGGGTACAGAGTCATATGCCTTTTCCAGGTCTATACATGCCATATGAACTTCTTTTCCTTTAGCCAACATCTTTTCTGTAATCTGCCTGATCACAAATATATTATCAAGGCACGATTTAATAATAATAATACAATAAATGAAACGGGAAACATCAATATTAATACATTGACATTATACGAGAAGGTAATAATCAAGCCAAAGTTAAAAAAAATATACATTTATATATCTGTTAAATGATCCTAACATCCGGCTGCGCCTGATTTCCTGTGGTAGAGAACTCAAGTTATGAGAAGTGAAGATAGTATATTATGAGGAATTATAGGATGTCCTATGTTGCGGTAAATTAAGCAAGAGATTATGGCGTGATCATGTGTTTAAATTATGGTTGGAGAATAGATACGAGAGTTGTGCCAAATGTTTTTAGCAGAATTTCATAAAAAAACTATTACATTTCAAAATACTCTCCAGTAATGCAAACATTTTTCCTTCTTTTGAAACCACTTAGAAAATCAATCAGTCCAAGCTTCTTTGGGGATGTTACTTAGACCACTGTTGTATGCTGCATGGTATAGGATATCGGATAAAAAACGTTGCCCATTAAATTTTTCCTTGGTATTTGGTATCAGGAACAAATCAATCGGAAACAGATAATTGTTTTCTTCTCCAAGAAATCCATTGTTGTAGCAACCCTTATGCGCTGAACATTATCGTGGTGCAGGAGAAAGTGCCCACTCTTCGACTTTGAGTGCTGTGACCTAATGTAGCGATAACGTTCGGCAGATATTCAGTCACCTACCACTCAGCATTAACTTTGCGAAGTGTGTCCATGGTCAGAAGAAGTGAGATGATCCATCTTGATGAAGATAGTTGCCATTATCTTATTTCCAGAGCTCCTACTTCTCCGAAATTACGTTGGTGGTTCCTCACTTGGAAACTGCTATACTGATGACTATCTCTTCATTTCGGGGTCATATTGGTATATTCATATTTTGTCACCTGATAGTTGTCTTTGGACCTTCCTCCGTCGATTTTCTTAAGCATAAAACGACACCAATCCATTCTAATGTCATTTTTGGCTTCTGTCAGGGAATGTGGCACCCAAAGGGCATATCTCTTAGTGAGGTCTAAGTGATTGTGAACGATGGTCAATATTTAGGGTTCCTCAATCACACAAAATGTAAGATGAGGTTCTTTTTTAACCATTTTCCTCACAGTGTCGATGTTTTCTTGGATCACTAGCGGTGCTGGAAGAAAGTTCTTGAGACGCTTTAGGAAATTATATAGAGATGATCTTTTTACACGTTTACTTTATTAGGGTATTTCAATTTAGATTAGACTCTAGATATAATACCAAATGTTTAACAACGTTGGCTTATGGAATTTGTTCATTATCTGACATGATGGCCAAAATGTTGCTATTGTTTGTGGAGCTTAATAGTCTCGATAATCATTGCTTGCGTTTTACTTACTTTTAGTTTTAGCCCGAACTGTCTGGACCATGAAAATATGTCTGAGGTCAGTGTTCACTTTATCAATGCATTCGTTAAATTCGTCAGGACTAAAGTGTAAATCTGTAAGTCGTCGGCGTAAAGATGATGCTTGTAGTTTTGTAGTTTCTTGGTCACGTCTTTAATATAATTGGAAAAGAGAACAGGGGCGAGCACTCTGTCTTTTGTCAATAAGCGCCAGGAGGAAATATAATTAATTAATAGAAACTTGTTGGTGACGATTAGTGAGGTAATTTGATTGGTTTAAATCAAGGCAATTTTCAGACACATGTAATGTATTTAGTCTAGCTAGAAATAAATACATGTATATTGTGTTAAAATCTTTGATGTAACCGAGAACTGTTGCAGTCAGTTCACTTTTGTCCATTTAATCTATTATGTCCTCTAGAATATCGGTAAATGCTATACTTATGTGATGTCCTATTCTAAAATAAGAAGCAAGTCACGTGTTGCGAGGTAGTCTGTTAACTGTGAGTGTGTTATATGTTCCAGTGCTTTAGATAAACAGGGAATAATATTCATTCACTTTTGATCATCAAGTGTTATGGATGTATTTTATTTCGGTGTTGGACGAACTAGAGCCATTTTCCAGAGTCTGGGATAAGTCCCGGGCATTATAGAGGCATTAAAATGTACTATGATTCTTAATTCACAACAGCTTCATTTTTAATATTTTATAATTTAGTATAACTTACACTTTATATATATATATATATATATATATATATATATATATATATAATATTTATTGTGTATTTTTTTGCCGATTGTGACAAGAACTCGTTATAACCTTAATACTGGCAGAATGAATAAAACATTATTATTATTATTATTATTATTATTATTATTATTATTATTATTATTATTATTATTATTAAACCATAGGTGGATTTTTGCCACTGTTATCATTATAGGCCTACTCAGTATAATAGTAGTTTTATATTTTGCAACCTACTTTTCACAAAACAAAACTGAAGTTACTAATATGTGTAACTGCACTTCGAAATAAATGGACGAAGATGTACTGATTTTAAAAAAAATAATAAAAGATCATAGACATTCGAGGTTCTTGTTTTCCTTGAGGTTTTTAATGATCGGGGATCACCGTGATCGATAATTATTAATAAACGTTTCCACTATCTTGTCGGTTTTTATTAGTTGGTCTAACCTTTGGTCGCATTTTAATAAATATACAAGTATTTTTACCTTCAAAGTAGTATAATTGTATGGGTTAAATCTACTCTTGACGAAAAACGAAATTTTAATTTACACAATCTGAAATTATATGAATTAGGTGGACGACAGGTTTCCCATGATAACTGGATCTCCAGCGAAGGTAACTCAGGATAGTTTAAGACAAGGTGCAGATTATAAAATTCCCTATCTTAATGGAAATTGAACCCGGGGTTCAGCAATGGAAGGTAGGGACTCAACCAACCAGACCACGGCGACGGGCAGAATAAAATAAAAATCTCCTAATTAATATTTATAAAGTATGTTTACTGCGATAGTCACAATTCAACACTTTTTACATTACATTTTATTAGTAGGTCGAGAAGTGCGCAGTTCTTGGTAAATCAGAGGACTGTAGACAAACGCAAGGACAACACACTAAAATCCATTCCATTGGTTTCACTGGAACCTGCAGCAATTTCACTAAACATGTACGAAAAACTTGTCTCAGACACACTGTAATTCCAACAGTAACAAATTACGTTGCCCGTAAAATGTCAGTTCGAATACAGAACAATTACGTTAGGCCTATAACTTGTTTCAAAATAAACAAAAGAGTTGTTAATTATGTAAAAATTATGTGATCCACGTAACTGGTATTATTTCAGTTCTTCATATTTGGATAAACGAGACCTGGCTACTAAGAGTGATTATATTTGATGGCTCTCCACTTCTCATTCCTTGCTGGATATGCATCTCTTCGGAATTTTAAATAGCTCTCTCCAGATATCAGAAAACATTCTTGTTATTATACCGGGGCGTTGCTTTACATCAATAGAGGTGGCAGAGAGGACCGAACTGATATTTTTAGATAATGAATTGGAATTCAATTATAACGCGCGAGTTGTTTCAAACGATGCATTCTGTATTAAGGTTAATTCAGTTGCTGAATTCATGTATTCATCAAAAGCGTAAACAATTAATTGTCAAATATCACAATATTCCTTGATACATGGCACAAGCATCATGTTTGCAGCACTCAATAAATTATTCCTGGTTTTTGTTATACAAAGGGACAGACAGCTATATGTCCATAAAACACTTATATTAGTTTCTTCTAGATTTCTATATACCTGTGACTTAATATGCAGCTTTTTATGAAATTTAAAGCCCGTTCTTCAAATTTGTCAATTATTTAAAATTGATTTGGGACTTCCAAAACAGACTCCAGTTTCTCCATCGCAATATAAACTACCCAGTTCAGATTCCTCTACAGTATTTACCAATCTCAGTTAAAATTGTATTCCGGTATTGATATCGAAATATTTTTCTCAAATAATGGAATTTTACAAAAGTAGGCCTATCTGTTGAGATGGAACAAGAAGTTATTTATTATCCGAGTAATAAGAACCTCTAAGAATACTTAGAGGGCTGTGAAAGCCCTAAATGTTGAAAATAGTGCTTATAATAATAAGTAAGTAAGTGGCACTCGAAACATCATGAAGTTATGAGCTTTATTATTTTCATAATGTACTGAGTAGTAAATCCTCATGCATAAACGGACATAGGAATTCCTCTTAAAACTGATTATTATTAGATTTACATATAAAATTACGTTGAAAATGCTAGACAAAAATATTTACGCATAATACATTACGCTCCATTTGTAATTTACTTCACCTCTAACTCTATAACCAAGTCATTTCAGTCAACTGCAGCGCTCTGCCTATATAGGTACATCAAATAAGGATACTTGTTTCCATTTACAAAGCTGGCAAACCCCACCTGTACCTTTGAGCGTTGAAAAATATATTATATTTGAATCCCCCATGACTCCATGGACAAAAATCGTCAATTTCATATATATATATATATATATATATATATATATATGTATGCTGTGATCTCAGATTAATCGCGTTACGTCATACGAAACGGGCTCATATTCGATCCCCGATCGGCACAAATTTTCTAGATCAGATTTTTTCGGGGTTATGACTCACCTATAAGACAAAATGTTGGGAAACTTTTTGGCCCAAATGGTCTCGGAATATCACCTGGTTATCACAATCATCCACATCGTATTTGCGTTCATTATTATCAATGAAAGTGAATGTTGTGTATTGTCTTGAATGTTTGTGTTGTCTGGGAGCGGCCCTGGCATTCAGCTGATCACTCATCCAAGGGACACCCTCCATGTCCTTGTGTGGTCAAAAAAGTAAGTATGTCATCCAGGGTTAAAAATTCCCTCCTGATGGATCTTGACCTGTAAGGCATGTAAAAGTACTTATAAAGGGAGTGGTTAAAACAAGATATAAGTAATGGAAAGGAGGTTTGATAATATAAAAAATACCATGGGACTCAAATTATTTTGACACAGCTGTCCTAAGCGATTTATAAAGGTACGCTCAACAAAAAATTTTCAATTTAGTAATCCTTGTCAAAAATTGTTTATGCTTGTGCGTGATTGAAGAATTTTCTGAATGTGAAACGCAATTGATGTCGGTACAAGGATTCTTAGAATTTACATCCATTCAAACTGAATTAATATCAATGAGTAGAAATTAAGGTTTTCGGTAGTGGATTTATTGATATTTAAACACTATAAATTATTCAACTACGTTGTAATTATATCAATACCAGCATTATTTAATATACTGTATTTTAAAACAATAAATGAAGATAATTTTTAATATTTAGTGACCTCCACCAGCATCAATGTAGTAATTATAAATTGAGACAAAGTTTTAGGAATTGTTCATTTGCTAAAGAACTATCATTAATACTCGTATGTATATACTCCCTTGATATAGATCAATGACTCTGTAAGATCAATACATGATTATAACCAGATTTCATTGAAATTTTAATTAAATACGCTGGAAGGCAGTTTAAATCCAGTCAGATATTGTAACAATACTCTACCCCTTCACATTTCATACGGCCTAAAGAAAACACTTGTTCATACACGTCCTTCATTATCTAAGTACGAATCGTGTGATTTAAATCCTTGTATACGTTTTATGTTCAAATCAGACGACCTTACATAATAAATGTGTTACACGGTTTTTCATTGTTTTGAAAGTATGTATTTCAACTGCAGAGTTTAAGTGTAAAATATAAATTGCTCCAGTCATTGTAGTACGTGTTGGTAATTAAATATCTTGGAGGTGGTCAAACAATTTACGGTTTTTAATTTAAGCTATTGTACATTTTTGGTCCTTCGCTTTAGATAATAGAAATATTGTATCTGTCGTAATCTATAAAACAATAAATTAAATTGAGTTAATAATCTTAGTCAGATCTTTAATTCACGATGTCGTTTAAGATATAAGAAATTAAAAGGCGACGTACATTTAAAATAACTAAATTTCGGTGCGTTGGAAAGTAGTTTAGAATTCATATAATCTAATTCGAAAATTTAAAATAAAATAAATCTCAAACACTGACAGTTATTTACACCGTCATACGATTTAAATAATATTGTGTTTTTAATTTAACTCTGTTTAAGAAAGCTGCTTTACAAATGAAACATTAAATTGTTCTATTATCTAAGTCATTAATATGTTGTCTTGAACAATTAATAATCGTATTCAAATTTCGAATACTATAAATAAATCTTAACTTGTTTTACTTAGGAATATTCCAGAATACAGTGTTTCTCCTTCGACCCAAACTGATTTGTCGCATAAATCTTAACATTTTTTAAATGTATATTTAAAATACATTTTTCAATTTTTAATTCAAACTAACATATTCCTATCTATAAGTAATTTCAAATGAATAATTACTAGCTTTGAAATTAGATGACGTTCCTAAACTTTAAGCCAGGCTCCTGAGACCTGAAAAGTTTAATTGGTATTGGTATTTTATAAAACAATAAAATCAATCAAAGAAAACAAACGTTTATTCAATGAATTATAATTTATGCAATTAAAACAAATTTAGAAAAATAAGTTTACAGAATATATAACTTCAGTTCATAAATTTTCAGTAAATTAATATTCGTTATTTTTATCTCATTTACAGGGGTATCTCATTACTTTCAACTTCGTACAAAATTCTAACAAATATATTAGTAAGCAGACTTACTCCCTATATTCATGACATTCTAGGAGATCATCAATGTGCATTTAGAAGAAACAGGTCTACAACAGATCAGATTTTTAGTATAAGACAGATTTTAGAAAAGAAATGGGAATATAATGGTACTGTACATCAACTATATGTAGACTTCAAAAAAGCATATGATTCAATTAAGAGGGAGAAGTTATATAGTATCCTGCTGGTGTTCGGAATTCCTAAAAAGTTAGTTAGACTTATACGAATGTGTCTAAATGGCTCAAAGAGTAGGGTGCGTGTAGGCAAACAGTTTTCAGACACTTTTGAAATCCAGAATGGGTTGAAGCAAGGAGATTCACTATCTCCTCTACTATTTAATTTTGTACTAGAGCATGCCATTAAATCTTTACAGAATGAGGAAGGCTTACAACTGAATGGTATTAATAAGCTGTTAGTTTATGCTGATGATGTAGTACTACTGGCCGATAGCGAGGAGATACTAAAGGCCAACACGCACACACTATTGAGTAACACTAAGAAATTAGGACTGGAAGTAAATATCAGTAAAACTAAAAATATGGTCACACGTAGAAATTTAGTATATAATGGAAATGGACAGCTAATGACAAATGAGGGAAATTTTGAGGAAGTGGCTGAATTCAAATACCTAGGAACAATAATCACAAATAGGAATGAGATACTTACTTACTTACTTACTCACTGGCACTATCGAACCCGTAGGTTCATGGCCGCACGGACATAAGCTCTCCATACATCCCTATCCTGAGCTAATGCTTTCCAATCATTCCCTGTATAATCTACTTCCCTCAAATCATAGTTAATGTTGTTCTCCCACCTCATTTTTGGTCTACCAACTGGGCGTTTTCCTTCTGGCTTTCCTACAAGAAGTTTCCATGCACGTCTTGCATTCCCCATACGCGCAACATGTCCTGCCCATCGCAGTCTACGGGACTTAACTGTTCTTATTATATCTGGCTTCCTATAAAGACCATGTAGTTCATTGTTATGTAGTCTTCTCCATTCACCTGTCTGTTCATCTCTCTTTGGTCCAAAAATTTTCCTAAGAACTTTATTCTCAAATACTCGTAATCTCCTTTCCTCCCTTAAAGTAAGAGTCTATGTTTCGCACCCATATAATATAACTGGTAGAACAATAGTTTTATATATTTTCAGCTTAACGTTTTTTGAAAGGAGTTGGGACATCAAAAGTCTCTGCAATGCATAATAGCATGCATTTCCAGAATTGAGCCTATGTTTAATTTCTTTGTGCATCTCATTCCTATTTGTGATTATTGTTCCTAGGTATTTGAATTCAGCCAATTCCTCAAAATTTCCCTCATTTGTCATTAGCTGTCCATTTCCATTATATAATGTATTTCTACGTGTGACCATATATTTAGTTTTACTGATATTTACTTCCAGTCCTAATTTCTTAGTGTTACTCAATAGTGTGTGCGTGTTGGCCTTTAGTATCTCCTCGCTATCGGCCAGTAGTACTACATCATCAGCATAAACTAACAGCTTATTAATACCATTCAGTTGTAAGCCTTCCTCATTCTCTAAAGATTTAATGGCATGCTCTAGTACAAAATTAAATAGTAGAGGAGATAGTGCATCTCCTTGCTTCAACCCATTCTGGATTTCAAAAGTGTCTGAAAACTGTTTGCCTACACGCACCCTACTCGTTGAGCCATTTAGACACATTCGTATAAGTCTAACTAACTTTTTAGGAATTCCGAACTCCAGCAGGATACTATATAACTTCTCCCTCTTAATTGAATCATATGCTTTTTTGAAGTCTACATATAGTTGATGTACAGTACCATTATATTCCCATTTCTTTTCTAAAATCTGTCTTATACTAAAAATCTGATCTGTTGTAGACCTGTTTCTTCTAAATGCACATTGATGATCTCCTAGAATGTCATCAATATAGGGAGTAAGTCTGCTTACTAATATATTTGTTAGAATTTTGTACGAAGTTGAAAGTAATGAGATGCCCCTATAGTTGTTGCAATCAGTTTTATCTCCTTTCTTATAAATTGGTACGATAATTGATTCCTTCCATTCATCTGGAAGAGCTTCTTTTTCCCAAATCATACTAAGCAACCAGCGTATCTTGTCCATCAATTTTTCTCCCCCTGATTTTATCAGTTCTGCTGGGATCTCATCTGAACCTGATGCTTTATACATCTTCAATTTTTCAATTGCCATTTCAACCTCTAATGCACTTGGCTCTGCGACTAGCATTTCTGCTGTCTGTAAGTTATTCTCCTCAATGTCCTGTTCTGTATGTACATTTAATAGCTGATTAAAATAACTTTTCCATCTATTTAATATACTCTTGGAATCTGCAATCATATCCCCATTTTCATTCCGAATTATGTTTGTTCTAGCCTGAAACCCTTTCTTCTCTATACTAATTCCCTGATATAATTCTCTAATGTTCCTATTTTTTGCATTCATTTCAAGATCATTAATCTTCTCTCTCAAATATTCCCTCTTTTTACTCTTTAGTAACTTGGTGGTTTCCCGTCTGACACTACCCAATTGAGATGCACAAAGAAATTAAACATATGCTCAATTCTGGAAATGCATGCTATTATGCATTGCAGAGACTTTTGATGTCCCAACTCCTTTCAAAAAACGTTAAGCTGAAAATATACAAAACTATTATTCTACCAGTTATATTATATGGGTGCGAAACATGGACTCTTACTTTAAGGGAGGAAAGGAAATTACAAGTATTTGAAAATAGAGTTCTTAGGAACATTTTTGGACCAAAGAGAGGTGAACAGACAGGTGAATGGAGAAGACTACATAACAATGAACTACATGGTCTTTATAGGAGGCCGGATATAATAAGAACAGTTAAGTCTCGTAGACTGCAATGGGCAGGACATGTTGCGCGAATGGGGAATGAAAGACGTGCCTGGAAGCTTCTTGTAGGAAAGCCAGAGGGAAAACGCCCAGTTGGTAGACCAAGAATGAGGTGGGAGAACAACATTAACTATGATTTGAGGGAAGTAGATTATACAGGGAATGATTGGAAAGCATTAGCTCAGGATAGGGATGGAGAGCTTATGTCCGCGCGGCCATGAACCTACGGGTTCGATAGTGCCAGTGAGTAAGTAAGTAAGTATTTTTGTCTCATTTATTTTTCACGCCATAAAAGGTGGTCTTGATATCCAGCGATTCGTTAGAAATTTGTCTCGAAACAAAAACATCAATAGATGGAAACATGGAAACAGCCGTGCAATTTACTTCCTATCCCATCCCCCACAGAACAAAATTTAAAACAACACACACATAGTAAGCACAGTAAATACAGTATGCATTACTAATAAGTAGAGCTAGGAATTTTAGGTGGAAAAGTTTGGTGAAAAAGGTGCAAAAAATGTGATTTAATTTAGCAGAAAAAGGTGCAAAAAAATGTGCATTTTTTAAAATATAAGGTGCAAATTTCCCATGTGAATTATCATTTAAGAGTACCAAAACCAGCTACATCAAGTAACCCGTGACACAAAATTCAGTCATGTTGTCATATATTAAAAAGTCTGAGTAAGACAAGTCTCAGATCATTATGTTACTGAAATCACAAGTCCAGAAAACTGTTAAAGCAGATATTATTCAACAACTCAAATGTTTAGAACATATCTAAAAACAGTTGAGTATCTGAAATGTCTATCAGTGGTTTCGTCTAATATAAAATATACTGGTTTTCACCTTCTACTTGACTGATCTGTTTTAATTTTTCTTCATACAGAGGTTGAAGGTATGATTTTCATCTGGAACAGACTTCCCGGTATATTTATCCAAATATGCTTTCATAATAGGCTTGTTAAGTTTGGAAATAGGAATACCACATGCCACAAATGTCTTTGCTGTATCATTTAAAAAAATATTTTTATTTATTAAACTTGAATAATAAACTGTTGTTACAATACATATTTACTGTTTTGTGGTTCCTTATTTTTCGTGTTTTGCACTACCTATATGCTGCGTAATACGATTGTGTTGGTGTTTTTCATCAATGGTTATTGAAATATCTCAAACAATGCACCTCATAACAGATCTGTCACTCTGAATTCCATCTGCACTAAACTGTTTTACAAAATCATGTAGTTTGTAGTAGTTCGCATTCGGTTTTGGCATACGGAATACTGGTCTCTCAGGAAAATAGCAGACAGCACAAATCAAATATTATTTTGAACTGAAACATTTGTTTATGCACTCAACAATCGTACTTGCTTAAACAATAGCTTTCGCATAACTGTGGTGCAAGAAGGTGCGAACTAATTTAAAAGGAATAGCCTAACGGGACTGCACCAAAGTGGAAGTAATGTGATGTGGACTGATACCACACATCGTTACCAACCCTTGAAAGCGTATTTGAAGAAATGTAAAAAAGAAATATATACACATTATTTTGGGAATACAATGCTGCCAAGAGACATAAAAAGGTTTTAAAAAGTGCAAAATATGCTTGCATTGATAAAAAGGTGCAAAAAAAGTACTAGCATTGAAAAAAAGGTGTAACTAAAACACATTTAGGGACATTTATTTAATGTTTTCTTTGCAAGACAAGTTAATTTGAGCATTGTAGTAACAAAATAAGGTGCAGCAGCTAAAATTCCTAGCTCTACTAACAAGACTCTTAATATAAAACAAAATTTAATATCGGGTAAAACTAACCTGTTTCACGACGGTCTAAAAATTTCATATAGAACTTTTCAATATCAGTTATATGTAAGTACAATACATGATTTTGCGCTTTGAGGGTTGGATAGTTTATAATTTAAGAATGAGGACAGAATTCAATTATATATTCTGTGTAACGAGCCGAAATATTTTCCCCATATTATGACTACTTCAGGCAGAATAATTTAGAGTATAGTTTATACCGAAACATTTCTTAGGTAGGATACTGGGAAGTTGAGTATTGAGATCGCTTAGGGGACCGAGCGCCGAGAAAAAACATATATACTTTTTCCATTAACCGTAATTTTCTTACACTACCCAAGAATTGAAATGTTTTCTCGAATTAACGATCCCGATATTCAAGTTATCAAGATACCACTTAAGAAATATCTTGATATAAACTATGTATACTCTAACCTATTCTGCCTTAAAATAAGTCGTTACACAGAAGAAATAATTTTATTGTGTCCTCTTGTCTTAAATTAAAAACCATCCCGCCCTCAAAGTGAAACCATGCAATTGCACTTGTGCCATCTCTATCAAAAGTGTCAATGAATCTCTCTGTCTTTCAAGGTAAGTCTGGTACACAATTTATATCCACCGGAGGAACATAAATCCGAAAACCCGATTTGCTGCAGCATGTATACAAAAAAAAAACTTCTATAAACGTGGCATGTTAGGCCCATATGACACTTAACACAATACGTTATATAATTAACAAAATATGACATTATATATATATACTAACTCTTCTTCCTTCCTTCCTTCCTTCCTTCCTTCCTTCCAAGTATTAGGCCAAGGCCTGTTACGATCCTATAGAAAATTTCCCCTTCAGCGTTTCATAGGACGACCCAGAGATCTTCCGGAAAATTCTCGTATAAGATTTGAAAGCATAATAATAGTCCCTTCGATTGGTTGCTGGCCAAAGGAAGGCTAACTCTAAAAAATAAATTGATTGTTAGAGGTCCCTTTGATTCTTTCTCATTTCATCTTACAAATTGTGTTATTTTCTTTATTTCTCACTTTGGCAATTAAACTTCTAATTTGTAAACACTCCACTACTTCCTGATCTCAAACGAACACGATCTGTCAGGAGAGGATCACACAGGCACTGCATAGATTTTGATCACATGAGGAGAAGCTGAGTAAACGTCTCAATAGGGGATACAACATGAATTTCTAAGACTAAACACACAGTTCACTCATATGTACATGATGCTAGACAAAGTGAATAATATGATAGGCCAGATAGTGTTGGGGTATTATTTGAAAGTTTCCTGATATTTGTTTTATAGGTGAAGAAAACACTGGAAAAAGAACCTTCCTCAATAGACTTTCTGGACTGGAGTTCGAACTCAGACTCGCTGCATATGAGGAAACGATTTTTTATAAACCACAGAAACGAAAGTGTTAGTCTCTATCTCTCTCTATCCCCCCTCTCTCGCTTTCTCTCTCTCTCTTCTCTTTCTCTCTCTCTCTCCCCCTCTCTCTCTCTCTCTTCCTCTCCCCTCTCTCCTCTCTCTCTCTCTCTCTCTCTCCTCTCTCTCTCTCCTCTCTCCTCTCCTCTCTCTCTCTCTCTTCCTCCTCTCTCTCTCAGTTTCTGGAAATAATTAACGGTTTATGTATAACATGAAAGCGGTTGTGTATATCGTTATTTTGAATATTTCATAATTATGACAATAGTAATAATAAGAGGTATAATAGTCTCACATATACGAACATTGATTAATTAGATATATTTTATTTCAATTGAATGTACTGTACATTAATATAATTCTTAATCTCTCCAACAAGTGTATCAATTTCAGACAAATCAAATTAGATGCATTTCTCTACTCTTAAATTACTTTAAAATAACTGAGGTAGGCCTATATAATAATAGTTGTCATTTATAAAGTTGCTATAATAACAGATGATCCAATTTTGTACCATGATATGCAATCATTTAACAATTTATAAAATATGAATTAAAATTCATCCGCCTCTTACGCCCCATTTAATAATAAATTCATAATATTTTACTTTCTAAACTTTTAAAATGCATATTAATTCCTATTAATTTCTTAGAGATGAACAAAAAATAGTGCTTGAATTATGGACTTCAATTATTTTTGTATCTTAATTAAGATGGACAAAATACATGGCTTTGATGCATGTTATGTCCATATTAAATTAGACCTCTGTCAAACGCCCAAGTGTGCTCTAGTTTAAAACCGAAAAAGATATTTTAAAATTGTACACCATCACATCGCATGTTTAAATTAAATTTTAAACAGGGCTAACGTCTATTCCAAAGTTTTTATATGCTGAATATTGATAACAGTTTCATATTATGTGTCTTTCAATAAACGATTTAATGGCGTTTCTTGATAAAAAATTAATTTAAATTTCAAAGTAGGCTATATTAAAGTAATCCTGGTATCAAACTGTATTATTCTGTAATTTCCATTTATATCAACCAGAATAATTAAATACATATACGAAATAAAAGTAATAAAGCGCATATGTGTAGAATTTGAAATGACTTTTATAAATCTAATTTGATTATTAATCATCACCTCACATTATTATTATTGTACGTTATTAGAGAAGTAATTTGTGGGAAATCATAAAATATATCTATAATCATCTTTTTTAAACGCCTGTTTTTACTAGCATCGTATTAGTTAAAACATAGTATCGCATTCAAACCATATTAAGAGTTCTTAAAATTAAAAAAAGTTGAGTTTTTATACTATCTCAATATTATATCGTCCACCGCTGTGGTCTCGCGGGCCCAGGTTCAATTCCCGGTCGGGACAGGCTCCTGGGTGAGGTTTTTTTCGGGGTTTTTCTTGTAAGACAAATGTCAGGAAGCTTAGGGCCCAACGGTCCCCGAAAATCATCCGGCCATCATCATCATCGTTTATCGGTGTGGAAGGCAACGGGAAGCTACCACACCTATAATTCCCTAGTAAAGTTGCAAAGCATAGCATGAAAATGCTATGATTGCAGTGAAAGACGTGCCTTCGGGCAGAATTGCTATGGATGGATGGAAATTAAATCAACCCAATATGTAAACACACACACACACACATACAACACACACACACACACATATATATATATATATATATATATATATATCACTATCATCATGGACATTTTAAGTTCAGGCTCGTTAAGCCTGTTCCAATAGGCCTACACATATGTATCATATTCTTCCATACAGATGTAAGATCTCATGCTCTGTTAAGATCTCAAGGCTGAATTTTCGATCCATCTTTTCTTCGGAAGGCCCAAAGATCTCTTTCCATATAGGCCTATATATATATTTCTTATCATACCATTGCTCAATGTTAATATTTAATTATAACATCGATAAAGCGTCACTCCTATAAAGTAAAAATGTTATCTTTAATTTGCTTACTTGTTATAGTCAGCTACTAGATGGCAGTGAAGACTGAGTTCTCGCGACATCTAGTAATAATGGGGAATATAATACATAT
The DNA here is from genome assembly GCA_030220185.1 of Diploptera punctata. Taxonomy (NCBI): domain Eukaryota; kingdom Metazoa; phylum Arthropoda; class Insecta; order Blattodea; family Blaberidae; genus Diploptera; species Diploptera punctata. The sequence goes on along the minus strand of JASPKZ010006440.1, from coordinate 20,536 downwards.
ATAAGAAAAATAAATGTTTGAATTGGATTCGCCTGGTGGTGTAATGGATATCACACTGAGGTACAGACTCAGAGATCCGGGTTCGAATCCCGTCCAGGCATTTATTTTTCTTATCATACCATGTATATATATATATATATATATATACACCTATAGAGTGCTGACGAAATAAAGTCAAACGTTTAAATATTCCATGTGTTGGAAGTATAGATTTCATGTTGAGTATCAAACTAAAGTTATTTTTTTTAATTGTACTCATCATCCGTAGATTTACATACAAGGTCCCTCTAATACTTAGGGCCATAGTTATACAATTAGTAGAGAAATTTAAACAGATTATTTTGAGGCAAGGATCCTCATCCACTCTACAGGAAGTTGAGTACTCTAGCACAACTCTATGTAAATTGTTAGAGTGTAATTCTATGTCCAAAATGGCTTTGTCCTATTGCCTTCACCCAAAGTAGATTGCACGGATGTCATTGATGTCTCTCCCCCCAATATTATACACATTCTATATTTCGAAGTTTGAATTTAATGGGCGAGTTCAGGATTGACACGCCATCTCCTCAGATTTTGATGTATGAACAATTCTTTGGTTGTCATCCTACTCACTGGTAGCTTCAATTATCCAATTAGAGATCACATCAGATCTAAAATATAGATTTCAAATCATCCATTCTCTATTTCAGAATGCTCAGTTTATAGTCCTCTATCACCTGTATAGCTTTCACTCTAAAATATAGAGAAAATATATCATATTGAACAATAGAATTTGTTGTAATGATTAAACAACTTAGTCAGGTAACACCTACTATTATAAAGTTACACTGTATGGCTATATTATTGTTCAATGTTCAATATCGTAAGTTTAACCAAATACTTCAACAAACTACAATTTAAATGTGAAATCCTCCTTTATCATATTTCACGGTTTGTGACTTATTTTTCAATAAAACTTAAGAAATATTACACATATTTTTTAAATATATCCTCAACTAGCGTCCAACTCAGGGTCGGGTCGAGGGATGAAATGAGAAGAACCCCAATATATAGAGGTCTATGAATGACAAGGGTGCTGGCCGACCACGCCTGACGCACCATCATAGGGGTAGATGAATGAAATGAATGAGATGATTATAGAGAATGGTGGAATGAAACTGTGGTACTGGAAACGGGAGAAATCCCCAAAAAAAAAACCTGCCCAAGCTCCGTTTCGTCCACCACGAAACCCACATGGAGTGACCGAGACTAGTTGTCGGGACCCCATGATGAGAGGCGAGCGTCTAACCGCTTGCGCCATGGAATCGCCTACACATATTTCTTAAAATTTCAAAACGTTTAGAGAAATATCTGAAGAAGTTTTCAGGAACTTTAAAAAATAATTGCTAAGTTCTATAACACGTCCAGACAAATATGAAAGGATTTTTCGCTCTGTTGAAAAAAATGAAAGCGGATTTTACCGTCTTATAAATAATAATAATAATAATAATAATAATAATAATAATAATAATAATAATAATAATAATAATAATGAGAAAACCGAAATAATTATGAACAATTATATTTTTCCAAATCACTGTTTCTTGATACCCTCAAGAATCAAAGTCCGGTTTATTCCTATAACTGAGATACATGTTATTAAACATTATGCAATGCAATTCACTCGAACGCAACATGTCGAATATAAAGTAGTTCAACTGCATTCAAGTGCCAGGACTTTCCTCTATAACGTAATGAATTAATTGTTGTAAAAATCATTAATATGTAGGGAAAAAATAGAACTGTTAGACTACCTCTCACAGGTTATTCAGGCATGTGGCGTGTGTGTGTTTTTTTTTTGTATAAGGAACTCTGGTTATCTGTTACAGAGTAATGTAACTTTGATACTTTAGACATATAACATGCCATCGTGTAATATTGTTGTCCTTAGATTGAGATAAGATTGATTCAAATAATTTAATTTTTGCTACCTACTTCAAGTGATAGTTAGTTGATTAAGAAAATTACATAAAATATAGAATTCAAAAAAGGAGATCGCTATTAAAAATGTTAAACGGAGTTTTCTGGGATAAGAACACAAGAATAGATACCAAATTGCAAATTTATAAATACATAATTCGAAGCACGCTAATATATGGTGCCGAAACTTGGCAGTTGAATAAAACTTTGAGTTTAAAGCTTATGTCTACTGGAATATATTGTTTTAGACGCTCAACTATACCCGAACCGCCATATCTCCGGCTCTGAAGTTTAGGTTATACGAGGGGTAAAGGGAGAATTCGCCCTCTACTGTCAATAAGGATATGGTTCTAGTGGGAGTAGATGTCTGCCACAGCCAATCATGCTCTAGACACAGCTAGAGCGCGATAGTAAGGTTTGAAATTGCTGGGATGTTGTCAGTTGTATGTCTGCTAACCACATACATAAAGAGGCCACTCCCACTGAATATCCATATCAGCAACACTGTCGTGAAAACGTAAGGCCGGGGAATCAGCGGCTGCAGTACAGACATTCTAAATTGGAAAAAAATAAGAAATACAATTATCAGGCAACAAATGAAAGTCCAAAATTCAATATTACATTTTGTGAGATACAGACAACAGAATGGTATGGTTATACAGGCCCTACGTAGGATGCCAGAGAAAAGATTACCCAGACAAGCTTTGGAATGGATTCCACCTGGGAAAGGAAAGAGAGGTCGGCCTAGATTTAAATGGATCGATGATGTAAGAAGAGGTATAAGGGAGCTAGGTCTGGAATAATTGGAATGGGAAGATAGAGAAGAATGGAGAAAGGAGATAAAAATTTAAAAAGCTTTGGGTAGAGGAAGATGTTTTATTACATTGTAAAACATGTTTATAAATATTTTTAATTTTAATCTATTTAAACACATTTTATCATGTGTTTAACACATCTACAATACATTAATCTGTAAAACTTCACAGGTTCTTTATATCAAAGCAGTCAGCCAACATCTCCAAACAGTCTGTGAAAATTGCGGATAGAGTTTTCTCCATGTAACCTCAAGTATAGCCTCTATATAACCTCCTTATTATAACTTGATAATTGGTCTAACGACTTGATCTATCAATGTTATAAGGGTTATTATCAATCATTTTTACTGTAAATGTCTACAACATTGCTCTGGTTGGTAGGTATTCTATCTTCCACTATGACGGAAAAGTTAAGAACAATTAACTCTCTTAGACTGCTACGGACAGGACATGTGGCAAGAATGGGGAATGAAAGAGAGGCATGGAAATTCCTTGTAGGAAAACCAGATGGAAAGCGGCTAGTAGGCAACACTAAATTGAGGTGGGAGAATAACATCAGCCATGATTTCAAGAATGTACATTATACAGGGATGATTGGAAAACAGGATAGGGATATATGGAGAGCTAATATCTGCACGGTCATGAACCTACAGGTTCGATAGTCACAAAGAGTTAGTTACTATGGCAGTAGTTAATCTTGGATCTTGTCTTGTGATTGCTTGTGCCTATATCTATGGTGATTACCGGCATTCTGCTACCCAGCTCTTGGCAGGCACGCAATTTTGTATCTGTCTACTGTGTGTGTGTGTGTGTGTGTGTGTGTGTGTGTGTGTGAGTCGTATATCATTACTCCCTGGATATATTTGACAGTGCAGGACATTCGCATTATAAATCCTTTTACTTTAAATAATTAATTGTATTTAGATATTTAGCTTAGGATTAGATGTTTTAGAAAAGTTGGAAATGATGACATAGAAACAATATTTTATAAGGATATAGTATTATCCATAAAAGTGCGGATTACATTTATTTTGTTTTAATAATGGAAAAGAAAACCATAAAATATATTATGCTTCACAGGAATTACTAGTTATGACCGTCGACAAAATACAAAATCTCGGGTCAGAGTCTCTCCTATCTCTCCCTCTCTGCACAGATTTATAATATCAATGTAAATTTTATAAAATTAGGTACTCTCATCCTCAGCAGAAGATTACTTATTTGTGATTATCTTGCAGAGAGAGTTGTATGTAGTCCTACTGGGCGCTCTCTCATTTAAAATCAAATTACTGTCAATTCCCTTGATTTTAAAATAGAGCGCAACACAGCTCTCTCTACGTACAAGATAATCACAAATAAGTCAGTATCAAAGCAAACTTCTGCTGAGGATGGGACTGGTCCCGAAACGCCTGCAGTGTTTTAAAAGCTTTAATAGTTGTGGAGACGGAACATACAAGGTAAATAATTTTAATAATTTTATATTATAATTTTTAATATTTTGACTAGTTCGTCAACGGAATTTTATCTTGAAATGCATTAGTCTTGATTATAATGTCAAGATATAATTTTAATACAAGTTGCATAACAAACAGAAACATAGTTATGAAGATATCTCCGTCGCATTTTTCTTCACTACGTTTTGAATGTGTTGCGAAATTAATACCTAATTTTAAAAATATATAATTTAATTACCAATCAACATCATAATTTTTATGGAAAATCAGATGAAACAAGAACAGTTAAGTCTTATAGACTGAGATGGGCAAGGCCTATCTAACGAATGGAGAATTAAGAGTAGCTTGGAAACTTGTCATAGGAAAATCAGAGAAAAACGCCTAGTAGATACCCCAGGAATGACGTGGGAGAATAATTTACCATGATTTGAGGGAAGTGAATTATACAGCGGATAATAAGAAAACATTACCTCAGCAATGGGTAATATGGAGAGCACATATCCACGCGGCTACGAATGTCCGGATTCGATAGTGCCAGTGACTTAGATGATGATAATTATTATTATTATTAGTATTATTATTATTATTATTATTATTATTATTACCGATATTATAATTAACTATTCTATTATATAAATAATAATATATTTATTGAAATATTACAGTCAAAAATTAATAATCTGAGAATTCAGAAAAATTAAATTGTAATGAGAAAAGGAAGGTGCAAAATGATATACACTTGCAATTTCAAAAGAAAATAGCCTTGAAGACGCAAGTTATGCGATGTGAAGAAAATTATCAATCTTACCTACAATGAAGTTCCAAGAATACGTGAGTAATATCATATATCACGTGGATGAGGAACTAAACTGCGAGTTGAGCAAGTAACCTTGACATCAATTTTATTGCAGACTCCACCAGTATGACATGTGGCAAGTATAAAATGTCGGGAAAGCCTATGCCTCATTATTTAAAATCCATGCATGCATATATATATATATATATCCCTTATTCTTCTTCAGTAATAGATCTTGGACTACATCTAGACGCAAATTTAGCCTGGCAAACACAAGTGAAACACATATGTAAAAAGACTTTCTCCATCTTACATTATCTTAGACGTTTAAAGAATTTTCTCCCAGTTTCGTTAAAACAAATCCTAGTGCAGAATCTTGTGTTACCACACTTCGATTATTGTGACATTATATATAATGATCTAAACTATGCCTTGTCGCAGAGACTGCAGCGTGTTCATAATGCTTGCGTTCGATTCATTTTCAATATCCGCCGTTATGACCATATTTCCGAACACTTTAATAACCTCTCTTGGCTCCGTCTTACTGACAGACGTAAATTACACTCTCTTTCACTACTTTTCAAGCTTCTGAATTCCTACATTCCTACTTACCTGGCGTCCAGATTTGAGAAGTTATCCTCCTACCACAATATTGACACTAGGTCACAAGATAGCAGTCTGCTAACAATTCCTTTTCATAGCACTTCCTCCTATTCTACTTCCTTCACAGTAGCCTCTGCCCGCTCCTGGAATCTCCTTCCTCAAGATATCAGGGGTTGCCGCACACTTGGCACCTTTAAGTCACGCTTATACAGTTACCTGTTGTCTAATAATTAATTTTTCTCTATTTATTTAATTTTATACTATGTCATTAATCTTTTCCTCGTTCTTTTTATATATATTGTACATATTATATATTTAATTCGTTAAATTTAGAGTAAATCAAAATGCATTATAAATATTAATTGTATTGTATTCATAACTTGTAATCGTTTATATATATATATATATATATGTAATTTAGATTTAAGACTTTTCTTTTGTATTTTTTTAAACCTGGTTGAGTGGTAGACAAGGCCTTAAGGCCTTAACTCTGCCAGGTAAAATAAAGTTATTATTATTATTATTATTATTATTATTATATATGTATGTGTGTATTCTGAATAATTTATTGTCTATAATTGCCATTTGAAACATTTTTTTTATAAAAAACCCAATAACATAAATTAAAAAATCTATTTGTAGTTTTAGAATTTATAAACTCCTATTCTACCAAGGAATCCCATATTATAACTTAAACAGTACACAAACATGTAAAAAAACAATATTTACAAACTACTCATCGTGTTATATTTGTTTAAAATTATATTACCAAATGTGGAAACTAAATTCCATTGTATTCTCATCATGTTTAAGCATCAATAAAGAAGTTTCAATGTTCTCAATCTTCTCAGAAATTTTATCCGTAAGACAAATACTCTCACGTCTTTTAGTGAATAATATGTACATGTATTTTCTAGTGATTCTAATTTTAAAGTGTTTATTACGTTTATTGCTGTATTGTCTTAAGTGAAAAAATAAAAAAACAATCTCGTAACTATTTTCCTCTATATCAGTACTGTTATCAAAATAATACATGCATCCATAGTAATTCTGCCCGAAGGCATTTTCATGCTACGCTTGCAGCTTTACTAGGGAATTATAGGTGTGGTAGCTTCTGATTACATTCCACACCGGTGAAGGATGATGATGATGATGATATGAATGATGATGATGGCCATATGATTTCGGGGACCGTTTGGGCCTTAAAGTTTTCCTGACATTTGTCTTACAGGTGAGGAAAAACCCCGATAAAAACCTCACCCAGGAAAATTGCCCCGACGGGGGATCGAACCCGGGTCCGCTGCGTAACAAGGCGACACGCTACCTCAAGACCACAGCGGTGGACAAAAAAATAAATAAATAGCGGTAATTATATATCATACGAGAACAAAGGCACGTAACAGCGTGTCCATCAACATCAATATACAATTAAATATCAATATAAGTTTCTGAATAAAATGTTTAATTCAAATTGGGCACATAGAAAAATAAACTATGCTCTCGACTGAAGCAATGTCGTCCAACCAAATTAAAAACAAATATACTACAAGAATGTGCATTTTTTACGTAATTTTCTGATAAACAAATATATATAGGAAATGTTTGTGAGTGTGTGTATCACAGTGTGATAGAAATCAGAAGACTTACCAGTAGACTGCTGACCTCACATCCACACGTGCAAATAATGGAGATGTACAATCATGTAGCCACTATAGGTGTGATATGTGGTCAGCATGTCAGATCCCCAGCCGTTATAGTTAGTTTTGTATTTATTGTATATATTCAACTTGTTCACGATGCTGGGTGAGCAACGGTTCCATACAGACCAAAATTCATGAGAAAATGTATTCTCCCTGGAGACTCGAATTACCGAGATTCACACTGGAATCATTATTTTTATTTGTAAACAGAATTTGATCATCGAAGGCATTTGGCATTCTCACAGAGAACAGGTGTATTGTCACAACAATTGTTTTAAGGATAAGAATATTAAAGTTTGGAAGTGATACATTGAGCTCCTCAACCTAATAAATAAAACAATAAATGCTCTATGTAAATAAAAATGTGAACAAATTAATAGTTTTATTGATTTTACGATAAAGCGGCATTCTACAAATATAGTTATGATATAAAGAGCAAATATCACTCAAGATATTTTATCGAAAATTATGTTTTTTCTATGCCACATACCATATCCAGCGATATGTATCATCATAACCATGTTGATACATTTTACCAACTTTTATGCACCCAACACATGGTGTATCTATCAAATTGGCTCAGAAGGTAGCGTTTTACTCGTATTAGGGAGATCCCCTGTTCAAACTCCGATAACAAACCAGCTGAGATCTTTTGATAATACAAGTGGTAGGTTAGAATTCATTACCTGGATCCATTTAATTGTATTAAAGAATGTATTGTATCATTAAATAAACATTCTATCAGTGAACACAACCTCATGACAAACACAACTATGCAAACGCACTGTCTACTGGATACATCTAAACATCCTAGCCTTAGATGTTAAAGTGTCTAAAATAATAATTAATGAAGAAACGTCCCGACTTAAATCTATAAATACACGGTATATTTAATTTATAAGTAGTATGAACGTCTACTGGATTTTAATCATGTTGTATATCCTGTATAGAATACCATTTCCTAATCAAGATGAAAATAAGCAAGTTGCAGTCTTTCATCAGAGAATAACTAAACATTCAATACACCTGAAGCATACTCTAGTTACGTGACTGTAAATGAAGCATTTACAGGCCGTTAAAAGCGAAACCTTGCTACATATGGAACACTTTTTCTGCGGCAGGTACCGTTCTTGTCAGATAATTATCAAATAACCTCAATATTCTTAATAATAGTGTATATTACATCGCTATTTGATTTATTTAAATGCTCAAACTTGTCGACAGTAAAACAAGTCCCATTGCACATTTTAAAATTCATCCATGTGCTCCTCTCCCACGTTGGTTGATTAATGACATGAACTCTGCGAACAATGGAATTGGACCCATTGTTTTATCGAATGCGAACAAAAAGTAAATTGATGTCTGACCAGTTTTGACATTGATCTATTTTCATAACTTGTCTTGAAATATTTATATTGGCAAAATAATTTATTTGCGTGAATATTTCTACCTCAAAAGAACCACAATATGTCATAAAATAATATGACATGTGTTCATAAGATTGTCTTAGAATGATAATGCCTTTTAATTTTGCCGATGGTAATATCCTTAAGTAACTGTGTCATACTTCAAAACTAAAAGCTTATTTATTAGTAATACATTGTGCATGATAATACCGTTGTATTGCTATATTACAGATAATTTATTGTAATTTTGAAACACCAGGTATTTCAGGTCCGTATAGAGATGTCCCTGATTAAAGTCATGGTATTTATCAAGTCGTTAAGGGAGGCCAAAGCTCGAATTTGAGCCAATCAGCCATTGGATGGATGGATTTATCAAGTCGATCGGATTTTCCCCTGTTTGCAGTAAATACTAGGTTTTAATTCCATTGTCAGAATCTATTTCACCTTAAATAACCATCACAATAACATTATAATTAAATCAGTTTGAAATGTAACAAATTATACAACGATCATTATCTATTGCATTGAAAACAAAATTCTACATTCAATATAACTTTCGATGAAAACTTTTATAAATGAGGCACACGGTCTTAAAAATGATAAGTAAGAAAATTAAAGCTTTTGTAAGTAGAATTTTAAGATTTGATGATGCTATTAAGTACCTTATTTTATCAAAAATCACCAGATAATGTTACACAATTATTTTGTGTCTATAGAAAATTACTATTTTTATTATCTTCTTATAATATATTTTATATGGAATTAAGAATACCTTGTTTTTCATCCAAATATGAATTCTTGTCTTCCTAATAGTTGTAATAAAAGATTCACTCGTAATATACTATGGAATATAATTAAATATGTTTTAGTTAATTCCAAAGCCTGCATTTCGTTTATGTTTTACAATCTTCAATTATCTCACTCTCTACTCATAGTTGATAAATGAAAGGTACAACATTTACTTTCTTCATATATGTTAAATGGAATTGGTGCTGTAACTTGGTAAGTACATTAAATACAAAGTGTTACTTCACAATGAGTTAAAAAAGTAGTGGTATATTTTGTAACTTTTTTAATGAGTAATTTGGATCCGATCTGTTTGCACTCATATAGTCCGGGTCGTCATCACAGAAAGTGGTTGTCATAAGTATTACGTACATTCAAAATATGCAATTTCAGGTTCCTCATTATTACAAAACCAATTGGGTCGGGCGACCATGTTTGTTTGTTTGTTACAATGTTTTATTTCCAAACAGCTATCACCTACCATAGCTTAATATTCACATTATTCTAAAAAAATGCTAGTGATCTTTTCTCAACAACTCATGATAGGCCTACCAGCTTCTAGGAATCCGATGTCACCAAAATCTTCAATTCACAAAAATGTTAGTTACCATGTTTCACGACCGTGTAATTCAGGTCTTATTAAATGGTTTCGTCCCGCGTCGTAGCCGAGCGGTTAAGGTAGGAAGCCTTGGCGCAGAGCTACGGGACTTGCGCTGGTTCGAGTCTCCATGGGGGAAGACATTTTCTCATGGTATTTCGGCCTGTATGGGACCGGTGCCCACCCAGCATCGTGAGGCAATTGGGTAGCTACAATAAGTAGCGGCTCCAGGTTGAGGAACCAGCTATAACGGCTGGGGGACTCGACATGCTAACCACATGTCACCCCTACACTGGCTGTTGATCATCTACCTCTGTGATTGACACATGTGGATGTGAAGGGCCAGCAGCCGGCTGGTAAAAGGGCAACCGCTGAAAAGTGGAAAGACCCTCATTCGGATTAAATGGTTTCACGTTTACAATCAACAACTAATATTTGTAGGGATAACAATTACATTAGTTCAGTGATGACGAGATATTGTGCAGAACGTTTCCAAAGTCTTCATACTAGATGATTACGTAGAGGAATAATTATTGTTATTATTTAAGTAGTATTCTACTTTATTTTATTTTTTAAAATATCTAGTCGGTTTTTTAGGCGCCTGTTGGTGAGTAAAACAAAATTAAAACGTAAACTGTTTCTGTTTGTGTCATATCAAACCTATAGGCCTACTTATATCATTATAATATTTCAGTGACACAACAGCCAGTAGAATTTCAAACATTGTTTTCCTACTAAATTTATGAGGTAAATTTATTTTAATGTTAAATGAAATAAGTATGAAAAAAATGAGAAATCTAAAATTTCTCTGAAATTGAAAACATCTGCTCGTAAAAACACATTTAATTTATGTTTACCTAAAATAACTTAACAATAATGTAATTATAATTTCATAAATGCTGATATACAGTATCCTAAGCTTTTATGTTTGCATTTTCTTTAATTGTTTTAATTGAATCAATAAATTATGGAAATTTATTAACCCATAATTCTAAATCGGTCCACCTTTGTAGTCTTGGGATAGTATCTTTCCTGCGTACGCAGCGGGCCCGGGTTTGATTCCCGTCAAGATAAGTCTCTTGGGTGAGTTTTCTCGTGTTCTTTTTTCACCTGTAAGACACATATTTTTTAAAGCTTTAAATTTTCATTAATGTGGTCTAGGTTTCAAATAGTTATCTCAGACGCAAGCGGACTCGTGTCCGGTTGGACAAGTTTCCTGGGTGAGGCTTTATGATTTTTTTCTCACTTTAAGGTCTAAAGCACCCTCTAACAACATGTAATCGTTTTAATTACACATATCATATTCTATTTGTTTATTGTGAACTTATGAATAAATGGTTAAAAAATGTTCGTGTTGTCTCTGAGTTGGCCCGATATTGAATTTATCACAGGGGAGGCCTTGCATGTCGTTGTGTGATCAAAAAAAGCATGGAATGTATCTGGAGTTAGAATTCCTCTCCCAACATGTAATGTCCCTTTAATGTCAAAGTGGCGAGGGACACGTAAAAGTACTTACATTTAAGAAGAGAGAGAGAGAGAGAGAGAGAGAGAGAGCGAGAGAGAGAGAGGTGAGAGAGAGAGAGAGAGAGAGAGAGAGAGGAGAGAGAGAGAGAGAGAGAGAAAACAAACTCTAAACACGATAATTAAAACACATATTTTTTGTGAATTCATAATTTTTTTAAACAAACTCAATCAGTAAACTACTCGATAATGGCTAATAATTTAAATATATTGGTTTAATGTGACTTAGGGCAATGCATAATAATATACTTAAACGTGTCTTGAACGTGATACTTGTTTTAAATTATCTCCAGTATTTCTTACTTACGTACTGGACTAGAACATAAAATATAAGCGAGATTAAAATTAGAAATTTGAATACAAACTCGAATAATACAAGAGCAACAACGTGCTTTGATGAAGATATCAACGCATGGCTAAGGCACGAACTTCTCTTATTTCAACATGTACCAATACAATATTTATTCTTATAATGTTATTTCTTCACGGTTAAAGCAAGCAAGCTTGACTGCATTTGGATGTGACTCTGCGGCCAATAAAAGAAATTCATGACTTTGAAGATCGTGACTGGATCGTTCTCTCTGAGTGACCCTCCCTTGCAAGCCAGCCTTACATGCCTACTGCCATGCATCTCCTTAACCATACAACTGCGGATCTCTTAGTGTACCGTTGCTAAATGCGAAATATATAATTAATACTTTTTACAGTTATCTTTTTTCATGTTTAAATGGATTAATCTAATTAGAAAATCTTCCTTCATAATGTTATGCACAACACGAAAACAACTGAGACTTCTGACATTGATGTATTAATTCCTCGAACGCTCTAGTAAAGATAAGTTTTGTCTTTTCTTATTATGTCCTCTATTCTCTTCCTGATCAGGATGTTTTTCAATTCTCTTATTAGACGACTAATAATAATACATTTTATAAACCAAAATCACGAATTAAATCCCCAGACAGAAAAACCAGCTGTACGCGCCCATGAAAATCAAATAGCACCTGAATAATTCGAATTCAACAAAGTGAATAACAAACCAAATAAAGCGAAAGTACAACACATTTTAATCTCAACAATGTAGACAATAAATGTTTTTGATTAGAAGAAAATACCCAAATATTCGCGTATTTACATTGTTTCACTGAGCAAAAATGTAGCGCCTTCTGCATGTTCGTAAATACATTTACATAATGGAAGTTATCTCCTTCTGTAATTGAATAGAACACTCCTGTAGTAGAGAACTAAAGGCACTGTTGCCACTTTATCCACTTTCTGCAAAATGATTATTTCTTTGCATGTATTTTTAAGTGATGTAGCTACGTCAATTAAGTCATATGTTTAATGAGTATCGTCCATTAATCAAGTTATGTTAATGATTTCGTCAGTGAGAAGTGGTCTGCTCGAATGCAGCTTATGTGTTCTATGAAATATTACAAGGTAGATCTGTGGAATGGGGTGCTGAATTTGTGATGCACTCCCGGTCACTGATGAATGATAATTAGTTTAGCACTGTTATTATTATTATTATTATCATTATTATTATTATTATCATTATTATTATTATCATTATTATTATTATTATTAAAGCTCATTATCCTGTCTAAATGAATTACAGTAATTTTACAACTTACAGAGTAATTTACATAAAAATCACTCGATAGTTCTTTAGGTGGGAACCTAACATCACTTTGGCATAAGAACTATGATTTAATATACGAATTGACTTCAATTCTGGATTTTCTCAATGCTCTTTATTATTTTTCTTAATTACAGAATTTTTGTATTTGACTCAACGTTTTAATTAACATTTTTAATAAAAATAATTTAAAAATAAAAATTTTAATATAATAATGAAATCTTCTATTTCATAATTATTATATTTTCTTAAAACATAATGTATTTGTGGCTTTCATTGCTTTTTAATACCCGGTTAATAGGACAATATAAATAAAATACATTTCTGGCACGTCAGCTATGAACAGCTAAGACCGGAGTCAAATGGTTGCTGTGCCTTATTACGTAATGTTATCACACAGGTAGTCATGTAATTTGGGCTGACAGAAAGGCTTATTTATTTAATCACAAAATTTTAAAAGCTTCTTTTGCCAAAAAGGATTGAAACTTACACAAAAATGTGTAAAATATATTACAAATATTACATATGTGTGTTAGCAATGACATTACAAAATATATATATATATATATATATATAACGATATTTGTTTTTGAATATATTTTCTTGTAAACATTGTGAATTATCACACTCAGCGAGTAGTAATTTTAGCCAGAGTTGTTTCCTTTCAAATATAACTAACTTAACTTATCGGCACTATCGAACCCGTGATTTATGTCATGTTGGACATATGCTCTCCATACATCCCTATACAAAAGTAATGTTTTCCAATTATCCCCTGTATAATTTACCTCCCTCAAATTATGAGGAAATCAAACAAAAGTTTTTTTTCACAGAATGTACTGATTCCTAATACAATTATATTCACTGGCTGAATTAATATTGGATGGTCATTACTCATGAAGAACGCCCAAGTTGTCTATGGACTGTCGTAAATTATGTTAAAATGAAATTTGGAGTGAAATATTTTACATTTAGCCTACAGTGAATTGAAAGAATGAAGAGTTCATACAGAATCATTTGCACTCATTAATTCGTTAGTGCAGCTGAATGCAATGTTTTGTTTAATATAAGATATGGGAGACAGAAAATGTATAATTTAGTCCGGAAGGTGCTGCTGATTAGCTCAATTCATGGGCAGATATCCCATGTTTCCCTGGTGCCCTCGTACACAACACAAATATAAATGTTTTCTGTAGTATTTAATAAATAAAATCTTCCATTATTTTCCAAGAGGAAGATGAGATGTCGGACGTCCTCGGAAGAGATGGTCTTAGATCTATTAGTGAAGACGGAACAGGCAACTCTTGCCTAAACCAGGAAGGGAGAAGAAGAGAAGAAGAAGGTATTTAATACAATCTCTGACTTGTTAGCATCAGTTATCTTAATCATATATCGCTTCGGTATTAATGCAGCTAATCAATTTTATTTACGAGGTTAAATGGACTCTGTCCCAGATCTTACACTTAAAGAGGGGAAAAAAGTATATGATATAAACGGGAAACGAACTAGAATCGATTCATATAACAGACACCACAGTTACACCATAAAGGAGGTCAATAAGACATTAACTTGTATTGATAATTTTAATATATGCTAATATAATATTGCAAATCAACAAATTTTAGAGAGAAAATATGGTAACAATAAAGCGTGACTGAAAAAGAAAAGGAAAGAAAAATGTCACTTAAAGGACAAATAGAATCGTGACTGAGTTGTAATGCTTCATTTCAGGTAGATGTATGTTCCTCTGGCCTTAATACTTGTGTGCACAATTAGTAGAGTAAACACAATTATATCTCTCTGCTGCCTGTTCCACTTGTATATACCAACCGCTATTTTTAAATTAGATATTCGTGTACTTATAAAACACTTTATTTCATGAGAAGTTTGCTCACATTTGAAGGCAGAACTTATTTAGGCCTCTCCTATAAAATGCAAATATTAAATCAATCCCTCATTAGTATTAAAACTATCAAACTAGAGTATAATAAAGACAATTAGTCAAGTTTGGACTCTTAGTATTCGGGAATTAATATTGAGTTTAAATGCTGAAATCAGAATGTTTATATTATAATGATACCTGTACAAGATAACCCTCTAAATCTCTACATCCCTACGCACAGTCTAGACCTCTTAGAAGAAGGACTGATTAAGCAAACACCAACCCTGAAATACTAAGATTATGTGCCCTGGAAACAATAGAAACAAAATACCCCTGTTCTAAATAGTTACATATATATACAGATGGCTCTAAACTCGATCACAGTGGCCCTGTGGGAGCTGGAATCCATTGCTCACTCTTCTCTCTATACACTCCACTTGGACCAAATAAAACGGCTTTTGATGCAGAAATAAAGGCAATTCATACTGCACTTTCACAAATCTTATGCCGTCAACAAATCAATGACCATATCGTCATTCTGTCTGATTCCAAAGCTGCCATACAAGCAATAACATCATTCAAATCAGCTCAAAGCAAGGAAGTAGTAGATTGCAATAAACTACTCACTGACCTTTATCAAAAACATAAGACAGTAGTATTACAATGGATACCATCTCACTGCGGAATCAATGGAAATGAAATAACCGATATGCTGGCAAAACGAGGGATCAATGTGTTTACAGCAACCTAATTTAAACACATCTTATCGCTCAGCAATAAACTGTATCAAACAAATGATAAAAAACACGTTCTCAACCAATCTTCAGATCCGAATTCAAGAAAAACAGTGGAAAAACACCATACACACTACACCAGATGCACCTCGAAAGGAAGCTGTAGCATATTTTCGACTAAACACAGGACATGATTGTCTTGCAGCTCATCTACATCGGATTGGAATCTACAGAAGTCCTCATTGCCCACTGTGCTCCACGAACACCAACATGGACAGAAACCACCTGCTACAGTGTCAGGCACTTCACTCTGCTACGCTGAAGGATAGATACTGGGAAGCAAGAGCCAAACTTTCTGTTTTGTTATAATGTTCTATTGTATTAATTTATTGTATATATTTTTGTTTTCTCATAATTATGGACAATGACTTTTGTCAAATCCCCTGCATTTGTATAAATATTTATAATGATATAAAATTCCATCTTGCATTACTGATATATACTTATTGAAAAATTAATTGTATATAAGTAGTGCCAGTTAATCTGAGATGGTCAGCTACACAATAGAAGTCAAATTCTGTTTCTTTTGTCCTCACAACATAAACGCTAACGGTGCTGCTACAGTATTACGACAATAATGAAATTTGCATTACGATGTCCCGTCATCGTGCATACGTTTACCTAGACCACACCAAGGAGATGATTTCTCTTGCAATTAATATGATACCCTTCTGAGTAAGCATTCATCTCAAATACATCTAGAATTTCAAATGAAACTGCAGATAAGATCCATTAACAATATTTTAAATGATGAAACTCTCATATCAGTTGGAAATCCCGGTTGCAGTTACGCCCTAACCAGCGACTCTGTACAGGGACTACACGCCCAAAATCACCCTCACCCCAAATCAAAAGGCCAATAACGGCCCATGTTACTAAAATGTATGTAAATATCTGAAGGAGGCGGGTCTAGTGGCGAGAGAAATACCAGGTTTCTTCAAAATCTGGAGCTTGATATCGACACAAAAGATATCTCCTTTATGGAGGGAGAACAAGTCGTTTAAGAGCATTTCTACAGCCCGGAAATAGAATACAAATAAGTCCATAGTAAATTGCGGAGTTAGTTTATTTTGGATTAACGTGATTTTTTTCTAAGTAACAGTAGTATCTTAAACTTAGATTCGGTTAAAACGATCACAAATAATAAATAAAGTCACTGTAAGCGAACTAAATAATTACCAAATTACTCGCTACTTGAACCACTACCTGAAGATATAAACTGCGGTTCGATGCTAACCAACTTTGTATAAAGTATTGAATAAAACGCAGTTTCTGTTGTGCTTTTCGTTAAACATTATCAACTGCCATAAACTTCCTTGGATCCCTGAGTTAAGACCTTACTATTCTCCGACCAAATATGAACCAACCCTGACTAGTGCGGTGCACTCTAATTCCTCAATGAAGCAATACCGTAAATTTTTATGCAATGAATTTTTCCTTTAATTTTATGCACAATGAAAAATTCGTGAATAAGCACACCACGAGATTTTTCAATGCCAAAAAAATGCAATTCTTTAAATATACAAAACTGCCTTTTCTCTATTTTTTCTAGTTTGACTTCTCCTTTTTAGGTATTTTTAAGTGCGTCGCCCACCCGGCTATACAGGGGAGAGTCACGTCCTGTTATGAGAGAATTTTTAACGTGTATGAGTATCTTCGTAATGAGTGACAGATCAATGACAGGGACATATCCAAGGCACGCAATTCACTAATCAAGACGAATATGATAACAGCGATTATAATAAACCAAATGGTACTCTGGGATTATTTGTGCCTTAAAAATGTTTCTATATTTATCTTAAAGGTTATGAAAAAACCTCACTCATGATACTTGTTATATAGGTGATCGATCCCAGGCCTGCTGCAATTATATTATCACGACGGTGGGCACAAAACGTATTTACAATAGATGCATTTTTAAATTGGAAGTATAAAGTTTCATAGAACGTGGCAGCACTGGACGATTTTATATAACTATAGAGCTACATAAGGCGCACCAAGTTTGGTTAAGTATCTGAAGTGCTTAGAAATTGTAAGATCATACATTTAATAACAATTAACAAGTACTCATAGTGGCTCAACCGGAGGAAGTTGGCTCTGAAAAGAAAGCCATATATGAGCCAAACAATTAATTGACTATTACAAAGATACATACCAACTAGATAGTATAACTGTCACAGGATTGATGATCGGGGCAAGAGGTACTTTACCAGGATTCTTAGCCAAATTTTGGAATTCCTTGGATTTGGACAGGGTGTGTATCTTTCTAGAATTGCCATCGCTGCCATTAGATGATCAATTTCAATTTTAAGAAACCATATTTACAAAATTACTTTATAGTATGTACACTCCAATTAGGCCTACACGTTGAATTTTTTTAATGTATTTACGAAATGTATTTTCATCAATTACAAAAATTAATTGTCTGTATCACTTTGTCCTTGAGACAATCCTCTAATGAGGAAAGTTCTATATATAATAAAAAATAGAATTACATATGTTTACATTTAATATTAATTTACCCTAAATTGTTAATACAGGAATAGTATAATTGTCTGTATCGTACTGATGAACAGTTTTCTTCACTATGTATAACTGACACTATTATTTACGTTTAAATGTGTGATTGATTTTGGATAACCATAATGATCGTAAGAATCACTCCAAATGTGAGACAGATTTCATATAATCAATTAATGAAAGAAAATCGAATTTGCATGAAATCTAATATAAGATTATGTATCTAGTATACTCTACTATCTCTACTATCATAGAGTCCATTAAAGAAGTAAGAAAAATATAACTATTGTGCTCATGATATAGGTATTATTTTGTTTAATGAGGCTCTTTAAATCCCAGATCCTTAGTGTCAAAGTTGGAATAGAAATAACCAACACTTTTTTTTTAATGCCCCTCTATTTCAGTTTGGAAGATCTTTTTATACAAATTTATTATGACAATGGTGTCTTATTTTAAGTTTCCGAAATGTTACACCCCAAAAAATATGAAATCCACATAATGTATTAATAACTATCTAACTTAATTAAAATAACTTATATGGCTAATGATATAAAGAAATATTTTAAAAACGTTCATCTGAGTTTAAACTATATATTCTACCTTCCTACCATTGTGAAGCAGAATTCGCCAAGCATTGGATTGTTCACGCACCAATAGGGAACGTGGGTTGGGATTAGACCGTCGTGAGACAGGTTAATTTTACCCTACTGATGACGCAGGTCATTCCGGCAATAATCCTGTTCAGTACGAGAGGAACCGCAGGTTCGGAAAATATATAGGAAAATTAAAAAAATTATCATCGGAGTTTAAACTATATAATCATTTATTTTCATGGTTACATAAAATATAAAGTGCATAATTTTTGTATAATATAATTATACATTTCCTTCATTTATGCTTTATAATAAGCTAATATTATGATTTAATTCACTTCAACTCTTCTTATACTTCTTAGTTTAACCTCTCCATTTTACGTGTCCCATGCCACCCGGGCCTACAGGTCTGGAAACTTGTATACTTTTTTACCACACAAGGAAATGGAGGGCTCCTCAAATGAGAGATCGCCTCAATGTGTGGCCACGTCAGAGAAAGAACGAACATTTAAGACATGGTACACCATTCACTCACACATCCAAACTAAACAATAATAATATGATTATGTTGTCCAAATGTTATTTGGGTACTATCTGAGCCTTCATGGTTCCCGATATTTATCCCACAGATGAAGAAAAACCCCGAAAAAATGACTCGACCAGAAAACTTGTCCCGACCGGAGATCGAACTTGGTCCTGCTGTGTACGAGACGACATTGTCCTCTGTCCACAGTTATGGATATTTACTTTATAGCGATGTGATACTAATGGGTGTGTCTGAGGGTAACGTCGTTGTCTCGGACGCAATGCGCACGACTTTCGATCACCTATCGGGACAAATTGATATCTTTTTCGGCTTTGACATCAAGTGTGAGAAGAAGTTATCGGGATCAGAATAATTTAAGACCAAAATGTTCGGAACACTACGTGGTCCCTCTTATAATATTTGGTTTGTTTAGTTGAATGGATGAGTTAATTTTGAATCTATAGTCTAGGAAGCGGTTAAAAGAAGTATATATACTTGATCTGTCCAAGATGATTGGTGCACGTAAAAGTACCAACAAAAGGTGAAGTTAAAACTAAGAGAAGAAAGCTAGAGAGAGAGAGAGAGAGGAGAGAGAGAGAGAGAGAGAGAGAGAGAGATAGAGAGAGAGACAAGGCGAGAGATGAATAATTATATTAATATTTTCAGTTTTTGTGCTTTGAAATTGAAATTCACAATGTTTAAATAATGAGTGTAATTTTGCAATTCTGTAAAATGGTAAATTCTGTAATCTACGTTTGCAGCAACAGCAATAGAAAGTGTCGCTTCTTGCACACGAATATTTATCTATTAAAATAATCTAACCTGAATATTTTCTACAATGGTACCATGAAACAAGTATGTTCTTTCGTAGCTGGTATGACACGCAGTAAAAGGAAAGCGACGGTAATCCAAATATGCAATCTTATACCCCCCCTTCTCTCTCTCTC